>VWZI01010907.1:43427-55968 GCA_013396835.1 Psilopogon haemacephalus
AAGAAGAAGAAGAAAAAAAGCATGGTTACTTAAACAACTACACTGAATCTGAATGAAACCAACCAAAATAATAGTTAAAACTAAAATGATAGAAACCATGCTAAATAAAATTTCCACACATAAGCAGTGTGTTTATTTATTCATACCTCAGTATTTAATTACTCCATCATAACAGTGCAAACATAACACTGCATACATTCCAAGTACATTCCAAAACAAAGACAGATTTTTTTACTAAAAAGAAAATATCCATTCTGCACAGGAAAATGCTTATTGTTTAACACAAAAATCTCATTAAAACACCACTAGTGATTTTTAACATTGCTCATAAATGGATCTAGCAGTTCATTTATAGACCATGGAATGACTCAATAAAAAGAGCAAGATTCACCTGCAAAGATATTAATTTCAGTTTCTTGACTTATCATAATTTTCTTGTTGCTTTTTCAATTTTTAGAAGTACTGACCATGATATTTTATCTGCTTTGCCACCAGCTGCCACTTACGCCATGTGTTTACCTAATATCAGACCTTCAACAATAACACTAATATTGCATGTATTTTATATTCATACCTTTCCTGCTTTCCTGACTTTTCAGTTGAAAGTTTGTTTTTCCTTTCTACATCTTTAATTTTATACCCTGTAATTTTCAAGTCTGCAAATACTCTTTATCTTCAACATTTTTTGTGTTATAATGTGGTGTGAATCTTTACTATTGCTTGTATTGCAACCCTCTCACCTTATCTCTATGGTTATTATGTTCAACTGGATTTGCAGCACTTTGCTATTTAAAATACTAGATATTGTCTGCTACTGCATGTGACAACTTGTAAGACCAACTTTATAGTAACAAGAAAAATATTTATTTTTCTCCCTGAATAATTTGTCA
Organism: Psilopogon haemacephalus; assembly: GCA_013396835.1. Taxonomy (NCBI): domain Eukaryota; kingdom Metazoa; phylum Chordata; class Aves; order Piciformes; family Megalaimidae; genus Psilopogon; species Psilopogon haemacephalus. The sequence continues at coordinate 44,318 of VWZI01010907.1, forward strand.
AATATGGCTAAGACAAAGAACAATTTGACTCCAAGCAATCTGAAAATACAATTGTATTTTAGTGTTGTTTGCAATTGCTTTGAAGGGAGTGAGGGAAATTAGCAGGGGGAAGTGGTAGCAGTAACTAAGATACTAAAGGCAATGAAGATAAACAGCACAAATCACACACCTATCAACCTACTAGGTCTATTTCTCTAGTCTTTTGTACTCAAAAACATGAAAAATCCAAACCAAACCAAAAAACAAAACAAAACCAAAAAACCCTATCAAAACAAACACAACCAACCAACCAATCAAATCAACAAAAAAAACCCCAAACCCAAACAACCAAAAAAAACCTGATTTAAAAAATAACAAAAGCTACTGAATTGGAGAATGGGGTATATTCCATAAAATGTTTAAACCACAGGTCTAATCTATTTGACAGAATCAGAGAAACTGGCAATGAGAGCACATAGAAGTGATCAAGAGGCAAAGAATTTGCTGGGAAGAAGGCCTTGGAAGGGCTGAGGTGTCCTCCTCTGAGAGTGATGATGACTCCATGTGTTAATCTCAGAAAATGAGAAGAGGATACTGGCTGCCAACCTGTAGACAGGCAGCTCCTCTCAGAAGAGTACTGGAAAAGTCTGTGGGGACTGGATTTCTCTCAAGGCACATAGTAATTTGTAGTTCAGAAAGTGCATGTGATTTTTCCAACCACTTTGACTGAACTAGCCCTGTTCATACTCTTCACAGATAACCTTTCTTTATACAGCGCATCCTTTATGTTGATGACAGAGAAACTCCAATGCTTTGAAATTCTTCACTCAGCTTAAGGAGACTGGAACTGCTTGATGCCTCCTAGCAGCACATAATTGAATCACAGAACCATAGAATCACAGAATGGCCTAGGTTGGAAGTGACCTCAGAGACCATCTACTCCAATCCCCCCTGCCATGGGCAGGGATGCCTCTCAGCTAAATTTGGCTGCCCAAGGCCTCATCCAATCTGGCCTTAAACAGGGAGGAGGCATCCACAACCACTCTGGGCAAGCTATTTCGGAGTCTCACCACTCTCATACAGAACTTCATACTAAGTCTAAATCTACTCTTGCTCAGCTAAGTCTAAATCTGCTCTCTTACCCTAGTCCTATTCCTAGATACTCTTATTGAAAGCCCAGGAAAGCTGTGAGCGGCGGGTGTGCACGGGCGGCCAGCATGTGTCCACTTGGCTCGGCAAAGCCTGCAAGAGACGCATCGCACGGGGGCGGGAAAACCGCGACGGCAGAAGGTGGAGGCCCCAAAAAGCTTCTGGCATGCGCAGGGACTGGCAAATGCATCCCTTTCTCCCACGAGGCCATTAATATTTCTGATTCTGCCCTCGCGATCTCCCGTTCTATGCAGCAAATCATTTCCCTAATTTTATAAAATTCCGTGAGCCCTTGTACCGTACCAGCTGCCAAAATCGCAATTACTCTGTGGGCATTTTTTAATAAATTCCGTGCAATCTTTGCTGGGTAACCCGCATGCCTCTCTGCCCATTCTAAGTCCGACATTGTTAAATCATGGCCAAACTTGTGCAGAACCTGCACGATAGCGCGTCCCATCCTCGTTGCCATTTTATTGTCACGAGATATCAATTTAATTAGTATTGATACTCACGGAGGGGGTCCTGGATGGGTCCCCCAGGTTCTTTGGATGCACGGTTGGCAAGAATAAATGCACGAGTTTCTTAAAAACCCAGAATAAACAGTTTAAACAGTCAGAACTTAGGGAACAGAAAGCTTACATACAAAACAGATCCCACCGTGCCTACAAATGCCCGCGGGGTGTGAGGGGAAACGTTTCTTCCTGAGAGAAAGGGAAAAAAAAGGACCGACTTGTCCCGGATAGAGAGAAAGAGAAAGAGAGAAGGGGGTTTTGCCTGCCGCTTCTCTATAAGCTGCGATGCCTGTCGCCGCTGCTGCACACCGAGCACATGGCTGGAGCTCCTCACAGCACAAGGGGAAGACGAAGAAGAACCGCTAATGGTTGCTGGACTCTCCCTAAATACCCAGTAGGGGCGCATGAAACTGACCAATAGGAATCCAGCATCCACTGACTGACCAATTGGTTCAAAATAGTCCCATGCATACATGCAGCTCAATGTCTTCTGGGTCCCGGGGCCACGTGGTGTGCTCCCCACCCCTGCACCCCTTCCGGACCTTGTAACAGAAGGGGGAGGGGGACCCCAGGAACTGAACCAACACTAGGGCATTAATCACGCCCATGCCAGGACAAGGAGAATGATCCTTGTTGTGGAATTCTTGCTGTTATTCTCTCTGTGGCTCAATTGGTTCTGGCTAGAAAATAATATCCAATCAGATTCAAAAGGCAAAGTCCAGTATTTCAAATATGTGTTTACAAGACAGAGCTCTGTGGGAATCACTGCCTCCAACAGTGACAAAGGAGAGCCAAGCTGCTTCAATCCCTTAAACAGGATACAGCCAGAATAGCAAACAGGGAGCTGGCTCTTAGCTGTCTCAGAGAAGCTGGGTCCAGGTGCTGCCAGCAGTTCTCTCAAAAACCCAGGACTTGCCAAATCTACAAAGCTGCAGGGTAGTGCAGAGTGGGGGACTGTCCAAAAGGCAGGAACAGTATAAAACCAAAGAGCTGTACGAAATACAGGAGATGTCAGAGCTGCAATGGTCCCAAAATAGGGAGCCTTCAGACAGGAACTTTCAGGCAGGAACCTCTCAGGTGGGAACAACTCACGCCTTTTCCCTTGCCTATTTATGCCTTTTCAGACAAGATGTTAATTTTCCAATACACAGTGGGCACGAAAACTCAGCCAATACCAGAGGCAATCCCTGCACAGGCTGGCAGCATGAGCCTTAAAATGTGCCAAAAGGGTGCTCTGCTGTCCTACCTTGCAAGCCTACAGGGTGGGGGCAGGAAAGCAGTTTCATGCCTTCTTCTCCCATTGACCCATGGGGGAGGGGAGAGATAGAAGGAAGGAATCTGGGGTGTCCCCGACACTTGCTGAGTAAGAAGTATTGCACTTGTATTAATACAGCCTGGGATACTGTTACCAACCTCCTCTGCCAAAGCAAACTGCTAGCTCATGTTCAGATTACTACATGCTAGCATCTCTATGCCTTTTTCAATAGAACTGTACCTCAGTATGTCAGTCATGTATATGTTATCATGTATAATTGTAATTTATTAGTATATAAGGTGGTTATTGTGAGATAAAAGGGTGATAAAGAATAACTTTATTGGATTGTTTCCCAAGGTGACATTTTGTCTTGCCAGATTTCATCTTGTTTCTGATGTAGTTATTTTGAGCTTGCAACCTGTCCTTATGAGAACTAATCTGTATTGCTTTTAATAGAAAGCTATAACTCATCATTTGTTCAGTTTTATTCAGAAGAACTCTGTATAATGGCTTTGACACTAAAATAAAAATTAAGGACAAAGCAAATTTCATTAAAGATTGTCGTGGAAGGGTAATATGCCTAAAATATGTCCTGGCTTGCTCCACCCTTCTGCTGATGGGGGAAGCAAGGGCAGGAGGGAAACAAAGGCTTGGGCCATTATGTCACCTCTGAAAGTGAGTAAGGGTAAGCAAGCCCTGGTTTCACCTAATATGGTCAGTTGAATAAAGTGCCATTCTGATTGATGAATCTCTGTGGCTAAAGGAGCCATTACAATCAGGCAAATAACATAAATGGAGATAAGTTGCAAGCAGGGGGCCCTGCTCTGACAAAGTGCTCTCAGCTCTCTGCTCGGGCAATGTGCTCTGCTCTGCCTTGTGCTTCGGACCAGCAAAACTTTGATGTACAAACTTTGACTATCTGGAAACTTGCTGTGCTTCAAGTTTGCCAAGAGAAGGCATTAAGTGCCTGATGACATGGTGAGAAGTGTCACTGACGTTGTGCTCTCTGCACATCGGTAAGATATCCTGTCTTCATCTCTGCAAACCATACCAAGTCTGGAGTTCAAAAGGGGAAGCAGGATCAGGTCAGAGATCACCTGCCTCTTTCCCAGCACCCTGTTTAAAACCTAGGAAGATCTAGAAGCCTCTCTATAACTTAATTCTGTTGTGCTTTCTGACTTAGCAGAAAGGAGCCTCTTGAGTCTCCCTTTAGGGTGAGTAGCATATTGGCCACAACAGTCTCTTTCCAAAACAGTTTAATGTTTGTTATATTGTTGCTAGTAATGTCTCAAGTATTCTAGATTCCCTGTTTATTTCCCTCTGTTTAATAATTTCCATGACAATCTCAATTTTCAAACACACTCGAATAACTCAGGAAGAAAAAAAAAATCTAGGAAAGACAATATTATAAGGAGTTATTGGTTCATTTGAGTGTGTTTGAAATTTGAGATTATGGCTGTGAGGTGTTTTAATACACATTGTTTATATTTATTCAGAACTTAAAAGAAATATTTAGCAGTTGCTTTTAGATTGCAAGGTTTAGACAATTCCTTCCTGGACTACACTTCGTCTATTCATGACCTTTTTTCCTGGTTACATTGCTCACTAAGATTTGAGTTTGTTTTCTTTAGTTATGCAAAGTAATAAAACACATTCTTACAGTCACATAATTTCTGAGGTAGACTTCCATAAATGCTGTGGAACAGAACTGTTATTTTCATGTTGTTTTATTTTTGCTTGGATGGGGTGGGGTTTTTTTGGTGTGTTTTGTTTGTTTGTTTGCTTTTTCTCTCTTTTCTACAATTGAACATATCTTTCCCTCTGATTTCCTCTAACTTCCTCTACTGTTTCTTCCTAGACTATAGTATTCAATTGTTATCACTTTGTGATTTGTGAAAACCTTGCAGTGACATTATTTGTTACCGTTCAGTGACACAGCTGATTAAATGACAACAACTACAACAATTGAGGCTTTAAAATGTTGAGACATTAGGAAATAGATGTATTTATCATGTACTTGAACTACAGCAGTAGAACATGTTAACCAGCTACATTACTTTAGAATCACAAAATGCATCTCCAATGCTCATGGTAACCAGAAACAGTTGACTGAACTATGCAAAAATGAATATACATTTTAAACTTAAACTAAAACATTTTCACAAAATTTGTTTGTTTCAACATTATTTATCTAACACATGTGAAAGCTACCAAATATTATGCCAAAGTACAGAGCATCAAATCACAAAATCACTGAATTTTGTGATTTCTAACAGGAGTTAGAAAGGACCTCTGGAGATCATCTAGTCCAACCTCCCATGCTAAAGTGGGTTTGTATAGATCAGATTGCACAGGATATCTCACTGAAACATGGCCTTCTCTCTAAAAACTTACAGGTGCCTAAAGTCCAGCCATAGTGGAATTGTCTAATTTGAAGTCTCCAGTACAACATGGTGAAACTGAGACAGTGGTCATGTGAGATGCTTCTTCCTGGCATTCTCTCACCACATATTAGTAACTGAAAAAATTTAACAGTGAGAGGCAGTATGTTCTAATGCAAATACTGTTTTTGAGACACTAAGCATATTTCAAGTTACTTTAACATTCACTACCATTCTCTGCTATAATGTGATCCTTGTATGTTGCTTTAGTACTCATACACTTTTTAAGATTCTATTTACAATCTAGGCACTCTTGTCAGTTAACACCAGCATTTTCTAGAAGATAGACAAAGATGCAGTCTTTGAATCCTTTCTTTCCTTCACATCTGCAGTCTTAGGATGATTTCTTTCCTTCATTCCTTTAATCTTAAAGACGTTGCTTCATCATGGAATAATTTCTTTGATTACAGTATTCAGAGGATGACTCCTACTCATCAGCTTCACTTCTCTATAACAGAACTGATAAACCTCCAGCAGCTTTTATGATTGGTATTCAGATTTTAGATGTTCAAACTAAAGTGCAAATTCTTTGAAGAAAAATTATCCAATAGTTGTAGAAATGGCACTTGTTAAAATCTTGTCCCAGTTTTCATGTTATTGTTGATATTGATGGTTTTACTAACTTGCTTTGACAGTTCATCAGCACTTGATAAGTTCTTAACAATCTTTTTTATATCAGAAGCTTTGAAAGGCCACTATAAGACAATGAAAAAAATGTAGTATCCAGCTACTAGACATTAGTTATAGTAATAGATATAGAATTTCACATAATGATATGCCTGGAGTTAACTTATTTTTTAATAATTGTCCTCACAAGGGAAAACGAGGAACCACTCCTGTGTATCTTAAGTACTTGACTTCTTTTTTCACACTGACATGTCAGTAGCATAATAAAATTAGTGATTCTCTTCCCCTTAACAATCAGAAATTGCGAGCCCTTGCTGCAGAAGTACTGTTAACATGTGAAAGCAATCTTAGTACTCTCATAGTTTGTTAATTCTAACAGTTGCTCGAATAATCTGAACCAAACCCAAGTATTAGTGCAAGTAAAGGAGCTGTAGTAAATAGTTGTGTGCAGTGATGCCATCAACAAAACAAGCTTAGCAATTTTGTACAGAACCTTACATTCCCCAAGCATCAGTAATCTCCTAGGGAACAATGTCAATCCATCATACCAACATCACTGTAAAGTGCAGCTTTAGATTTTCTCTCTCACGGTCAATGTGAATTTATATCCCTTCTCCTGAGATAATACAAGAGCCCCCAAACCACATGTTATGGATTGAAATGAATCTGCTGTTGTTATTCATACTATGCTGCAGTCATTCCCGATTAAAAAAAAATGAAAGTGCTAATGAGCAAAGTATTATGGAGCTTGGAGTTAAGATTGCAACATGAAAAGCTTCCTGTTCCAGTTGCTTCTTCTGGGTTTTGGTGTCTTGGGTGCTGGCTCCTTTCTGCACACTTGGTAGTGGAACATGTGGGAGTTGGGTAGCTGCTGGGTTTGCGTTTTTGTTTGATGCTGGCTTTTACCCTGTATATCACTGTGCTTTTTCTGGAAATAGGCTAAGATAAGGTAACCATGCATTATTAGATTAATTAGATAATTACCTAAGGTAATTATGAATTGTGATTATGACATGTGATGTTACATTAAACTCTTATCTCTTTATCTCAACCCTGAGTTGTGTTACTTTTCTTCTCACTTTTGTGTTGGGGGAGAAAAGAGATTATCCCTTGTGCTAAATCTTTACACAATGCAGTATAAAACTCTGCCTTAGAAAAAATGTATCTGACTTGGATTACCGAGCATGTGTTCAGTATTCATGAAAGATGCCTGTAGATAACCACCGATGACAGAGGGAGTATGAAAAGAACAGTCATTAGTGTGAGACATATCAAGGCAGGTAATGGGATGCCAGTGGGAAGTGTGCAAGTATTGTGATGCTATTGTGTACAATTAGTGATGTCCATAATAAAGGGGGATACCCTCAGTCATTATAGAGGGTTTAGAGTAAGGAATCAAGGCAAGAACAGAGAGATCAAGGTGATTTGGTGAGGAACAAATGTGTGAAGAGAGAAGGAAAAGGGATTTGTCATTAAACTCCAATTTGGAGGGTTTTCCTGTGCAAGGACTCTCTGTCCCATGTGCTTGAGTGTGGGAGGTCTGAGTGCCCACAGGGACAGGGCTGTAAGACAGGGATAAACACCAGAGAGACCTGAGGCATGCAGGGTGTGGGTGTGTGTCTGAAGGTGCACTTTTGTATTTATATATGTAAGGGGCTGTGTCAACTATTGGTGTAGAGCTGAAGCTGAGGAAGTTTGCAACTGACAGGTGTTAGTGACTTGGGATACCAGGGCTGTTTACTGGTTAGACTAAATGTATCAACTCCAGCTACTGCTGCTTCTGCTGCTTCTGCTGCACCCACTGCTATCTTCCCCCCACCACTGTTCTGGCTGCTGCAACTTTTGCTGCTTCACCACTGCTTGACCCCTTCCCCATCTTCCTTAAGGTTATCATTTTTTCTTTCTGTAGTGGTTTATTCTCCTTATGCCGTTATATTTAGTTTAAATTATAAGAAATCGAATTTCATTTTTCCTGACTTTAAAAAAAAATCCATGTTGTAGTAAGTTTGCTCTACTAGGAGAGGGATCCACTCCAACCCAGTACAAACAGCCTGCTGAACATGAGCCAGCTATGTGCCCATATGGCCAAGAAGGCCATTAGCATCCTGGCCTGTATCAGGAATAGTGTGACAAGCTGGTCTGTCACTGAAAATCTGGAATAAATTTCTTAATGTCAATGTAGCATTAAGAAATAGACATTCTTTTCTTTTGGCACATTGGATGCATGGAGGTAGGGAGGTGATTGTCCCTCTGTAGTCAGCACTGGTGAGGCTGCACCATGAGTATTTTGTCTGGTTTTGGGCACCTCAATATGAGAGAGATACCAAGCTGTTGGAGAGAGTACAGAAGAGGACTATGAACCTGGTGAAGGACCTGAAGAATAAATCTTATGAAGAGCAACTGAAGGAACTGGGGCTGTTTAGTCTGAAGAAGAAGAGGCTAGGGAGAGACCTCGTTGCTCTCTACAACAACCTGAAAGGAGGTTGTAGAGAGGTTGGTGTTGGTCTCTTCTTACAGGTAATGAGCTAAAGAACAAGAGGGAATGGCCTCAAACTGCAACAAGTTGGGTTTAGACTGGACAATAGGGAAAAAATTCATAGAAAGAGTAGTCAGACATTGGAATGGGCTGCCCAAGGGAGTGGTTGAGTCACCATCCCTGGATGTGTTTAAAAGTCATTTAGATGCATCACTCGGGGATATGGTATAGGGGTGAATTCTGGAGAGTGGAGTCAATGGTTGAACTTGATGATCTCAGGGGTCTTTTCCAACCTGAATGATTCTATGATAGCTCCACCTAGCTTGCGTGGCAAACAAGCTTTAAGCTTCTGGTCATATATATCTCAACACATTAGATATTCATTGGATTTTCTAGAATATACAAATAATTTCCAAGAATCACTTTACATAAAACTGCTCCTCCTTGAGCATAGTTTTTCATCTTCAAGGGTTGTTGTGGTGATCTGTGGTAGTCATGGTCCACCATATTCTAGATGGCTGCAGGACACCCTGTTCCTTCTCCTTATGTGGAACTATTTGGGCTATTTTTTAGACTGGTTAGATAACACTATAATTTTACTTCACAATTAACTCTCTACCCTTAGTAATGTATCCTTGACTACAGTTTAGACTAGACAAGGTTGATTTAACATAAACAGTAGGTGTCCCGTTCTTAGTTTTAAGTTTGATATCAGGATCAAGGAAGTGATTGTCTCCTTAAACTTAGTGCTGGTGAAGCTACAACTTGAGTATTGTGTTCAGTTTTGGGTTTCTCACTACAAAAAATAGAGTGGGTTGCTGGAATTGGCCCAGAGAAAGGCAATGAAAGTGGTGAAAGGTTTGGAGAGCCAGAGAGGTCTTCTGAAGAACAACTGAGTGAACTAAGGCTGTTTAGTCTAGAGAGAAGGAGGCTGAGAGATTTCATTGCTCTCTAAAACCACCTGACAGGAGGATGCAGTGAGGTGAGGTTGGTCTCTTCTCGCTACTAATATGTTATAGAAGGAGAGGAAATGGTATGAAGTTGATTCAAGGGAAGTTTAGATTAATTAGTAGAAGAAACTTCTTCACTGAAAAGATTATCAAATACTGGAACAAAGTCTCCAGAGAGGTGATTGAATCCCCACCCTTGAAGATGCTTAAAAGACACACAGATGTGGTGCTGAGAGACATGATTTAGCACCAGACTTGGAGAATTAGATAATCATTGCACATGTTGATCTTAAAGGTCTTTTCCAACCAAAACAGTTCTATGATTCTATCAATATGTGCTCAGTGGTGGAACTCTGTGCTGATAATACATGAGCAGCCCCCTGCCAGCAAAACGCAGGGCTGTAGAGCTATGGCAGCCTTGCCTTTGTTACACTACCTTATCCGGCAACTTGTAGCAAAACCAGTTTAAGGATGTCTTTTATACACTAATTTCAGTTTAACTAATAGGAAAAGCAAGCAGGTCACACTGTTTCACAGTTGATCACTGAAAACTGAATCAAGTCACACCTACATGTCTTACAGCCATGGTTACAGTGACTGACCTAAATAAGTTTTTTGATGTTATCGAGTGTCATTCATCCCTATACAGAATCAATGATTTTTTTTTCTCCATTCATCTGGCTGAAGCTGCTAGCAAACTTATGTCTCTGCTTCCTTTACTATCGAGACCATGTTTTATCTTGTTTTTAATCAGGAGATTTCCGAGTATTTCTTCCATTTCCATTGTCAGATGAAAAAAGGGCAAATGATATTGCTGAACATCATAAGGCTTAGACATAGAAGTAAAGGAGAACAAGCAAGAGAAATAGAAAAATTGCTGAGGTCACCAAAATAAATAGGCCTGAAGTGTAATTCAGCAAAAATGCAACTGATAGTGAATGAGTTTCATCAGTATGCCATCTTGTAATGATGGTCATAACCTCAGTTTGTTAGAATATAAATGTACTACTATTGTTGAAAGCATGGTGTAAAAAACTCTCATTCAACCATCAGTAGGTTATTTTTTTATATTAATACATACTAATAAAGGATACATACTTGTATTGATTTTAGTTAAGCTTCCCAGAGCCCAGAGCCCAAAGAATAGCCTTGATTCAACTTGGAAGTGAAAAGAAAACTTTAACAATAAATAAAAAGTATTTTAGGTAAAAGGAGTTAAAAAAGTATAGGTAAGGGAAAAAAAATACAATATATATATATAGAACCAGTGGATGGAGGTGGATGGAGATGTATGCTTCCACCACATGGTGAAGCAAGAGCAGCAGGAAAGCAGGATGCTGTTGGCAGGTGAGGCACAGATGAGAGAGAAAGGCGAAAAAAAAGAGAAACAGGAAGTGCTTCTGGTTTTACAGGGACTTGAGAAAGGAAGTGGGAGTGGGCTAACCACTGCACCTGGGATCAAGTTCAGACCACCCCCAGGGAGGAGTCAGGATGACCCAGGATCAAGTTCAGACCACCCTCAAGGAGGGGTTAACCCCTTACAATACTAATACTAATACTAATACTAATACTAATACTAATACTAATACTAATACTAATACTAATACTAATACTAATACTAATACTAATACTAATACTAATACTAAAAGAATTAATTCCCAGTAGCACTGTCTCAGTAGAACCTCTGCACTGGTTAAATAGCTAGAGCAGAAGAGAAACACAGATGGTCTAATTAACTTTGATTGCAAGTAGAGCCTGGGGTAATATTTAAGCGAACAAAGGAAATAACATACTCCCCAAAATTCCAAAATCTTCTTTCAATTTTCCTCCATGCCAAACCCCAGAGAAAAATACCCATTTTGACCACAAGCCATCTATGTAAAAACCACATTGTCATAGAAGAAATGACCGAGTATAACAGCCAGGTTAGCTTCATTTTTAACTTCCAGGATTAATTAGAAATCAAACAAATGTAACTTATGTCCGCCCCATGTTGGGCACCAATTAAAAATAACATGGTGGTTTAGGAGCTACCTGCTGTCCCACACTTTAAAATAACCCAGGCTAGGACTCAGTTGGCTAGAAGTTTTATATTTACAGCTTTGCACAATATACAAGCAGATATTTACAATGTATAACAGATATTTACAGATATATACAGTAAAAAGGTAATACAGAAACCCCCATGCCCCTCCCAGAGATCAAAATCCCTAATGTGCTTCTTTAGCATGAACTGACTTCTCCTCTTGAGGTTTTGTAGAG
>VWZI01010908.1:0-12871 GCA_013396835.1 Psilopogon haemacephalus
TTAAATTAAATTAAATATAAGAATTCAAAAAAGCTATAAAGGGGATGCAAAAAGCCCAAACCCAAAAATATAAAGATAAAAAGTTCTGGTGTCACTGCTCAAATTCCCAAAAAGCAATCTGCCATATTGGTGGAGAGGTGGGCACAAGCCAACCTCAGGAGGTTCAACAAGACCAAGTGCAAAGTCCTGCAGCTGGGTCGAGGCAATGCCAAGCAGCAATCCAGGCTGGGCAGTGAGTGACTGTAGAGCATCCCTGAGGAGAGGGACTTGGGGGTGCTGGTGGAGGAGAAGCTGAAGCTGAGGCAGCAGTGTGCACTTGCAGGGCAGAAAGGCAAGCAGAGGCTGGGCTGCAGCAGGAGCAGTGTGGGCAGCAGGGCCAGGGAGGTGATTGTGCCCCTCTGCTGTGCTCTGCTGAGAGCCCACCTGGAGTAGTGCATCCAGTGCTGGAGCCCCTGCGACAAGAGGGATGTGGAGATGCTGGAGGAGTCCAAAGAAGGATACGAGGATGGGCTTACAGGGCTGCAGCACCTCTGCTGTGAGGACAGGTGTTTGCAGCCAGGCTGGCAGAAGCTGTGGGCAACCTGATCTAGGGTAGGGTGTCCCTGGGCACGGCAGGGGGGTTGGAACTGAATGATCCTTGTGGTGCTTTCCAACCTTGACTGATTCTATGAATTAAAACCAGACAGTGAAAATAAAGAAGTGTATTTTCACAGAATGCTCTATTTCTTAGGCTGTGTCAGGTAAGAGTTCACCATTTACTCAGCCAGTTTTCCATCCATCCATCCATCCATCCATCCATCCATCCATCCATCCATCCATCCATCCATCCATCCATCCATCTATCCAGTCACAGCATGCTTCTATACACATGTCTGGGGATGCTTTGGGATTACATTAACTGAATTCTCTTGAAGCTCTTCACATATTCTGCCATAAAAATATCTGTTTACCACAACATGCAATTATAGGGCAGCACTGCACTCCTCAGTGAGTGCTCTGTAAGCTGTCATTATCTGCACGCTTTAAAAATACCTTCAAAGTGCAAGATATGTTTAATGCCTGCTGGTATCAAATATCATCAAGCTGGAAGGACCCTGGTGCTTGCAATCTGGGGGCTTGTCTCAACTCCTTCAGAAGCAAGTAATAGCCTACATCTTGAATTATGTGAATGATGGTTCTGCCAGCCCACAAAAAGAATCATAGAATCAGTCAGGGTTGGAAGGGACCACAAGGATCAGCCAGTCCCAACCCCCCCCTGCCATGCCCAGGGACACCCTACCCTAGAGCAGGCTGCCCACAGCCTCTGCCAGCCTGGCCAAAAACACCTCCAGGGATCTGGCCCCAAACACCTCCCTGCTGGGGCAACCCATTCCAGCCTCTCACCACTCTCATGCTCAACAACTTCCTCCTCACATCCAATCTGAATCTCCCCACCTCCAGCTTTCCTCCATTCCCCCCAGTCCTCTCACTCCCTCATAGCCTAAAAAGTCCCTCCCCAGCTTTTCTGTAGCCCCCTTCAGATCCTGGAAGGCCACAAGAAGGTCACCTGGGAGCCTCCTCTTCTCCAGACTCAACTCTTTCAGGCTGTGCTCACAGCAGAGCTGCTGCAGCCCTCTTAGCATCCTTGGGGCCCTTCTCTGCATACTTACAGCATCTCCACATCCCTCTTGTCCCAGGGGCTCCAGCACTGGATGCACTACTCCAGGTGGGCTCTCAGCAGAGCACAGCAGAGGGGCAGAATCACCTCCCTGGCCCTGCTGCCCACACTGCTCCTGCTGCAGCCCAGCCTCTGCTTGCCTTTCTGCCCTGCACGTGCACACTGCTAATTGAGTGAAATTCAACACTCTGCTTTCTTCAGATGTGCTTTGGTTTGTTAGATTGCTTTTGGGAAAGTGCATATTGTTCCATTCACATTTTTAAGATGGAGCATCCCAGTTTTTCATTTTATACTTGTAAAGAAATCCCCAAAGAACACAGGTGGAGTTGAAGAGGTAGAAATGCTGGGTAAAGCAGTGCTGGATCAAAGGGCCCAAAGGCTAGTGGGAATGGAGCTAAATCCGGCTGGCAGCCAGGCACATGTGGTGCTCCTCAGGGTTCAGTGCTGAGACAAGATAGTCATAGAATGGTTTACGTTGGAAGGGACCTCAAATCTCATCCAGTTCCAACCCCCCGTGCCATAGGCAGGGACACTTTCCACTAGAACAGGTCACTTAATGCTTCATCCAACCTTGCTTGAACACCTCCAGGGAGGGATCAGCCACAACCTCCCTGGACAACCTGTGCCAGTGTCTCAGCACTCTCACTGCAAACCACTTCCTCCCAAAATCCAGTTTCAATCTCCCCTCTACCACTTTAAACTCATTCCCCTCATCCTTTCATTACAACACCTTGTCAATAGTCCCTCCCCAGCCCTCCGTAATTCACTCATTCCTTTACCCTGTATTTTGGTTGTTTCTCCTCCATCCTCTAATTCCCTTCATTCCTTTACCCTGTATTTTGGTTCCTTTTTGCCCACCCTCTCTAATTCCTTCTCCCCTATCCCCTGTAATTCCCTTTGACCTTTTACCCTGTATTTTGGTTCCTTTTTGCCCACCCTCTCTAATTCCTTCTCCCCTATCCCCTGTAATTCCCTTTGACCTTTTACCCTGTATTTTGGTTCCTTTTCCCCCATCCTCTCTAATTCCCCTCATCCTTTTTACCCTGTATTTTGATTCCTTTTCCCCCATCCTCTCTAATTCCCCTCATTCCTTTACCCTGTATTTTGATTCCTTTTCCCCCATCCTCTCTAATTCCCCTCATTCCTTTACCCTGTATTTTGATTCCTTTTCCCCCATCCTCTCTAATTCCCCTCATTCCTTTACCCTGTACTTTGGTTCCTTTTCCCCCATCCTCTCTAATTCCCCTCATTCCTTTACCCTGTATTTTGGTTCCTTTTCCCCCAGTCCTCTCTAATTCCCCTCATTCCTTTACCCTTTATTTTGGTTCATTTTCCCCCATCCTCTCTAATTCCCCTCATTCCTTTACCCTGTATTTTGGTTCCTTTTCCCCCACCCTCTCTAATTCCCCTCATTCCTTTACCCTGTATTTTGATTCCTTTTCCCCCATCCTCTCTAATTCCCCTCATTCCTTTACCCTGTACTTTGGTTCCTTTTCACCCATCCTCTCTAATTCCCCTCATTCCTTTACCCTGTATTTTGGTTCCTTTTCCCCCATCCTCTCTAATTCCCCTCATTCCTTTACCCTGTATTTTGGTTCCTTTTCCCCCATCCTCTCTAATTCCCCTCATTCCTTTACCCTGTATTTTGGTTCCTTTTCCCCCATCCTCTCTAATTCCCCTCATTCCTATACCCTTTATTTTGGTTCCTTTCCTCCCCATCGTCTGTAATTCCCCTCATCCTTTTTACCCTGTATTTTGATTCCTTTTCCCCCATCCTCTCTAATTCCCCTCATTCCTTTACCCTGTATTTTGATTCCTTTCCTCCCCATCCTCTGTAACTCCCCTTACCTTCTATTTATTGTTAAAGTTGACCCTTCCTTTTTTTTTTTTTTTCCAAAATCAATTAAGTACTTATTGAGCTTTTGAGCTCAGGGTGGGGCTAGCTGAAACTAATACACCCACAAGTGAAGTACAATCAAACTTTGTTTTCCTTTCTCAGCCTATAATCTAATTTCTCACTCAAACCCTCCAATTAACTCAAACCAGCACAGACCTAACTGCCTTCAAGTCAACCTATTCTCAAAAGTTTTTTATTTTGGTGTTTTTTTTTTTTTCTCTTTTTTTTTCTCTTTTGGTTTGGCTTTCAAGTTGGCTTTAGTTTCCCAAGATCACAGATTTTTGTTTGATATTTGTCTATCTTCATGCAGCAACAAGCACAGCTGGAGCCCTGCGCTGCCCTGCAGATCCCAGGTACGTGCGAGCAAGGCATCATCTACAGAAGAAAGAGGAAAGGGATGGAGATTTGCTCAGCAGTCCCTGTTCATCTCCACATGGAACGGTGTGAGATGCTGTACTCAATCTCACAGCTCAAGCAACTAAGGTTAAAGATCAGTGGCTATGATTTCACATTTTATTAGCTCTCCTCCTCTTTGTGGCCATTTCTTGGAGCTCCCACTTTTGTTTTCTCCTAGAGTGCTTTCTGACACCCAGGGGATTTTAATACAACTCTTAAAATACAACCACTCCATCTCAGAATCACAGGATTAAACAGGCTGGGAAAGACCTCTAGGATCATTGAGTCCAACTTATCACCTAACCCTTCTAATGAACCAAACCCATGGCACTAAGTGCCTCATGCAGCCTCCTCTTAAACACCTCCAGGAATGGGGACTCCACCACCTTCCTGGGCAGCCCATGCCAATGCCAATCACTCTTGCTGGGAAGAACTTCCTCCTAACATCAAGTCCAACCTATCACCTAAACCTTCTAATGAACTAAACCCATGGCACTAAGTGCCTCATGCAGCCTCCTCTTAAACACCTCCAGGAATGGGGACTCCACCACCTTCCTGGGCAGCCCATGCCAATGCCAATCACTCTTGCTGGGAAGAACTTCCTGTTAACATCAAGTCCAACCTATCACCTAACCTTCTAATTAAGTAACCCACGGAACTAAGTGCCTCATGCAGCCTCCTCTCAAACACCTCCAGGGATGGGGACTCCACCACCTCCCTGGGCAGCCCATTCCAATGCCAATCACTCTCTCTGCCAACAACTTCCTTCTAACATCCAGCCTATACCTCCCTTGGCACAGCTTGAGGTTGCTCTGTCCCTGGGTGCCTATGAGAAGAGCCCAACCCCAGCTGGCTACAACCTCCCTTCAAGTATTTGCAGAGAGCAATGAGCTCTGCCCTGAGTTTCCTCTTCTGCAGGCTGCACACCCCCAGCTCCCTCAGCCTCTCCTCTTGGGGCTGTGCTCCAGGCCCCTCCCCAGCCTTGCTGCCCTTCTCTGGACACCTTCCAGCACCTCA
This sequence comes from Psilopogon haemacephalus, assembly GCA_013396835.1. Lineage (NCBI taxonomy): Eukaryota > Metazoa > Chordata > Aves > Piciformes > Megalaimidae > Psilopogon > Psilopogon haemacephalus. The sequence goes on from VWZI01010908.1 coordinate 4,968, forward strand.
ACATCTCTCATCAATTGAGTGGCCCAAACTGGACACAGGACTCAAGATGTGGACTGACCAGTGCTGAGTACAGGGGCAGAAGGACTTTCCTCATCCTGCTGGCCACAAAAGCAATCATAGATACTGCCTCTTGATTAGTCAACAGGACATATGTTAGAACACAAATATTGTTTCAAGGGTCTTGTTTTGCTGAATTTATTTGCTGGAGTTTCTTACCTGAATAAGAATCTCAGCATACCACTTTATAAAGAATCCTAAAACAGAAACTGTGTCTTCTGGATAGGTAGCAGCATCAATGTTGTTACTTCAGGGGAACAAGAAGGCTAACAGCATCCTGGCCTGGATCAGGAGCAGTGTGACCAGCAGGATGAGCGAAGTGATTCTCCCCCTCTACTCAGCCCTGGTGAAACTCCACCTGGAGTACTGCATACAGTTCTGGAGCCCCTGGCACAAAAGGGATGTGGAGATGCTGGAGGTGTGCAGAGAAGAGTCACGAGGTTGCTCAGAGGGCTGCAGCACCTCTGCTGTGAGCACAGCCTGAAAGAGTTGGGGCTGTGCAGGCTGGAGAAGAGGAGGCTCCCAGGGGACCTTCTGGTGGCCTTCCAGGATCTGAAGGGGGCTACAGAAAAGCTGGGGAGGGACTTTTTATGCTATCAGGTAGTGACAGGACTAGGGGGAATGGAGCAAAGCTGGAGGTGAGGAGATTCAGGTTGGATATGAGGAGGAAGTCTTCACCATGAGAGTGCTGAGAGGCTGGAATGGGTTGCCCAGGGGGTTGGGCACTCATCCCTGGGTGGTTGGAGCCACATCCCTGGAGGTGTTTTTGGCCAGGCTGGCAGAGGCTGTGGGCAGCCTGCTCTAGGGTAGGGTGTCCCTTGGCATGGCAGGGGGGTTGGGACTGGCTGATCCTTGTGGTCTCTTCCAACCCTTACTGATTCTGTGATTTTAAGTCCAGCTGCACCCCCCAAATCCCTCTCGGAAGGGTCTGCCTCACATGGGGTGAGAGACAGCAGGATCTGCTATTGCATGACTTTGCAAGAAGCCATTGAGGAACAATAAAGCCCTACACATAAATGGTGACATTAGCACAACCACGCTGGCACCATTAGACTCTCAGAGAAGATCTATTTTGGGATGCACAACAGCTCTGATCTTGCTTCTGCGGTTTGCAATTTGATTTCGTCCCTCGGACTGACACTGGAGAAGATGAGAGCAATGCTTCCAAGCACAGGAACACATTACCCCTAAGTGGAATTAGTTGAAGATTTATGATGATGGGTAGATTATTGCCATGGAGATGCATGGAAAAAAAAACAAAACAATATTTAAAACCACCACTCCAAATATTAGATAATCTCTATTTTGTTACTAAAAAATGCAAGTTTTAAGTGCTGGATTTTCATGCCACATAGCTGTAAGTCATAAAGTTAATTCCAAGACCTTGGAGAAATTGTAACTACAGGATGGGTCGTGGACAACCTTCCAGTATCTGAAGGGGGCCTACAGGAGGGCTGGGGAGGGACTGTTCACAAGGTCTTGTAATGACAGGATGAGGGGGAATGGGTTCAAACTGGCAGAGGGGAGATTTAAATAGGATGTTAGAAGGAAGTTCTTCACAGTGAGGGTGGTGAGACACTGGCACAGGTTGCCCAGGGAGGTTGTGGCTGCTCCCTCCCTGGATGTGTTCAAGGCCAGGCTGGATGAGGTCTTGAGCGACCTGATCTAGTGGGAGGTGTCCCTGCCTATGGCACAGAGGAGTTGGAACTGGCTGATCTTTAAGGTCCCTTCCAATTTAAACCATTCTATGATTCTGTGACTTCCCTGGTTAAATAGCCTGTGCATTGTCTTCCTGACACGTTAGACCTCTACTAGGAGGCTCAAGGGTGACCTCAATGGTCTTGTAATGCCAGGATGAGGAGGAATGGCTTTAAAGTGGCAGAGGGGAGATTGAAACTGGATGTTAGGANTCTGTGCTCCACAACCTCCCTGGAGGTGCTCAAGGCCAGGTTGGATGAGACCTTGAGCGACCTGCTCGAGTGAGAGGTGTCCCTGCCTATGGCATCCCTCTTGTCCCAGGAGCTCTTGGAGATGTTTGAGGCCAGGTTGGATGAGGCCTTGGGCAACCTGTTCTAGTGGGAGGTTTTCCTGCCTATGGCATCCCTCTTGTCCCAGGAGCTCTTGGAGATGTTTGAGGCCAGGTTGGATGAGGCCTTGGGCAACCTGTTCTAGTGGGAGGTTTTCCTGCCTATGGCATCCCTCTTGTCCCAGGAGCTCCAGAACGGATGCAGTACTCCAGGTGGGGTCTCAGCAGAGCGGATTAGAGGGGCAGACACATTCTGCAGCACAACAGATATCAGTTAGTAGAGTAAATTCAGAAGAAAACAAATAAATACATAAATCTTCTTTCCAATATGGCATAGATTTGATGGTTAAACAGAAATACTCCATTCCCCTGGCAATGTCCAAAGGCTTGTAAGAAAATGGGACTTTAACTCATTCAAACTCCACCCATCACTGACCCTCCTGAGCATTTCCCCATGACTGACGAGAGAAGAGGCTCTCTGCGAGTTTGTGGGATGCATAAACTCACGTTTTAAGACAGAAAGCAAAAAAAAACCAAAACACCCAACAGTAAGCCTGATGCTTGTGGTGACATTGGACTGTTCGCTGAGTTGGGGGATTTCAAAGAGATCCACATTAAAACTGGGAAGCAGCTTCCCCTCTGGAGATCAGCACTAATTAATTCATTAGTGATGAAACGTATTAGTGCTGAAAAAAAAAAAAAAAAGTCTGTGTATTTAGGTCTGTCTTCTGATTAGGGAAATCTTCTCTGGGTCACGGAGAGCCAACTGCTCCCAGAAAATTAATACAGAAAAGCAGCTCTCTGTCGGGAGGAAGTTTAGTAAAACTCTGAGGGAAGGAGAAAGAGAAAAAAAAAAAAAAGAAATGAAATGAATTCCTAAACTGGTCCTCAGTGTAGAGTTTTGAATATTTAATGGGCAAACATAAGTTGAAAAGAGGACATAAACCTTTTTTTTTGGGGGGAGGGAGGCATTTAAGATTGTGGTGGTGAGGTGGGGTTTTTTTGTTTGTTTTTTTTCCTGCTTTATATTTACTGTGACTAAATTTGGGCAATGAATGAGGCAGGAGTTATAAAACAGGTATTTAGTTTATTTCCCAGAAGCCCTGCACACAAACTGCATGCAAAGTAGTGAAATTTGGGTTCTAATTCGGGCAGGAAAAAAATCTTCTCAAGGATGCTTATAGGCAATTCATTAATTTAGGAGAATCAGAAGATTGGAAAAGGTTTAGGCACAAAATGGCTCTGCCCCACTTATAAATAGGCAGCCTGGAGCCCTAGGGGAAGTCTGTGCTGCTCAGAGGAGGAGAATGTCGTGGTGGTGGTAGTAGTGATGGAGTAGAATTCAGAGATGGTCTCTCTGGCTCCTTTGCAGCGGTGTTGGAACTGCTCAGAATCTTGGTAGCCATTGAGAGAAAAGGAAAACAAAAAGGGAAGGGAAGGGAAGGGAAGGGAAGGGAAGGGAAGAGGGCTCCAGGAGAGCTGGGGAGGGACTGTTCACAAGGTCTTGTAATGACAGGAGGAGGAGGAATGGGTTTGAATTGGCAGAGGGGAGATTGAAACTGGATGTTAGGAAGAAGTTGTCTGCAGTGAGGATGGTGAGACACTGGCACAGGTTTCCCAGGGAGGTTGTGGCTGCTCCCTCCCTGGATGTGTTCAAGGCCAGGCTGGATGAGGTCTTGAGTGACCTGATCTAGTGGGAGGTGTCCCTGCCTATGGCCCAGGGGGGTTGGAACTGGCTGATCTTTAAGGTCCCTTCCAATCTAAACCATTCCATGATTCTGTGACTTCCCTGGTTAAATAGCCTGTGCATTGTCTTCCTGACACGTTAGACCTCTGCTAGGAGGCTCAAGGGTGACCTCATTGGTCTTGTAATGCCAGGATGAGGAGGAATGGGTCTAAAGTGGCAGAGGGGTGATTGAAAGTGGATGTTAGGAAGAAGTTGTCTGCAGTGAGGATGGTGAGACACTGGCACAGGTTTCCCAGGGAGGTTGTGGAGCACAGAAGCACCCAATGTGATCAAAGAATTCTATGACTGATTCTATGTCACGGTGTTAGGTTACAGGCTGGACTGGATGACCTCAGAGCTCTTTTCTAGCTGCAATGATTCTGTGATTCTCTGATTAGTAGAGTACACTGCTAGCTGCACAAGTGCAAGTAGTAAACATCTTTCCTTTCAGATAGACCTTTTAAGTCAGTGCTCAGCCATGTCACAACAGCTCAAAACCAGCACAAATGATGTGGGAGGTGTCCCTGCCTATGGCACAGGGGGGGTTGGAACTGGCTGAGCTATGAGTTCCCTTCCAGCCTCAATCATTCTATGATTCTAGGATTTACAAAATTACTGCACATTCAGCCAAGATAATACACATAATTCACATTTCTATGGGAGAAGAATTTTCTATCACAGCAACAAATGCCTCCTGGTACTAATTGGTGCTCATTGGCAATCTCAGCACAGAGGCTAATGAAGTACCTTTTGAAGCCTGAGAGTTTCTGAAGAGGTGATCTCTCCAGCTCAGAACTGAGACAGTAACAAGGCAGGATAAAGATGATTCCTCTGCTAATGCTCATCCCTCACCTGTCCCCACTGTAAAAAAAAAAAAAATTAAAAAAAAATCATCTGTGTTTAAGGAATCTAAGAAGCCCCTGTGCAGAAGAAGCATTAACACTGCACTTTGCTGCTCAGAGGGGAAGAAGGATCACCAAGGAAAAAAAAATGGCAGTAAGAACTGCTTCATTTCCCATCACCCTCATTGCTCTGAAAAAGCTAATGGGATGGTGCCTTTCCAAATCATGAGTGTGGTTTGGAACACTAATGCCTACCTACGTCATACCTGCTAACCCTGAAATGGGCCATGATGATGCTGAGAGGGCTGCAGCAGCTCTGCTGTGAGGACAGACTGAAAGAGTTGGGGCTGTGCAGGCTGGAGACTAGAAGGCTCCCAGGGGACCTTCTTGTGGCCTTCCAGGATCTGAAGGGGGCTACAGAAAAGCTGGGGAGGGACTTTTTAGGCTGTCAGGTAATGACAGGACTAGGGGGAATGAAGAAAAGCTGGAGGTGGGGAGATTCAGAGTGGAGGTGAGGAGGAAGTTGTTGAGCATGAGAGTGGTGAGAGCCTGGAATGGGTTGCCCCTGCAGGGAGGTGTTTGGGGCCACATGGCTGGAGGTGTTTTTGGCCAGGCTGGCAGAGGCTGTGGGCAGCCTGATCTAGGGTAGGGTGTCCCTGGGCATGGCAGGGGGGTTGGAACTGGCTGATCCTTGTTTCTTTGTTTGGTAACTACAGCTTACAAACAAAGCTCCAGAGCTCGATGTCAACATTAACCCCTGTGTGCTGTGAGCTCAAGGTAACGTTAAAATTACACGGAGCAAAGTACATCATGGAATCATAGAATCAGTCAGGGTTGGAAGGGACCACAGGAATCATAGAATCCTAGAATCAGTCAGGGTTGGAAAAGACCACAAGAATCCTAGAATCAGTCAGGGTTGGAAGGGACCACAAGGATCAGCCAGTTCCAACCCCCCTGCCATGCCCAGGGACACCCTACCCTAGAGCAGGCTGCCCACAGCCTCTGCCAGCCTGGCTGCAAACATCTCCAGGGATGAGACTTCCAGCCCTTCCCTGGGCAACCCCTTCCAGCCTCTAACCACCCTCACGCTGAACAACTTCTTCCTAACAGCCAGTCTGAATTTGCCCAATTCTAGATTTGCTCCATTCCCCCTCAGTCCTATCACTACCTGGCAGCCTAAAAAGTCCCTCCCCAGCTTTCCTATAGCCCCCTTAAGATACTGAAAAGCCACAGTAAGGTCACCTCAGAGCCTCCTGCTCTCCAGACTGAACACTCCCAACTCCCTCAGCCTCTCCTGACAGCAGAACAGCTCCAGCCCTCGTATTTTAGCGCAGCCTATCACATGGATGTCAATGCTCACATACTCACTCTCTCTCTATATGCTCACAGCACACATTCACAGCATATTTTAAGTACACCAACAGAGACCCTGGATTAGCATTTGGTATCAAGAAAATGTTTAAATCCATATCATCTCCCTGTCTTGAAACAATACCTGCTCGACTTACCCGTAACTTGCTCTCTTAGTAACAGGGCTCTTACACCTAATTTCTTGCCTATTATGATGATGTGCCTCGTGGGGAAAGCTGTACTTAAAGCATCCCTCCTTTTAAGGCATCATGCAGTGATTGCTGAAAGGATCTGTCATGGGGGATGATGGAGGGAAAAAAAATTAAATTAAAAAAAAAAAATTGAGATGGGGGAAAAAAAAAAAAAAATTAAAAAAACAATTCAGCACTATCAAAATCTTCCAAAAAGTGCTACACTTGTCCATCTTGCAGATAGATTGCAACAGAGAATTATTCTTCTTTTATGTTTTAAATGGAGAGCAAAATAGAGGTTATAAAAAGCATTGAGAGGTAGGATGGGGGCAGGATATTACCCCTGAAGGGAATTGTGTTCTAATAGCGACTAACAGTGGAGGAAGCAGCCTGAGACTCAGGGGTTTGTTCTAATTCATGTATCAATGGAAACAGGGTGAGGTGATGGGGAATTGTTCATCAGTTACATGGAATTGTGATATTGGCTTTCATGGGATGGATCCAGGACACCTTCCTGAGCCTTAAACCCCTTCTTATTTATTGATGCGTGGAACCACACAATGGTAGGGGTTGGAAGGGACCTGCGCTGGTTTGAACTAATTGGAGCATTTGAATGAGAAATTAGGCTACAGGCTGAGAAAGGAAAACACTGAGGATGCCACTTCACTCACAGCTTTACTGAGAAAGAAGAAAAATAAGATAGTTTTAAGAGTTGTAACCCAAACATAGATAAGTCAGAGTGCTTCACACCTCTCTGTGCTGTGGCTGCTCCTGCATGGCTCTTTCTCTTTTCATAGCTGAATCTGAATAACTCCACTAAGTTCTTTTCCTGCAGCTAACCCGCCCTGGCTGATCTACCTTCACCAATCTGCTGCATAAACAGATACTGATATAAGATTGGGGAAGGGGGGAAAGGTGGTAGGGGTGGTTAGAAACCCCTCTTAGGGATTTTGATCTCTGGGAGGGCTGTGGTGTTTCTGTATTACCTTTTCACTGTATATATCTGTAAATATCTCTTACATATTGTAAATACCTGCTTGCATGTTTTGCATGGCTGTAAATATAAAGCTTCATTTATTAACTTCCAGCTGACTGAGTCCTAGCCTGGGTTATTTCAAAAGGTGTGGGGGTGGGGGCAGGTAACTGCCAAACCACCACAGGACCTATGCAGATCAGTCCAATGACGCAGAGTTCACAATCTCACCACTGCCACTAGAATCATAGAATCAGTCAGGGTTGGAAGGGACCACAAGCATCATCTAGTTCCAACTCTCCTGCCATGCCCCGGGACACCCTACCCTAGATCAGGCTGCCCACAGCCTCTGCCAACCTGGCCAAAAACACCTCCAGCCATGTGGCCCCAAACACCTCCCTGCAGGGGCAACCCATTCCAGCCTCTCACTACTCTCATGCTCAACAACTTCCTTCTCACATCCAATCTGAATCTCTCCATCCCCAGCTTTGCTCCATTCCCCCCAGTCCTGGCACTCCCTGACAGCCTAAAACATCCCTCCTCAGCTTTCTTGTAGCCCACTTCAAATCCTGGAAGGCCACAAGAAGGTCCCCTGGGAGCCTCCTCTTCTCCAGCCTGCACAGCCCCAACTCTTCCAGGCTGTGCTCACAGCAGAGCTGCTGCAGCCCTCTCAGCATCCTCGGGGCCCTTCTCTGCACACCTCCAGCATCTCCACATCCCTCTTGTCCCAGGGGCTCCA
>VWZI01010908.1:18519-28588 GCA_013396835.1 Psilopogon haemacephalus
CAGCCCTCCCAGAGACCCAAATCCCCAAGAGGGGTAACCAACCACCCCCTACCACCTTTCCCCCCCCCCTTCCCCAGTCTTATCTCACCACCTGTTGATGCTGAAGATAGGCGGAGGTAGATGGGCCAGGGGGGGTTAGTAGCAGGAAAGAAGTGAGTAGAATTACGAAGAATCAGCTACAAAAGGCAGAGACAAAAGGAACCATGCAAGAGGAGAAGCCACAGCGGCCTGAAACCATCTGCCCTATCTATGTTTGGGTTCCAATACTTAAAACATTTTTTTTTCTTTCTCAGTAGAGCTCTGGGTGAAGTGACACCATTTATTTCCCCACTGAGTTATAATCAAAGGAAGAGAGGACATTTCTTTTGCTTATTTATCTGCCCTCGAAATGCCACTGATGTTTCGAGCGATAATTGCTGAGTTCCTGTAAGGGACTCATCAGAGGGTCATAGAATCCTCTCATTACAAGACCTCGACAATAGTCCCTCCCCAGTCCTCCTGTAGGCCCCTTTCAGATACTTTGTAGTAGCCTTCCAGTATCTGAAGGGGGCTACAGGACANCAGCCCTCCTGTAGGCCCCTCATAGTCACCTCATATGACCTTATAGTCACCTTCCAGGAACTGAAGGGGACTACAGGACACCCGTGATCAAAGATCACTTTTGGTGACTGTGCTCCACAACCTCCCTGGGCAACCTGTGCCAGTGTCTCACCACCCTCACTCTAAAGAACTTCCTCTTAACACCCAGTTTCAATCTCCCCTCTGCCACTNCAGGATACCTGTGATCAAAGATCACTTTTGGTGATTCTGTGCTCCACAACGTCCCTGGAAAATCCTGTGCCAGTGTGTCACCACCCTCACTGTAAAGAACTTCCTCTTAACACCCAGTTTCAATCTCCCCTCTGCCACTTTAAACCCATTTATCCTCGTCCTGTCATTACAAGACCTTGTGAACAGTCCCTCCCCAGCCCTCCTGTATCCCCCTTCAGATACTGGTAGGTTGCTATAAGGTCTTCTTGAAGTCTTCTTTTCTCAAGGCTGAAAGGTGTCAACTCTCTCAGCCTGTCCTCATAGCAGAGCTGCTGCAGCCCTCTGATCATCTTCGTGGTCCTCCTCTGGACTCTCTCCAGCAGTTCCATGTCCAATATATGTGACCTTATAGTCACCTTCCAGTATCTGAAGGACACTTGTGATCAAAGATCACTTTTGGTGATTCTGGGATCAACAACCTCCCTGGGCAACCTGTGCTTTTCCACACTTACAGTAGACTTACACAGTACTGAAGGACATGAAACTGTTGGAGTGAGTCCAAAAGAGGCCAGGAAGATGCTCAGAGGGTTGCAGCAGCTCTGCTATGAGGACAGGCAAAGAGATTTGAGGCACTGCAGCCTGGAGAAGAGAAGGCTTCTAGGAGTAGTCTAAGTAGACCCTTATAGTAGTCTTCCAATATCTGAAGGGGGCCTACAGGAGGGCTGGAGAACACTATTGGCAAGGTCTTGTAATGACAGGATGAGGAGGAATGGGTTTAAAGTGACAGAGGGGAGATTGAAACTGGATGTTAGGAAGATGTTCTTTGAAGTGAGGGTGGTGAGACACTGGCACAGGTCGCCCAGGGAGGTTGTGGCTGCTCCCTGCCTGGAGGTGTTCAAGGCCAGGCTGGATGAGGCCTTGAGTGACCTGATCTAGTGGGAGGTGTCCCTGCCTATGGCACAGGGGGGGTTGGAACTGGATGAGCTTTGAGGTCCCTTCCAACCTAAACCATTCCATGGTTCTGTAACTGCTAATTAAAAAAATGTGAAGGGCCATGTGTAGTGCAAACTAACTTGAGTAATATGGCAAAAACTCATGAAAACTCAGATGTTAAGGAAAGGAAGAGATATTAAACTAGCAAACAAATAGGTTGTTTCAGAGGCAGTCTATAATATTGCGCAAAGTATGNCCAATCATGTGGAGATTTCTAACCAAATGTAAGTCCCTCTTAATAACAAAAGGCTTTAAGAAGCCTATCAGGAAGTGACAGGACATGGGGGAATGGAGCAAAGCTGGAGGTGGGGAGATTCAGAGTGGATGTGAGGAGGAAGTTGTTCAGCATGAGAGTGGTGAGAGGCTGGAATGGGTTGCCCCTGCAGGGAGGTGTTTGGGGCCAGCTCCCTGGAGGTGTTTTTGGCCAGGCTGGCAGAGGCTGTGGGCAGCCTGCTCTAGGGTAGGGTGTCCCTGGGCATGGCAGGGGAGTTGGGACTGGCTGATCCTTGTGGTCCCTTCCAACCCTGACTGATTCTAGGATTCTATGATTCTATGATTCCATGATTCTAAGAACAAATTGCTTAAATGTGATGCTCCTATTTCCAGGGAAAACATTTTGGCTTTTGCCAAAGTAAGAAATTTAGAGGCTTTTCATGCAACGAAATGTGAACGCCACTTATGCATCATTCTAATTTTTCTCTCATCTCCCTGCAGCAGAGCAGCCACATGAATTAAATTCTTTAGGAAACTACTCAGTGAATGCTATTCTTCCACTGCATGTGTTTTGACTTAGTTGTTAGAGCAGCCCAGCAGAGAGTTGTTCCAGGAAAGGCAGCAAAACTCCTCTGATGTCAGAAGTTACAGTGCAAATACCTGGAGCACAACATGCAAGCGGCCTCTGACTCATGCAGAAGTGGAAAGGTCCCCTTGCATTTTGTGTCCTGTCGTGGAAATAAACACCACTGTTGCATTTTTTTGCCCTGTTCCATTTGTAGACTTGGCACGTGAGTTTAAAAAGCCCCAAACTCATCAAATCAAGCTCTTGCACCTTCTGTGACAACCGCGTTGGCTCCGGCCACAGAGGGGTAGAAGGGGATACAAAAATGCATCCCCAGTCAGGAAGAAAAGCAACTGCAGGTTGTGCCAGTGGCACAAATTAATTCCTGTGGGTTAGCCAAGAGACTACCATATCCATTTTCAGCTACAACACACAGCTGTGTGCCATGGAACACTGTGGTGGGCACTAATTCTACGAGGGGATGAGTAAAGCCAGTGACAAATTCATTCTTTGTGCTATTTCTGATGCAAAAAAAAAAAATTCAACAATTAAAAAAAAAAAACAACAACAAAAAAAACCCAACAAAACACCCAAAGCCAAACCAAACAACCACCCCCCCCAAAAAAAAAAAAAAATCAAAAACCAAGCAAAAAGTCCTCATCAACCCTGAGCAGACCTTACTAAAACACAGAGAACTGACTCAAGAGGGTAGGAACTCTCAGTCATTTGGGGTGGGTTTTTTCTCTCTCTGGTGTAAATCAACCCCAACTTTTATGGAACTGCATTAGTCCATGCCAGATGGAAGTCTGGATTTCATCAGTGTCACAACTGTGGAAGGGAAGACTAAAAGAAATTAAGTTTCTCCACCAAGTGATTAGACATTCAAAACAATAATAGTAACTGCAATCAAGAGGAACGAGAGGCTCCAGCATAAGTTTTGGCAACAAGATATGCTGAGCTAAAATAAGATTACAGAACACAATGCCAGAAATCATTCACAAGATGGGAGGAGGTTTCTGAAAAGCTAATGCCAAATCTATCCAAACTGTAGGGTAGGCTGTCCCTGCCCATGGCAAAGGGGTTGGAACTGGATGGTCCCTTCCAACCCTGACTGATTCTGTGATTCTATGATAGGGCAGATGCCAAATCTATCCAAACAGCACTTGGCAGGAGGAGACTGGATGTTAGGAGGAAATTCTTCCCAGAGAGAGTGACTGGCATTGGAAAGGGCTGCCCAGGGTGGTGGTGGAGTCACCAACCCTGAAGGTGTTCAAGAAAGGACTGGATGGAGCACTTAGTGCCATGGTCTAGTTGATTGGCTAGGGCTGGGTGATAGGTTGGACTGGAAGAGCTTGGAGGTCTCTCCAGCCTGGCCTATTCTATTCTATTCTATTCTATTCTATTCTATTCTATTCTATTCTATTCTATTCTTCCCAGGGAGAGTGATTGGCATTGAAATGGGCTGCCCAGGGAGGTGGTGGAGTCCCCATCCCTGGAGGGTATTCCAGCAAAGCCTGGATGAGGCACTTAGTGCTATGGTCTGGTTGATTGGTTAGGGTTGGGTGATAGGTTGGACAGGATGAGGTTGGAGGTCTCTTCCAGCCAGGTCTATTCTATTCTATTCTATTCTATTCTATTCTATTCTATTCTATTCTATTCTATTCTATTCTATTCTATTCTATTCTATTCTATTCTATTCTATTCTATTCTATTCTATTCTATTCTATTCTATTCTATTCTATTCTATTCTATTATATTATATTCTATTCTTCCCAGGGAGAGTGATTGACATTGAAATTGGATGCCCAGGGAGGTGGTGGAGTCACCAACCCTGAAGGTGTCCAAGAAAGGACTGGATGGAGCACTTAGTGCCATGGTCTAGCTGATTGGATAGGGCAGGGTGATAGGTTGGACAGGATGAGTATGGAGTTCTCTTCCAGCCTGGCCTATTCTATTCTATTCTATTCTATTCTATTCTATTCTATTCTATTCTATTCTATTCTATTCTATTCTATTCTATTCTATTCTATTCTATTCATCTACTTTATTGTATTCCATTCTATTTCTCAGTTAGGGACTTCTCCCCCGCAACACACACACAAATTCACCAGGCTAAACTCAGCTAGCTGGAAGTCATGGAATGATGCAATATATTAACAGCAGGGCACAATCTATAAGCATATATTTACAATACAAACAGCTATTTGAATCTCCCTACCTCCAGCTTTGCTCCAATCCTCCTAGTCCTGTCACTCCCTGATAGCCTCAAAAGTTCCTCCACAGATTTTTGTAGGTCCCCTTCAGATCCTGGAAGGCCACAAGAAGGTCCCCTGGGAGCCTCCTCTTCTCCAGCCTGCACAGCCCTAACTCTTTCAGGCTGTGCTCACAGCAGAGCTGCTGCAGCCCTCTGACCATCCTCATGGCCCTTCTCTGCACCCCTCCAGCATCTCCACATCCCTCTTGTCCCAGGGGCTCCAGCACTGGATGCACTACTCCAGGTGGGCTCTCAGCAGAGCACAGCAGAGGGGCACAATCACCTCCCTGGCCCTGCTGCCCACACTGCTCCTGCTGCAGCCCAGCCTCTGCTTGCCTTTCTGCCCTGCAAGTGCACACTGCTGCCTCATCTTCAGCTTCTCCTCCCCCAGTACCCCCAAGTCTCTCTCCTCAGGGCTGCTCTCCAGCCAGGCACTGCCCAGCCTGGATTTGTGCTTGGCATTGCCTAAACCCAGATTAGGTGTTTATTAAAATGAACATATTGCAGTCATACCTGGAGCATGGATTCTAGCACCAACAGGTGAAAAGGACTCCCTGTCAGTAGAATGTGCTAAGATTTGAAGCACAGGTACCCTGAAAATCTCCATCCTCCAGCTGGAAGGAAATCTTCTCTCTCTGAAACTGTTCAAAAACCACATAGTAATTTGGCTTTCCTTTTCCTGCACTTTCTCAAGCCCATAAATTCCATAATTCACTAAATAAAATGTCAGGAGTCCATTTTAAGTTTTAGTGGTTTGTTCTTCTTCTTTTTTTTTCCCCATTAAGTTTGTTTCTGCAATGATTTTCAGACGCTGCCTGCTCTTTGAAAATTATTAAAACCAGCTCTGCTAAGTGTAACTTGTCAGTGAGGGAGGGAGGGACTGCTGGCAATTCCCTCCTGGCACTGGTGATCATATTACCTCGTATCTGCAACATACCAGTCCTGAAATGGTCATGAAGACAGAAAGTCTTGCAGCCTTTTTTTTTTTTCTTTTTTTTTTAAGCAATTAGATACAGCTTCTTTCTATTCTGAGATGCTGTCAAAGCCAAACTCCAGTGCTTCTTGGTCTGTGCTGTAAGCAGAGAGGATTTGAGCATCTATTTCTTAAAGCAACAAAATCGTACAAGACGGAAATCTCAGAATGCTCTTGGGTTTGGGGTAGTGTGGGCAGCAGGGCCAGGGAGGTGATTGTGCCCCTCTGCTGTGCTCTGCTGAGAGCCCACCTGGAGTAGTGCATCCAGTGCTGGAGCCCCTGGGACAAGAGGGATGTGGAGATGCTGGAGGTGTGCAGAGAAGGGCCCCGAGGATGCTGAGAGGGCTGCAGCAGCTCTGCTGTGAGCACAGCCTGAAAGAGTTGGGGCTGTGCAGGCTGCAGAAGAGGAGGCTCCCAGGGGACCTTCTTGTGGACTTCCAGGATCTGAAGGAGGCCTACAGAATATCTGTGGAGGAACTTTTTAGACTATGAGGGAGTGCCAGGACTAGGGGGAATGGAGCAAAGCTGGAGGTGGGGAGATTCAGATTGGAGGTGAGGAGGAAGTTGGTGAGAGGCTGGAATGGGTTGCCCAGGGAGGTTATTGGGGCCAGATCCCTGGAGGTGTTTGGGGCCAGGCTGGCAGAGGCTGTGGGCAGCCTGCTCTAGGGTAGGGTGTCCCTGGGCATGGCAGGGGGGTTGGAACTGGCTGATCCTTGTGGTCCCTTCCAACCCTGACTGATTCTAGGATTCTATGATTTTATGATTGTATCATTTCATTGTTCCATGATTCTCTGATTCTCTGATACTACAATTTTATGATTCTATGATTCAATGATTTTATTTTTCTATGATTCTACAATTTTATGATTCTATGATACTACAGTTTCCTGATTCTATGACACTACGATTCTACGATTCTACAATTTTATGATTTTATGATACTACAGTTTTATGATTCTATGATTCTACAATTTTATGATACTACACTTTTATGATTCTATGATTCTACAATTTTATGATACTACACTTTTATGATTCTATGATTCTACAATTTTATGATACTACACTTTTATGATTCTATGATTCTACAATTTTATGATACTACAATTTCATGATTCTACGATTCTACAATTTCCTGGTTTTATGATTCTAAGATTCTGCAATTTTATGATTCTATTAATTCTACAATGTTATGATTCTATGATACTACAAGTTTATTATTCTATGAATCCAATCAAATGCCTTCTCAAGACAGCATCCCCAATTCCAACGTCCAGGACTTCTTCCCAGTGCTCTATCAGCAGTCTCTTCTCTTCTCTGAGGCTATGGCACAAGATCCTCAGCACTAGCATGGCTCAGCAAGGCTGCAGTTGTTTCCTCTTTAATTTTGGCATGCTTTCTAACCTCCTCAGACTAAGGCAAGTCTCCAGTGCTGCAGTTTAACGTTACATGAAGGCAGGAGTTAGAGTTCCCAACAAAAAAAAAAACAAAACCCACAACATATCTTGTTAGTCTTGTAAGAATGTATTTTATAGGGTTCTTGCTGAACTGAAGAACAGTTTACAAGCTGTGCTCCTTGCCAACGAGGTAACAAAAGGGAGTGGAACAAAACCTGGCAAGCAAAAGAGTCAAACCCCCAGCACTGTTTTCTGGTGAACTGTTAAAAGGAATCGTGGCATCTGCAGTCAGGGAAAGGAGCAAGCAGAGACTTTGGGAGTGTAGCTGTTTTTTGGAATATAATAAAGTGGAAAGTCCCAGGCTAGTGCTGGGATTTCTGCACTGCTCAGGGTGTTCCCATAGCAGCCTGGAGCAGTTGCAGAAGAGTTGAAGAGCTGAGCTTGCTAGGCACACTCTGAAGAGCAGCAGCGCATCAGGTCTCACTTTAGAATCATAGTATCATAGAATGGTTTAAGTTGGAAGAGACCTCAAAGATCATCCAGTTCCAGCCCCGCTGTGCCATAGGCAGGGACACCTCCCACTAGATCAGGTCACTCAAGACCTCATCCAGCCTGGCCTTGAACACCTCCAGGCAGGGAGCAGCCACAACCTCCCCGGGCAACCTGTGCCAGTGTCTCATCATCCTCACTGTGAAGAGCTTTCTCCTAACATTGAGTTTAAATCTCCCCTCTGCCATTCCCCCTTGTCCTGTCATTACAAGACCTTGTGAACAGTCCCTCCCCAGCTTTCTTGTAGTCTCCCTTCAGATACTGGAAGGTTGCTCTAAGGTCTCCTGGAAGCCTTCTCTTCTCCAGGCTGAAAAGTCCCAACTCCCTCAGCCTGTCCTCATAGCAGAGCTGCTCCATCCTACCTTCACTGTTACCAATCCCCACACTCAAGCACAGAGACCACAAAAATAATTAAAATAGCTCCCAACTGCAGATTTTCATGTTAGTCATCAAAGAACTTTGAGATCTCCAGTTCAGTAATACCCTTCAGTCTCCTACAGAAATTAAATCCATGTTACCCACCTCCATGACTGACTGTCAGGGGGGAGACTGAAACTGGATGCTAGGAGGAAGTTGTTCGCAGTGAGGGTGGTGAGACATTGGCACAGGTTGCCCAGGGAGGTTGTGGCTGCTCCCTCTCTGGAGCTGTTCAGGACCAGGCTGGATGAAGCCTTGAGCAATCTGTTCTAGGGGGAGGTGTCCCTGTCTACACCACAGGGGGGTTGGAACTGCATGATCCTTGTGGCCCCTTCCAATTCTGACTGATTTTATTATTCTGTGATTCTCTGATTTTCTTATCCTTTTTTGTGTTCCTCTTGCATATTAACTATTGCTGCTGATCTTTTTTTTCTCCCCCAGCTTCCTGGCTGCCAGCAGCTCACATTTGTAAAGGAGCTCTCCTTGCCTCAATCAGTTGAAATTTGTTAACTGAGCTTTGCAAAATTTTTTTCCTCGTCTCCATTTGCTCCAGCAACTTCTACTCTGCCCTGAAAGTACCAAGGGAGGTTCTCCTCTCCCTCTACTCTGCCCTGAAAGTACTCCAGTGATGCTGAGGGGACTGCAGCACTGCCTGATGAGGAGAGGCTGAGGGACCTGGGGCTGCTTAGTCTGCAGAAGAGAATTCTGAGAAGGGATTGAATCAATGTTTCTAAATGCAACCATAAAATGGTTTGGGTTGTAAGGGTCCTCAAAAGCTCAGCCAGTTCCAACCCCCCTGTGCCATAGGCAGGGACACCTCCCACTAGAACAGGTTGCTCAAGGCCTTATCCAACCTGGCTTTGAACACCTTCAGGAAGGGAGAAGCCACAACCTCCCTGGGCAACCTGTGCCAGTGTCTCACCACCCTCACTGTGAAGAACTTCCTCCTAACATCCCGTTTAAGTCTGCCAGTTTGAACCCATTTCCCCTCATCCAAGACCTTGTGAACAGTCCCTCCCCAGCCCTCCTGTAGGCTCCCTTCAGATATTGGAAGGCTACTGTAAGGTCTCCTCAAAGCCTTCTCTTCTGAGGGCTGGGGGTCAGGAGATGGGGAGGGGACAGGCTCTGCTCACTTGCTCCCTGTGCTGGACAAGGNTCCGATCTCCTGTGCTGGACAAGGAGCAATGGATGGAAGGTGTAGCACAGGAAGTTGCAGCTCAACACAAGGGGGAAGTTCTTGCCTGGAAGGGTCCCAGAGCACTGGCACAGGCTGCCCAGAGAGGTTGTGAAGTCTCCTTGTCCAGGCCTATCTGGATGTGTTCCTGTTAGGAGGAAGTTCTTCACAGTAAATGTGGCAAGGCACTGGAATAGGTTGCCCAGGGAGGTTGTGGCTGCTCTCTCCCTGGATGTATTCAAGGCCAGGCTGGATGAGGTCTTGAGCAACCTGATCTAGCCTTGGAAAGCCATGACCTGCTTCCTCTGAGTGTGTGTGTGTGTACATCCCACTGAGCCAGGAAGGAAAGAGTCAGGTATTCCTGCTGCAGCTAGAAGGGAAGAAAAATGGCATCTGTTCTAATTAGATAGCATTAAATAATAATGCTCTAATTTTTAATTAGACTGTCTCTTTAAAAAAACAATTTGTCTGGGTAACGTCTTTATATCTTCATGAAGCCTTCATAATGACAAGATAAAACCTCATGCTGTCTGGGAGTCAAATTACACAAGTGCTTCTGGAAAGGAGCAGTGTTTCATTAAATGGGGCATTTTCTCCTCTCAATTAGCAGAGCAAACAGAAGAAATACCAAAGTGGCTCCAACTTAACAAGTGCCAAGCAAATATTTTAAATTATATATAGATATATTTGTATACTTAAATATATACTTAAATATATATATACACACACACAAAAATATATATGTTTATTTTATTATGCATTAGCATATTACGCTTATATAATT
>VWZI01010910.1:10779-26515 GCA_013396835.1 Psilopogon haemacephalus
GGTGCTGGTGGGAGTTTTCCCTGCCCGGGCAGGGGTTGGGACTGGCTGAGCTTTGAGCAGCCTGTGCTGGTGGGAGATGTCCCTGCCCATGGCAGGGGGTTGGAATCTTTAAGGCCCCTTCCAACCCAAGCCATTCTGTGAATGTGTGAAACACTGGGAGCTGATGCAGGAGGAAGTGCAGCCCAGGGAGAGGTGACCTGTGCCTGATGGGGGGGACAGGAGCAGCCCTGCTCTGGTGGCCTCCACTGTCAGAATGTTGTCTCTGCAGAGGATGCTGATTTTGCTCTTCTAAATGTGAGTCTTTGTCTTTGAACTCCACCAGCCAAGCCAGAAGCTCCCCCAGCTCCAGCACAAGAGAAACCTTCCCTGTCAGAAGAGGAGATAGAGAGAAAATGCAAATCTATCATTGATGAGTTCTTGCATATTAATGATTTTAAGGTAAGCCAAAGGAGAACCTCCTGCAAGTGCCACAGGCAGCTCTGCTCTGCTTTCTCTCTGGAGACAGAGGCTGGCAAAGATGAGCAGAGAGCAAAGCCAACATCAGCCCAGCACCACCATGGCCACCAAACCATGGCCCCAAGTGCCATGGCCACAGGTTTCCTGAACACCTCCAGGCATGGGCACTCCACCACCTCCCTGGGCAGCCTCTGCCAATCCTTGGCCACTCTGGCAGCAGAGAAATTGTTCCTCATGGCCAACCTAAACCTCCCCTGAGGCAACTTGAGGCCATTTCCTCTTGTTCTGTCACCTCTACCTGGCTCCAACCTTCTTTCAGGGAGCTGTAGGAAGCCAGAAGGTCTCACTTGAGTCTTCTTTGCTCCAGGCTGAGCAACCTCAGCTGCTCCTCCCCAGCCCTGTTCTCCAGACCCTTCCCCAGCTTCCTTGCCCTTCTCTGGACCTCTTCACTGTCCAAACCTGACCCCAGTATTTCAGGTGTGGTTTCACCAGTGCTGAGTACAAGGAGCCAGTCCCTGCCCTGCTCCTGCTGGCCACACCATTGCTGATCCAGGCCAATCTCCTTGTGCTGGGTTGATTTGGGGTTACATCTGGTTCTCAGGAGAACTGATGAAATGCTGGTGTGGAGAAATCCTACC
Source organism: Psilopogon haemacephalus (assembly GCA_013396835.1). Taxonomy (NCBI): domain Eukaryota; kingdom Metazoa; phylum Chordata; class Aves; order Piciformes; family Megalaimidae; genus Psilopogon; species Psilopogon haemacephalus. The sequence continues at coordinate 11,874 of VWZI01010910.1, forward strand.
CTTGGCTTTTCCATGAGCCCAAGGCCCCTGGCCTGGCAGGTCTGTGCAGGAGGAGTCAGGGGTGGTAGCACTGTCTAAGCCAGGAATCTGCTGGGCTCCTGCTTCTTGCTTGGACTTCCTCTGGCAGGGGGGTTTGGACTGGATGAGCTCTTTGTGTCCCTTCCAACCCCTGACACCCTGGGAGCCTGTGATCATCCACACCTCCCACTAGCCCAGGTTGCTTAGGCCTCATCCAGCCTGGCCTTCAGCACCTCCAGGGATGGGGCACCCATGGCCAAGCTGGGCAGCCTGTTGCAGTGGGTGCCCACCCTGCCCCTGGGGAGGCTCTGCAGAGCAGGGGGCAGAGAGAGGAGGGCACAGAGGGTAGAGGGCAGGGGGCAGGGGCAGGTGGCAGAGGGTAGGGGGCAGGGAGCACAGGGGGCAGGGAGCAGAAGGCAGGGTCATAGACAAGGGGGCAGAGAGCAGAGGGAGCAGGGGGCAGGGGCAGAGAGCAGGAGGCAGAGAGCAGAGGGCAGAGAGTAAGGGGGAGACAGCAGGAAGCAGGGAGCAGAGGGCCAGGAGCGGAGAGCAGGGAGCAGAGGGTAGAGAGCAGGGAGCAGAGGGCAGGGAGTAGAGGACAGGGCAGGGGGCAGAGAACAGGGAGCAGAGGGCAGGAGGCAAAGAGCAGAGGGCAGAGAGTAAGGAGCAGAGAGCAGGGAGTAGAGAGCAGGGAGCAAAGAGCAGCAAGCAGAGGGCAGAGAGCAAGGGGAAGAGAGCAGAGGGCAGGGAGCAGGAGGCAGAGAGCAAGTTGCAGGGAGCAAAGAGCAGGAAGCAGAGGGCAGGGAGCAGGAAGCAGAGGGCAGGGAGCAGGAGGCAGAGGGCAGAGAGCAGAGGGTGCAGAGAGGAGGGAGCAGAGAGTAAGGGGCAGAGGGCAGAGGGGCAGAGGGCAGGAGGCAGGGGGCAGAGGGCAGGGAGCAGAGGGTGCAGAGAGGAGGGAGCAGCCCCCGTGCATGTGCTGTGTGCTGAGCACTGTCCCCGTGTCGTTGGCTGGCGCAGGAGGCGATGCAGTGCGTGGAGGAGCTGAGTGCCCAGAGCCTGCTGCCCATCTTCGTGCGAGTGGGAGTGGAGTCGACGCTGGAGAGGAGTCAGATCACCAGGGATCACATGGGCCAGCTCCTGCACCAGCTGGTGCAGGCAGGGAAGCTCAGCAAGCAGGACTTCTTCAAGGGGTTCGTATGCCTTGTCCCTGTCCCTCCTTTCCTTCGGCATGGGAGTGCTGCCCAGGAGGCACTTCCCCACCAGGGGCTGCTCTCTGCCTCATCCAAGCACCCAGCTGAGGCAGCAGCCCCAGCCAGGAGCCTCTCTCAGGGCTGCCTCCTGGAGGAGGTTTCTGTGAGTGTTTCAAGGGCTGCAGTGCCGGGCAGTGTGTTCAGGTGGGTGTTGGCTTAACTCCTCTCTGCTGCTGCCTTCATCCATCTTTGTCTTCTGGCAAATCACCAAATCCCGTTGGAGGAGGAGGCAGAGGTCAGGAGTCTCCACCCGAGGTTAAGGCTGGAGGCAGCCCCAGGGCACAGCCACTGCTGGAACAGCCTCACCCCTACGATGCCACTTAGCTTTGAGGAGTGGCTGTGGCCTCCAGGGGCTGAAGAGGAGAACATGCACCAGGTGCAGTGTCCGATGGGTTAGACCTTCCCCAAGAGATCTTCAGTTGCAGCTGCTGTGTCAGTTCAGCTCTGGGTTTTGTGTTCCCAGCCTGGATTTGAACTGGAATCCAGTTGTGAAAGGAGCTCTGCTCTCAGAAGGGTCCCTGGTGCCCACTCAGTCCTCAGCAGGGCATAGAGCAGGCAGTGAAGCTGGGGAAGGCTCTGAGGAGGAGCAGCTGAGGAACCTCAAGGTGTTGAGCTTGGAGAAGAGGAGGATGAGAGGAGACATCATTGCTCCCTGAAAGGAGGCTGGAGCCAGCTGGGGTTGGGCTCTTCTCCCAGGGAACAAGTGACAAGGCAAGAGGAAATGTCCTCAAGTTGCTCCAGCAGAGGTTTAGGTTGGACATGAGGAACAATTTCTTGCCCTTGAGGATTGTCAAGGCCTGGCCCAGGCTGCCCAGGGCAGTGATGGAGTCCTCATCCCTGGAGGGGTTTCAGAGCTGTGTAGTTGTGGTGCTGAGGGCCATGGTTCAGTGGTGTCCTGGCACTGCTGGCTTCAGGGTTGGGCTCAGTGATCTTCAAAGGTCTCTTGCAAACCAAACAAAACTCTAGGATCAGACCAGAGCTAACCACCAAAAGCAGCCAGCAGCAGGCAGGTGAAATCATCTTCAGACCCTGAGTTGTGCCTCTTAGCCCAATCTTGCTGCTTTCATTTGCATCCTCTCTGATCCCTGCTGAGCACTCCAAGAGGATTTCCCTGCCCCTGTGTCTGGCAGTGAGTTTCAGCCCAGTGGCTCACAGGAGAAGCTGAGGCAGCCTGACCTCCAAAGTGTGTGGAACAGCAGCAAAAAAACACATCCACAGGGAATCCACATCCCACTGGAACAGGCTGCCCAGGGAGGTGGTGGAGTCCTCATCCCTAGAGGTGTTCAAGAAAGCTGTGGCCATGGCACTTGGAGCCATGGTTTGGTGGCCCTGGTGGTGCTGGGCTGATGGTTGGGCTCCATGATCTCTGATGGCTTCTCTAACCCAAACAATTCCATGATTGCAGGGAGAACACTGACCTGAGTTCACACAGTCAGGGATGGTCAAAAGGACTGGTTGGAGGTGATGACTTCCACCATGGATTGGGATTAAAGCCATTCCCAGGGAGTGGGAAAGTGCTTGTGATGCCACATTAGGTGTTTTTGGCCAGGCTGGCAGAGGCTGTGGGCAGCCTGCTCTAGGGTAGGATGTCCCCATGGCAGGGTGGGTTGGAACTGCCTGATCCTTGTGGTCTCTTCCAACCCTGATTGATTCTGTGATTCTAGAAAGAAAGTGAAACAGCTCCTGGAGGTGATGAAAAGGGCAAGGGGAGTTCAGTGGGCACAGGAGAAGCCCAAAAAGCACTGCACCACCCCAGCCAAGCTGCTGCCTGATGAGAGGTTGTGGGATGAGCACTGCCCACAGCCCAAGTCTTTCCTCTCCTCCTCTTTCTTTCCTCCCCCCCTTCTATTTCCCCTCCCCTCCTCTCCCCTCCTCTCTCCTCTCTCAGAAAAGTGCAGATTTGCTTTGCAGTCTCCAGTTACATTTATTGACCTTTGGTTTTTTTTCCCCTCCTTCTTTTGCAGCTTCTCAGACACCTTGGAGATGGCAGACGACATGGCCATAGACATCCCCCACATCTGGTTGTACCTAGCTGAGTTGGTGACCCCCATGTTAAAAGAAGGAGGAATCTCTATGAGAGAACTTATACAGTAAGCAAAGCTGTTCCCTTGCAGCCTGGGCTGAGCCTTCTGCCTGCCTGGGCTCTCTGCTCCCATCCTGGATCCCACCAGCAGGGCACCAGATTGAGAGGGGATGGAGTGAAGCTGGAAAAGGGGAAACTGGGACTGGAGATGGGGAAGAAATTCTGGAGAGTGAGGATGGGGAGAGACTGGCACAGGTTTGCCCAGGGAGGCTGTGGCAGCTCCCTGCCTGGAGGTGTTGAAGACCAGGCTGGATGAGATCTTGAGCAGCCTGTGCTGGTGAGAGGTGTCCCTGCCCATGGCAGGGGACTGGAACTGGATGAGCTTTCAGCTCCCTGTGCTGGTGAGAGGTGTCCTTGACCATGGCAGGGGACTGGAACTGGATGAGCTTTGAGCTCCCTGTGCTGGTGAGAGGTGTCCCTGCCCATGGCAGGGGACTGGAACTGGATGAGCTTTCAGCTCCCTGTGCTGGTGAGAGGTGTCCTTGACCATGGCAGGGGACTGGAACTGGATGAGCTTTGAGCTCCCTGTGCTGGTGAGAGGTGTCCCTGACCGTGGCAGGGGACTGGAACTGGTTGAGCTTTCAGGTCCCTTCCAACCCAAACCATTCCAGGATTCTCTGAATCTGTGTGCAGAGAGAGAGAGGTAGCATGCAGGAGTCTCAGGGTGTGATAACTCCTCCAGGGCAATGGTGATCTTTGATCACATTCTGTGCTTCTGTGCTCCACAACCTCCCTGGAGGTGCTCAGGACCATGTTAGATGAGGACTTGAGCAACCTGTTCTACTGGGAGGTGTCCCTGCCTATGGCACAGGGGGGTTGGAACTGGCTGAGCTTTGAGCTCCCTTCCAACCTAAACCATTCTGGGATTCTCTGAGGGCTTGGAACAGGCTGCCAAAGGTGGTGGTGGAGTCCCCATCCCTGCTTAGATGTGGCACTTTGGGACACAGTTTAGTGGCCATCCATGGTGGTGTTGGGTTGGGGGTTGGACTGAGCCTGTAGAGCTCTTTTCCAGCCTTAACAACTCAAGAAGGTGTAGCTGTGGTGCTTCAGGAGGGGGTTTGGTGGCCCTGCTGGTTGGCAGGGGCGATCTGAAAGGTCTCCTCCAGCCTGCCTGGTTGGGTGAGGGTGAAGGCTGCAGGCAGTGCAGCTGGTGAGGAACAATCTCTGCTTCTCTTTTCCTTCTAGAGAATTTAGCAAACCTTTGCTTCCTGTGGGAAGAGCTGGAGTCTTGCTTGCTGAAATCTTGCACCTTCTATGCAAACAAATGGTAAGTGCCCAGGCTGGGCTGCTCTTGGCGTGCACTGAGGACATGTCCATGCATGAAGCTCCACATTCCTCACCTGAAGATCCTTAGGGATGTGCCAGCCAGGCCAGATAGCCTAGGAAAGCTGCCTCCTCCTCCTCCTCTTTTCTCCCCCAGCCTTACACAAAGGTGCCACAAAGTTAACTCTTTTCTGTTTGAGGTTTTGGGTTGGGTTTTTTTTTTTTAATCTCATCACCTTTCCCTTTTGCAGGTACCTTTGCACCTGGCTTCTTGCAGCAGCTTGAGTGCTGAAATGCTGCCAGAGGGACACTCCCAAGGCATTTCTGGGCTGGCCAGAAGCCGCAAGTGCTGAGAGCTCTTCATGCAGGCTGGAGAGGTTCTCTGAGGGTGTGGATAAGCTTCAGTTGGGCCTCTCAGAGTGCTGAGTGCTTATCCAAACTAAGCCTGCCAGCTCCTAGGAGTCACCCATCACTAGGGCTAGTGCCACCTTTGCACCCTGCAACTTCTGGAGCTCTCTTTACACTTCTCACAGTCGGTCTGGTGGTTTCCCCTGTGACTCCTGTCTCCTTTTTTATTAATTGTTTTGTCTCTCTGGTTTTATTTTTAATCCAGCTGAGCAGTGCACTTTGGGCAGTGTCTGTTTCCAACCCTCTAAAACCCCTCAGTTGGCCTTTTTTTTTTGGTTGTTGTTTTTAAAGCATGCAGTCTTGTTCAACATCTCTGTGGGTGCCATGGGCAGAGGCACTGAGTGCAGCCTCAGCAAGTTTGCTGAGCACCCCAAGCTGTGTGGGGCAGCAGCCAGGCTGGAGGGCAGGGATGGCATCCAGAGGGAGCTGGGCAGGCTGCAGAGGTGGGCACAAGCCAAGCTCAGGAGGTTCAACAAGGCCAAGGGCAAGGTCCTGCAGCTGGGTGGAGGCAATGGCAAGCAGCAATGCAGGCTGGGCAGGGAGTGGCTGGAGAGCAGCCCTGAGGAGAGGGACTTGGGGGTGCTGGGGGAGGAGAAGCTCTGCATGAGGCAGCAGTGTGCACTTGCAGGGCAGAAAGGCAAGCAGAGGCTGGGCTGCAGCAGGAGCAGTGTGGGCAGCAGGGCCAGGGAGGTGATTGTGCCCCTCTGCTGTGCTCTGCTGAGAGCCCACCTGGAGTAGTGCATCCAGTGCTGGAGCCCCTGGGACAAGAGGGATGTGGAGATGCTGGAGGTGTGCAGAGAAGGGCCCCGAGGATGCTCAGAGGGCTGCAGCAGCTCTGCTGTGAGCACAGCCTGAAAGAGTTGGGGCTGTGCAGGCTGCAGAAGAGGAGGCTCCCAGGGGACCTTCTGGTGGCCTTCCAGGATCTGAAGGGGGCTACAAAAAAGCTGGGGAGGGACTTTTGAGGGTGTGAGGGAGTGAGAGGAGTGGGGGGAATGGAGCAAAGCTGGAGGTGGGGAGATTGAGGCTGGAGGTGAGGAGGAAGTTGTTGAGCAGGAGAGTGGTGAGAGGCTGGAATGGGTTGCCCCTGCAGGGAGGTGTTTGGGGCCAGATCCCTGGAGGTGTTTTTGGCCAGGCTGGCAGAGGCTGTGGGCAGCCTGCTCTAGGGTAGGGTGTCCCTGGGCATGGCAGGGGGGTTGGGACTGCCTGATCCTTGTGCTCCCTTCCAACCCTGACTGATTCTGTGATTCTAAATAGAGTCAAATGTTCCAAGAGCGTTTGAGTCCAGCAGTGCAGATCGTGGCCTTGGTGTTGATTTATCTGAGGCTTGGTGTTGATTTATTTGACTCTCCTGCTCCTTTGAACAGTCAGCTCCTAGTTCTGTGGCTCTGCTGTGCCAAAGGCAAGCTGCTGTGCTTTGGAGGTTGCAGCACAACCTGGGCTTTCTCTTTCTGCCACAGATGAGCTCATCCAAACCAGCACTTGGGCTCAGGCCATGTCAGTGTCATTGTCAGGCTCCTCCTTCAAGGCCTCGATGAATTGTGGCAAGAACCAGGTGGAGTTTGCTCTTCGTGCTCTGAGTTGTAAACCTGAGCTCACAACCTGCTTTGGAAACTGCAAACCAGGCTGCTGGGGCCAGGGGTTCACCTGGGCTGTGCAGCAGCTAAGGCAAGCTGCTGTGCTTTGGAGGTTGCAGCACAACCTGAGCTTTCTCTTGCTGCCACAGCTGAAATCAGCACTTGGGCTCAGGCCATGTCAGTGTCATTGTCAGGCTCCTCCTTCAAGGCCTCGATGAATTGTGGCAAGAACCAGGTGGAGTTTGCTCTTCGTGCTCTGAGTTGTAAACCTGAGCTCACAACCTGCTTTGGAAACTGCAAACCAGGCTGCTGGGGCCAGGGGTTCACCTGGGCTGTGCAGCAGCTAAGGCAAGCTGCTGTGCTTTGGAGGTTGCAGCCCCAGGAGCACAATCTCTTGCTGCCACAGATGAGCTCATCCAAACCAGCACTTGGGCTCAGGGCATGTCAGTGTCATTGTCAGGCTCCTCCTTCAGGGCCTTGATGAGTTGTGGCAGGAACCAGGCGGAGTTTGCTCTTTGTGCTCTGGGTTGTAAAGCTGAGCTCACCCAAACCAGGCTGCTGGGGCCAGGGCTTCACCTGGGTTGTGCAGTGGCCTCCCTCGTGCGGGTGCTGGCAGAGCCTTTGGGTGCTGAGCAGAGCTGCTGGTTCCTGGAGGAACTGTCAGTGCTGTATGTGTGCCAGCCTGGGCAGGACACCAGAAGGTCACTGTGACATGAGAGGCTGCAGGAGGCTGAGCTGGGAGTGCCACACAGAGGCGTTGCTGGAGTTCTGCTGCGGGTTGTAGGAAGGGAGGAGTGAGCTGAGCATCGTCTGCCTGGAATCTCTGCACAGGAGAAAGCCACCTGAGGAATGCTGCTCTAAAAGCAGCTCCTCTGATGCTGCCTTCATGTCGAGGCAGAGGGAGAACGAGTCAGGGAGGAGGCTCATGACAGAGGCACAAAACTCTGAGTCCTCCAACTGCCAGCTCTGTGCCTGGCCATGGGACCTGTGCCTGTGCCTGGTCCCAGCCTCTCGCTCCCCATAGGTGACCTCTGGCTGAAGCTGTTGTGACCCCCCACGAACACTCCAGGTGTCACCCCACCTGTCACCTTCTGCCTTGTCTCTCCCCCACCACCACTTGACAAGATGTGCATAGCTGCAGCTCTCCTGCAGGGGGTCTGGAGGTGCCCTCAGCTGGTTGCAAGGCATCGCCTTTGGGTGGCTGAGCCGTTCTGATCTCTCCTGGCGCAGCTGCACCTCTGTGGCCTGCCTGAGCTGCCCCTGCCTGCCCCTCCTGCCCTTCACACGAGCAAACTCTTTGTGTTCCAGAGCCATAAGAAAGTGGGAGCCTTATGGAGGGAGTCTGGCCTCAGTTGGAAAGACTACTTGCCCGAAGGGGAGGATGTACAGACCTTTCTCATGGAACAGGTGAGCCCACAGCCAGCTGCCAGCACTTGGCTCCACATCCCGGTCCTGCATCTCCTTCTGGCCCATCCTGCTGCAGGGCTGGGCTGGGCCGAGGGCTGCAGAGTCTCCCTCACCACCCTGGGCTTAGGTTGTCTCAGCATCTCCTTTCTGAAACACCAGGAGCATGGCTTGGCCACCCGGAGCCCAGTGTCTGCTGTCAGCTGGGGAGAATGAACTCGAGCTTAAGTTCTGCAACAAGCAGAGGCCATCTGCAGGAGGGCCAGAAACACAGAACCATGGAATGGATTGGGTTGGAAGGGACCTTTAGAGCTCAGCCAGTCCCCTGTGCTCAGCAGGGACAGCTGCAACTAGAGCAGGTTGCTCAGAGCCTCAAACAACCTCACCTGCAATGGTGCCAGCCATGGGGCAGCTCCCACCTCTGGGCAACCTCAGCCAGGCTCTCACCATCCTCAGGGGCAAACATTTCTCCCTTCTCTCCACTCTCAATCTCCCCCCTTGGCCTGGCACAACAGGCCCTGAGAAAAAGTCTGTCCCCAGCTTTCTGATTGCTCACTTCAAGCACTGCAAGGCCACCCAGAAGGTCTTCTCCAAGCTGAACCACCCCAACTCTCTCAGCCTGGCCTCATAGCAGAGGGCTTCCAGCCCTGCCAGCATTGCTGTGGCCTCCCCTAGACCCTCTCCAGCAGGTCCCTGTATAAAGGGCAGCAGTTCCTCACCCATCCCACCCCATGCTGTTGTCCCAGGAGGTTTCACAACTAAGGGGAGCCAGGTCTGACAGAGGCCAGCTTGCAGCTCTTGCTGGTGGTGCTCCTGAGGAAGAAGCTGGAAGCCTCCCTTTGGAGCTGCTGTCATGTTTGAGCACTTTGGAAGTGCAGGAAGTGAAAGAGATTACTGAGGCCTGGGGCCGGGTGGGGACTGCAGATCCCCTGTGACGTTTTGCAAAGGGTTCTTGCAGCAGCTGCCAGCTGTGCTGAGTGGAGTCCAGCTCCCTGCTGTGCCACTTGGTCCAGCTCCCTGCTGTGCCACTTGAGCCTTTGTTTTGTGCACTCTTGCACCGAGCTGGGTTGGAGGCACTCTGAGGTGCTGGGTGAGGTGGTCCCCAAATGTTTGTCAGATGCTCTCTGGTCTCTGGAACAGACCAAGGCTCGCTGTGATGGGAACTTAGCAGCTGAAAGAGGCCAGAAAGCAGCAGGAAAGCTCAGTCTGGCATCACTCAGCACTGAGAGCTGGATGTAACTAACTCTCCTCATCACTTCTGATGTTGCAGAAGTTGGACTTCACCGAGTCCCACGGTTCCAGTTCATCAGAAGCACTTTCAGAGAAAGAACTCTCTGCAGAATTGCTGAGCAAGCAGCTAGAGAAACTCATCGTGGAGGACAAGGCCACCGATGAACAAATCTTTGACTGGGTAGAGGTACAAGGACTGCTTTCACCCTCCCTGCACACAGCTCAGGAGCAGCTTTTTTACAAGCACTTCCTCATCTAAAGGAGCAGCTCTGCAGGCTCCTCCCCAGGCACGGGACACGGAGCTGATTAGATTTGTGCAGTCAAAGACCTCAGATCATCATTTAATCAGGCACTTAGTTCATAGGCAGCCTCAGGAAAGAAGAGTTGTAGCCATTAACTGCTTAGCTGCCTCTTAAATCACAAAACCCCAGCGTGGTGAGGATGGGAAGGGACCTCTGGAGATCAGCCAGTCCAACCCCCTCTGCTAAAGCAGGGCACCCACAGCAGCTTGCCCAGGAGCACAATGCCCAGGGTGGGTAGGAAGCTCTCCAGACAAGGAGACTCCACAGCCTCTCTGAGCAGCCTGCTCCAGGCCTCCAGCACCCTCACACCAAGGAAGTTTCTCCTCCTATTCAGCTGGAACCTCCTGGGCTCCATTTTGTGCCCATTGCTCCTTGTCCTGTGCCTGGGCACCACTGACAAGAGTCTGACCCCAGCCTCTTGCTCCCCACAGCTCCTTTAGCTCTTGTTGAGCATTGCTCAGCTCCCCTCTGTGGGTGCTCTTCACCAGGCTCAGCAGCCCCAAAGCACTGCAGACTTTTTGCTGCTTCTTGCATCTTAGCCCCAGTACTCTGCTACATTATTGCTGCCCAAAACAGGGGATGAGAGATGAGAGCTGCTCACTGCTTTTTAACAGCATCCATTGTGCAGATTTACCTCCCCAGGACACCCTGGGCAGACCTTCAGGGCATGTGCAGCTTTCCCAGTCCATTGGGCCAGGCACTGGAAGAGAAAATAAAGAAAAGGTCACCCACTGAGCATTTTGCCTCTCCCTCTGGCTGCATCCTGTCAGCCAGGGACTTCATCTACACCCAACCTGCTCCGTTTAGATCTTAGTTCAGATGTGATTGGGTTAGGGCTGCTCTTGCAGCTCCAGCTCGGTGACTTCTGTGGCTGCAGCAGCCTTGGAAATGTCATTTCTCTGGTGCTGGGGAGCAGAGCAGTGCTGAGGACTTGGGGGCCACCTGCAGGCTCTTTGCAGCCTGGGACAAGTGACATCTCCACTCGGTGTCCTCCACAAAGCCAGCCAGTTCCCACCCGAGGAGCATGCTGGAAAAGCCTAAAGCTCTCAGAAAATGTGGCAGGAGCCCTCACTGCTGGGCTGGTTGCTCTGCAGAGTGGCTGGGAGGGTGCTGAAGTGGGCACAGAAATGCTGCTGCACGTTGAGGCAGCTGAGCTGGGCTCAAGCAGTGAATGAATGGAGAGGCTGAGCCATGGCTAAGGGCTGAGAGGCCTTTCTGCTGAGCTGGAGCTTGCTGCCAGCTTCAGTGGTGGGTGCTGGAAGCCCTCCCACAGGGCTGTGTTGTTCACTGGTGCCTTTGCTCTCCCTTGCAGGCTAATCTAGATGAAAGCCAGATGAGTTCACCTACATTCCTTAGAGCTTTAATGACAGCAGTTTGTAAAGCAGCTATTATAGGTGAGTAACCTGCAGGGCAAACACCAGGCAGGGCTAAACCTGCCAGGCACAGCTTCAGATTTAACAGGTTCTAAACCATCCCTACCTTGGCCTGGCACAACAGGCCCTGAGAAAAAGGCTGTCCTCAGCTTTCTGATTGCTCACTGCAAGGCCACCAGAAGGTCTTCTCCAAGCTCTCTCAGCCTGGTCTTTAATGACAGCAGTTTGTAAAGCAGCTATTATAGGTGAGCAACCTGCAGTGCAAACACCAGGCAGGGCTAAACCTTCACATTAAGTAGGTTCCAAACCATCCCCCCCTTGGCATGGCACAACAGGCCCTGAGAAAAAATCTGTCCCCAGCTTTCTGATTCTTGCTTCAAGCACTGCAAGGCCACCAGAAGGTCTTCTCCAAGCTAATCCACCCCAGCTCTCTCAGCCTGGCCTTTAATGACAGCAGTTTGTAAAGCAGCTATTATAGGTGAGTAACCTGCAGGGCAAACACCAGGCAGAGCTAAACCTGCCAGGCACAGCTTCAGATTTAACAGGTTCTAAACCATCCCCCCTTGGCCTGGCACAACAGGCCCTGAGAAAAAGGCTGTCCTCAGCTTTCTGATTGCTCACTGCAAGGCCACCAGAAGGTCTTCTCCAAGCTAACCCACCCCAGCTCTCTCAGCCTGGCCTTTAATGACAGCAGTTATTGGAGGTGAGTAACCTGCACTGCAAACACCAGGCAGAGCTAAAGCTGCCAAGCACAGCTTCAGATTTAGCAGGTTTCTGTCCTTTTTCCTTCCCCCAAGGCTGTTTTTTTATCAGCACTCAGACCTGGGCACCAGGCTGAGTTCCAGTGCACTCTGCCAGTTCTGGTGTGCCCGAGGCTGTGGAGTGTGGCAGTGAGCTCACCTGAGCAGATGTCCCTCTTGGTGGAGCCTGAACCTCCTGGTAGAGGCAGGACAGCTCAGCTGGGTTCTCCTCCCTGGGAACAGAGCCCTTCAGATGCCACCTAGTGTCAGTGCCACCCCCCAGAGGGGGGTTGGAGACATCAGGGTGTGCCCTGAAGTGTGTCAGGAATGGCTCCTTCGGAGTTAGCTTTTGATCTTGCCTCTTTGGGTTTTTTCTTTCCCCTTCTGTTTTCAAAATACTCCTTCCTTGTGTGGCCTGAGCTCCTGGAAAGCTGCTGAATCATTTGGCCAGGTTGCTGGTGGACCTGTGAAGTGTGTTTGTTACCTGCTCCTGTGGCACACAGCTGTGCCTCTGGGTCTGTCATTGTTAGGTGGAAAAAAAGGATACCAGTTCCTAAGAGCCTTCCAGGTTGTCTTGTCCCTTGGCACCACTGACAAGAGTCTGGCCCCAGCCTCTTGCCCCTCCCCAGCCCTCAGCTCTTGCTGAGCACTGAGCAGATCCCCTCTGGGGCTGCTTTTGTGCAGGCTCAACAGCCCCAGGGCTCTCAGCCTTTGCTTTTTATGGAGCTGCTCCAGGCCCCAAAGCATCTCCAGAGCCCTGACTGGACTCTCTGCAGTATTTCCCTGTCTCCCCAGCACTGAACCCAGGACTCCAGAGGTGGCCTGGCATTTCAGCCCTTGCCATTCTGTGTGCTTTGGTCCTGCCAGCTGCCTGTGGAAGCGCAAAGATCTGCACTCCAAGCAAGGCTGTAGCCCCCTGCCTGTGCCAGAAAGCCTTGGAGGCAGAGTTGTACAAAGTGGCCTTGGGGGAGGGAGGAGCTCCCAGAGCTGCAGAAGCAGCCATTGATGAGCAGTGTTGCTGTTTCTCACCTTTTGTCTCCACACCGAGCTGTGATTTCCTCTGGAGCCGGTGGAGGTGCTAAAGGCTCTGCTCTGTGCCCCCTGCCGTGTGCCGGAGCCGACTCTTGTTTTCTTCTGCCCCCAGCGGACTCTTCCAGCTTCCGTGTGGACACTGCTGTGATCAAGCAGAGAGTGCCCATCCTGCTCAAGTACCTAGACTCAGACACGGAGAAGGAACTACAAGCACTTTATGCACTACAAGCATCAATAGTAAAACTTGATCAGCCTCCTAGTAAGTGATGTCTCTGCACCTGCAGTTTCCGCCCTGACAGTGTAGGGAAAGATTTATTTCATCCAGGGAATGGGTTGGGTGGGAAGGGGCCTTAAAGATCATCCAGTTCCAACCCCCCCCACCACTGCCATGGGCAGGGACACCTCCCACCAGCCCAGCTTGCTCAAGGCCTCTCATCCAGCCTGGCCTTGAACACCTCCAGGCAGGGAGCAGCCACAACCTCCCCGGACAACCTGTGCCAGTGTCTCCCCACCCTCACTCTCAACACTTTCTTCCTCATCTCCACTCTCACTTTTAGCTCAAAGCCATTGTCCCTTGTCCTGTCACTCCCAACCCTTGTCCAAAGTCCCTCCCCAGCTCTCCTGCAGGCACTGGAAGGCTGCTCTAAGGTCTCTCTTCTCTAAGCCTTCTCTTCTTCAGGCTGGACAGCCCCAACTCTCCCAGCCTGTCCCCACAGGGAAAGTTCTCCAGGTTCCTCATTCCCTGCAGTCTGGCAGCTGTTCCCCTGCTCCCCATCCCTGCAGTGCACTCTCACAGCTGTCCCCCATCCCTGCAGTGCACTCTCACAGCTGTCCCCCATCCCTGCAGTGCAGCCTCACAGCTGTCCCCCATCCCTGCAGTGCACTCTCACAGCTGTCCCCCATCCCTGCAGTGCACTCTCACAGCTGTCCCCCATCCCTGCAGTGCAGCCTCACAGCTGTCCCCCATCCCTGCAGTGCACTCTCACAGCTGTCCCCCATCCCTGCAGTGCACTCTCACAGCTGTCCCCCATCCCTGCAGTGCAGCCTCACAGCTGTCCCCCATCCCTGCAGTGCACTCTCACAGCTGTCCCCCATCCCTGCAGTGCACTCTCACAGCTGTCCCCCATCCCTGCAGTGCAGCCTCACAGCTGTCCCCCATCCCTGCAGTGCACTCTCACAGCTGTCCCCCATCCCTGCAGTGCACTCTCACAGCTGTCCCCCATCCCTGCAGTGCAGCCTCACAGCTGTCCCCCATCCCTGCAGTGCACTCTCACAGCTGTCCCCCATCCCTGCAGTGCACTCTCACAGCTGTCCCCCATCCCTGCAGTGCAGCCTCACAGCTGTCCCCCATCCCTGCAGTGCACTCTCACAGCTGTCCCCCATCCCTGCAGTGCAGCCTCACAGCTGTCCCCCATCCCTGCAGTGCACTCTCACAGCTGTCCCCCATCCCTGCAGTGCACTCCCACAGCTGTCCCCCATCCCTGCAGTGCACTCCCACAGCTGTCTCCCATCCCTGCAGTGCACTCCCACAGCTGTCTCCCATCCCTGCAGTGCACTCCCACAGCTGTTCCCCATCCCTGCAGTGCACTCCCACAGCTGTTCCCCATCCCTGCAGTGCACTCCCACAGCTGTTCCCCATCCCTGCAGTGCACTCCCACAACTGTCCCCCCTCACTTCCCTATCCCCTGCAGTCTCACAGCTGTTTTCCTCCCCGCTGCAGATCTGTTGAGGATGTTTTTCGACTGCCTGTACGACGAGGAGGTGATTTCAGAGGATGCCTTCTACAAGTGGGAGAGCAGCAAGGACCCGGCGGAGCAGAACGGCAAAGGAGTGGCGCTGAAATCCGTCACCGCCTTCTTCACCTGGCTGCGGGAGGCCGAAGAGGAGTCGGAGGATAATTAAAAACTTAAAACAGAGAGAAGGAAAGAAAGAAAGAAAAAAAAAAACACAAAACAAAAAGAAAAA
>VWZI01010910.1:38214-51520 GCA_013396835.1 Psilopogon haemacephalus
CGGGGAGGAGCGGGCGGCGCGGTCGGGCCCGGCGGGGCGCGGGGCCTGGCAGGGTGCGAGGCCCGGCGGGGCGCGGGGCCCTGCCCCTCGTTGTCTGTCGCAAAGGAGGTGCGGGCGGCCAAACCCGCCTCGGGCGTCTCGCTGGCACCCGGTAAACACCGACGGGTGTGCTCTGGGCCGCGGCGGAAGGGGCTGCGACACAATAAATAACGGCTGTTTATAAACTTAGCGAGTGCCTTGGCTCCCGCGGCAGCCTTCCGGCGCTGAGGTTACTTGGTCGCGTTGTTTTGTTCCTTCCACAAACTCGCTTTGTCGGAGGCCGGAGCCGCGCTGCCGCTCGAGGAAAGCCTCTGCCTTAGACTTCGGTGCGGTACCGCTGCCAAGAAGATCTTAGTCCTTCTCGGGGCTGCTAGAGATGGGTATGGGCCTGGGCCTAAGTGCGAGGCTACAAGGCGGCGGATGCAGCTTGTTAAGGAATGTTAATTACCCTTCTGCCCTTATTGCACGTGCCGTAAGGAAGGCTATTAAATTCCAAGTCTGGAGCAGGACTGTTCCAGAGGGACTTCTGTTTCAGGTTCGGAGCGGCAGTTTTATTCTGTGTTTGTTATCACTTAGGTCTGTGATTTGGAGCTAAAGCCTTGCACAGACTTGTGAAGAGGAGGAGCAGTGTACCAAAATCTCACCTGGTGTAGCTCTTGTCAGGCCAGGCATGACCCCATCAGCTTATGGTGCCCGAGGACAGCTCCAGACCAGGGATGCTGTTCAGCACAGATCTTTTCTTGCCTGTGTTCGTAACTACGTTCACAGTTAGAGGTGTCTGCAAACCACAGGGGACTTGCTCAGCCTGTGCTGCAGGAGAAGGAAAGTTTGATAACGTGGGGCCGTGGCTGTGTTTGTTCCTTGTAAACTGGTCGGGAAGCCTTACTTGGCCTCTTGATTTATTTCTGGGTTAACGAGCGTGTCACTTCTCGGTTCTTATCAGGCCTTTTGAGTAATAGTTGCAGCCTGATTTCCAAGCACGTGACTTTGTTTGTTTGGTTAGGTTTTTAGCCTAAATAGTATTTTTAGCATCTTCGAGGAGTAGTTGGCCAGCAGTCTTTGGCAGGCAGCTCTCTTACTGAGGCAGGAGGGGTTAGGATGTACTCCTGTTTATAAACAATGTTGCTCTTTAGCTACTCCATGGGAGGAGGGAAAGGAGGAGAGGAAGATACTGCTGGTGACTTTGGTTAAGGAATGGAGGTGTTCTCTCCTTCCTTAGGAATGACTTACTGGTGGATAGGGTGGGAAATCTTTGGAAACGAGGACTAGGCAGAGGAAAAAAATTCCAAACCACATAATTTCTGTTAGAGGGAAGAATTTAAGACAAGACTGGATGAGGCCCATGGCAAGGAGTTGGAACTCAGTCTTTAAAGTCACTTCTAACCCAAACCGTTCAGACTGGAGAAGAGGAGCCTTCAGGGAGACCTTAGAGCAGCCTTCCAGTGCCTGAAGAAGGCTACAGGAGAGCTGGGGAGGGACTTCTGACAAGGGCTGGGAGTGACAGCATGAGAGGGAACTGCTTTAATGTTAAGGAGAGCAGATTTAAATTGGAGATGAGGAAGAAATTCTTGAGAGTGAGGGTAGGGAGACACTGGCACAGGTTGCTCAGGGAGGCTGTGGTTGCCCCTTGCCTGGAGGTGTTCAGTGCCAGGTTGGATGTGGCCTTGAGCAATTGAGCTGGTGGGAGGTGTCCCTGCCCATGGCAGGGGGTTGGAACTGGATGAGCTTTAAGGTCCCTTCCAACTCAAGCCATTGTAGGGTTCAATGCCTTGAAACCCTGTAGTGGCTGCTGTAGCCTTCTTCCCCTTGACCTGCCTGTGCTTCCTAACTAATTACCTCTGCAATGCATTGTGAACGTTCCTCAGCTCATAGGCAGCTGCTTGAATTATTTTGGTTGCCAGTCTTTTTTCCTGTGTGTTTTTCCTTCCCTGTGAACCTTTTGCCAGTCTTTTGTTACAAGTGACCCCGGGGTGCTCTGAGGATTTTCACTTCCGTTCGGGAGAGTAAAAAAAGTTTTACGTGGTTGAACTCTTCGTGTAAGGTGTGAGCAGATTTTTGTGTAGACTGCGAGGAAATTGTAGCTTTTATTAGGTGTAGTTTGGCACCAGAGAGTAATTAAGTAATGGTTTGGAAGGAGTGGATTTAAATTCAGTCCATCTAAGCAAAGGAGGGTGGTAGCCAGAAGAGACTCATACCTGGTATGCATTGTTAGCAACCTACATTCTCGTTCAAGTGTCAGGTTTTTTTGTCAAAATTCCTGAGGTTGGATCCTGGAATTGAAACATTTCATCCAAGGCTATGGAGCTGTGGTGGTTTGGCAGTTACCTGCCCCACCACACACACCTTTTGATATAACCCAGGCTGGAAGTTGGTAAATGAAGCTTTATATTTACAGCAATGCTCAATGTACAAGCAGATATTTACAATGTATGACAGATATTTACAGATATATACAGTGAAAAAGGTAATACTGAAACACCACAGCCCTTTCCAGAGATCAAAATCCCTAAGAGGGGTTTTCCAACCACCCCTACCACCTTTCCCCCTTCCCCAATCCTATCTCACCATCTGTTGATGCAGCAGATAGGTGGAGGTAGATCAGCCAGGGGGATTAGCAGTAGGAAAGAGATTAGTGGAATTATTGAGAATCAGCTACAAAAGCAGAGACAAAGGAACCATGCAGGAGGAGCAGCCACAGCCAGAGAGGCCTGAAACCCTCTGACTTACCTATATTTGGGTTACAACTCTTAAAACAATCTTTTTTTTTTCTTTCTCAGTAGAGCTCTGTGGGAAGTAGCTTCATCTGATTTTCCTCTCTCAGTCTAAAGTCTAATTTATCACTCACATTCTCCAATTAGTTCAGACCAGCACAGGAGCTTTCAGCAACGGATGACGTTTGAAATTTGTGACCTAAACTTCACACAGAACCCCACTGCTCTCTCTGATACGGGCTGCCTCGTTCCTTAGCTTCTTGTGACAGTGGCAGCAGGTGGAAAATCTGAATCAAGGGCCAGAAGTGGTTCAAAAGCTGGCATCCCACAGAGGTTGTCACTGTCACAGTCCTGAGCATCTGTGTGGAGAGGGATTATTTTTAGAGAGCTGGGTGTAGTGGTTTGGCAGTTACCTGCCCCCCCACACCTTTTGATATAAAACCAGGCTAGGACTCGGAACACTGGAAGTTGATAAATGAAGCTTTATATTTACAGCTCAGCACAATATCCAAGCAGCTATTTACAATGTAGAGCAGATATTTACAAATATATACAGTGAAAAGGTCATACAGAAACACCACAGCCCTCCCAGAGATCAAAATCCCCAAGAGGGGTAACCAACCACCCCCTATCACCCTTCCCCAATCTTATCTCACCACCTGTTGATGCTGCAAATAAGCTGAGGTAGATTGGCCAGGGAGGATTAGTAGTAGGAAAGAAGATAGTAGAATTATGAAGAATCAGCTACAAAGGAACCATGCAGAGAGCAGCTGCAGCCCAGCGAGGCCTGAAACCCTCTCACTATCTATGTTTGGGTTACACTCTTAATAGTAGTAAAGCTGTGGGTGAAGTGCCATCCTGTGTTTTCCTCTCTCAGCCAATAGCTTCATTTCTCACTCAGATTCACCAATTAGTTCAAAACAGCACACTGGGCAAGCAGAAATTCTGCTCGGTATCAATCCCCTTAGCTGGAGGATTTTTTGTGAGCTTCTGGCCAGGGTGGTGGCATAATTGAAGTGGCACATACCTGGCTTTGGCTGTGGGCCTGGGGGTGGGAGGAGAAGTTCCTGGGTCAGGGAAAAGATAACCTAGGCTATGGAAATGCTCTGCTGTGGCTGCTTGCTGTGGAGGTGGATGGAGAAAGCATCTGAAACCTTCAGGATTTTTTTGTATGAGTGGTGAAGGATAGTGGAGGTGAGGGGCAGGTTGTTGTTTGTATTGTAATGAACACCTGGTGAGATTGAGCTGACTTTGAGTTCTGGTATCAAATCCTAGCAGAGAGGAGGGGCTGAGCTTGGTCCCAGGTGGGGAGGCAGAGCATTGCTGTGGCTTTAGGAACGTGCCTGTGTTTTGCAGTGGAAGCAGCACCTGTGTGTGCAGGAAGGCAGGGTTTGATCTTTGCTTTGCTCTCTAAGAGTCAACAGGGCGGGCAAGATCTAAGTCAGGTTGTATTTGCAGCATTTGGAGTCACAGGTTCAAATTCCCTGCTAGCCTGAAATGCAAAAAGCCTCTTTGGATGTAGAAACCACTCCCCATTGGGTCTCGAAGTGTAGGAATGGATGTGCTTGGGTGCTGGAAGGGTGAAAGGTTTTCTGTGCTTCCTCCAACTCTAATGCATTCAGGGTTTGTGCTGGAAAGGATGGGGTGGAAATAGAAACTGGAGCACTAGTCAAGTCAAAGAGTTCCCTGCCTGGCATGTGGTGAGCTGTTGGATCGTTGTGCTGGGTCACTTTAATTGAAACAAGATGGTTTGTAGTGCTCGGGAGTACTGTGGGGCTCAGTCTGCAACAGATCTCTGGGAGGCTCAGCAGCAGGAGACCTGCAAATCCAGCCCAGTTTGACAAAGGGGCAAGGGAGTGAGAGATCCTTCCAGTATCTGAAGGGGGCATATGGGAAGGCTGGGGAGGGACTATTCACAAGGTCTTGTAATGACAGGACAAGGGGGAATGGGTTCAAACTGGCAGAGGGGAGATTTAAACGGGATGTTAGGAGGAAGTTCTTCACAGTGAGGGTGGTGAGACACTGGCACAGGTTGCCCAGGGAGGGGTTCGAGGCCAGGCTGGATAAGGCCTTGAGCAACCTGTTCTAGTGGGAGGTGTCCCTGCCTATGGCACAGGGGGTTGGAACTGGATGATCTTTAAGGTCTCTTCCAACCTAAACCATTCTATGATCCCTTAAGGAGGACTTCTTTCAGGGATTCCATGTGGTGTGAGGGCCCTTACCAAGTCGGCACAAAACTTGCTGGATGGCAGCAAAAGTGATGGGGTGAAACAATCAGCCAGGGGAGTGGATTTCTAAGCAGGTTGCCTAAGGAGGATCAGAGGTGGGGACTAACTCGTTATTCTGCTTTCAGGAAGGTATTGAGTTCCTCTGCATGTTTTTAGGCTGTTTTAAATGACTAAATACTACTGCTCTGACTTCATCGTGACACCAGGCAGCTCGGAGAGCTGCAGACACAAAAGGGAGATCAGTAAGTGCTGGAACATCCTCGTGGAGCAGGCAGCTTTAACAGATGCATCCAGTAAAGGACAAATTGCCATCGAGGGTGTTCAGTGACAGTATAGGTGGACAGGAGTTTGCTCAGGTATCATTTTCTGGAGCTGGATTTTTAGGGAAGAGCTTTAAGGCTGTAAGGGAGCCAGAAGTCTTCAGAAAAGTCATCCAGCTTGCCAAAATATTACCTCCTGAACTGCATGTTTGGCTTGCAAAAATATTACCATTTCCTGTGCTTCTTTTTTTTTTTCCCCTGCAGCTTCTAACACCTGTAAGTGCTCTTCTGCACGATTCAGCCCTAGAAAGTGGTAGATAATTGGCCAATAATAAGTGGCATTTTCTGGAAATGAGCTACTTTGATTTTTTTAAGCTTTTCTGAAACTAAACTACAGGCAAGTCAGTCTCACCTTTGTTTCTTGCAAGATCATGAAGCAGATTCTCCTGGAACCTCTGCCAAAGCACACGAAGTCTCTAAGCTGAGAGAGTTGGAGTTGTTCAGTCTGGAGAAAAGAAGGCTCCAGGGAGACCTTAGAGCAGCCTTATAGTATTTGAAGTTGGCTACAGGAGAGCTGGAGAGGGGCCTCTGCATGGAGTGACTAGATGAGGGGTGGTGGCTTCTGACTGGGAGAAGCTGGATTTAGATTTGCCATAAGGAAGAAATTCTTCCCCAGGAGGGAGGTGGAGCACTGGAGCAGATTGTACAGAGAAGCTGTGGAGGCTCCAAGCCTGGAAGTGTTAAAAAGTCAGACTGGATGAGGCCTTGAGCAGTCTGCTCTGGTGGAAGGTGTCACTGCCTATGGCAGGGGGGTTGGCACTGAATGATCTTGAAGGTCACTTCCAACCCAAACAGTTCTATTAGAGTAACAGAATAATTCCTGCTCGTGTTGCTTGTAAGGTTGGTGGGTTTGAATCTGTTTGCCTTCTAACCTGCAGGAACACAACCCCTTTTTTTCCTAGCCCTTTTTGCCCTGATTTCCAGCCCCATGTCCTGTCCCACATCCCACTGTGTCCAAGTGCACACCACTCACCCCTGCGTGTTGTGTGCCAGTAAGTGGACACCCCCAAGGACAGGGCACTGGATATGCTTCCTTATTTTTCCAGTGCATATTTGTTTTCAGCCCATGCATCCTACCCTGACTCCTTGTGACCTGCATTTTCCACCAGCCTGACAGTTAACTTGGCCAAGTTTTAGACCTGGTTTTATTCTGAGGTATTTTTCCCTTGAATGAGACTGAAGCCTGAGATCAGCTGGAAAAATCTTAACAGGCAGCAGAAATTCAAGGAGCCAGGCCAAAATATGCCTCAGATGAACTTTTCTTTCTTACATTCTTCTCTGCTACATTGGTGGGGTGACTTTAGTCTGAAATATTACCCAAATGTTATTCTTTTTTTTTTTTTTTAAACCTCTAACACTGTGCCAATAGCTCAGGAGGAATTTGTTGTGTTTTTTATAACAGTTCACCAAAGCTCCCTGTACCTCTGACTGGCTCTGCCATTAGTGGCCACTCCCTGAGCTCATCTGGAAGTCCAGGTAGTTGGGACAGTTTGTTGCTTTGTAGCTGCCCAGCACTGAATTGACTCCTCTGAATCAAGGAATGGTTTAGGTTGGAAGGGAGCTCAAAGCACAGTCAGTCCAAACCCCCCTGTGCCATAGGCAGGGACACCTCCCACTGGAACAAGTTGCTCAAGGCCTCATCCAACCTGGCCCTGAACACCTCCAGGGAGGGAGCAGCCACAACCTCCCTGGGCAACCTGTGCCAGTGTCTCACCACCCTCACTGTGAAGAACTTCTACTAATCCAGTTTCAATCTCCCCTCTGCCAGTTTAAACCCATTCCTCCTCCTCTTGCTGTCATTACCAGACCTTGTCAATAGTCCCTCCCCAACCCTCCTGTACCCCCCTTCAAATCCTACAAGGCCACTCCAAGGTCTCCTGGCAGCCTTTGCAGAGCCCCAACTCTCTGTGCCTGTGCTCAGAGCAGAGCTGCTGCAGCCCTCTCAGCTGCATCTTGGTAGCCTCCTCTGCACTGGCTCCAACACTTCCATGTGCTGCTTGTGCTGGGGGCTGCAGAGCTGCAGACAGTGCTGCAGGTGGGGTGTGAGGAGAGCAGAGCCAAGGGGCAGAATCCCCTCCCTTGCCCTGCTGCCCACAGCTGCTCTTGCTGCAGCCCAGCACACAGTTGCTGTCTGGGCTGCACTCGCACTGCAGCCTCATCTTGAGCTTTGCACCACCCCAGACCCCCAGGTCCTGTTCCTCAGGGCTGCTCTCAGCCATTCCCCACTCAGCCTGGAGCTGTGCTTGAGAACCTGTGAAGTGCAGTGCAAATGACCCATAGGAAGGGGGGTGAGTAGCTGTGTCAGGAGTTACCCTCTGTACTTCCAGGCAGCTTTTTTGAAGAGGTCTCTCTCCTGCTGACTCTTTTGTTGCCCTTGTGACTATTTTATTTTTTTTTCCCCTACGGTTGATCAGATTTCAGTGAGAGTTAAGCAACAACCAAACACCTCAGAACCTACACCTTCAGCTGATGGCTGCTTCCTGCTTTCTAAGCACAGGATTTAGTTCTTTGTTTGACACCTGTGTAAATGCCAAGCACAGGGCACGTTGCTTTCTAATTGTGTATTAAAAGCTTCTACAAAGCTGCTGAGGGGCCTGGAGCAGCTCTGTGAGGAGCAAAGGCTGAGAGCCTGTAGAAGAGCAACTCCAGAGGGGATCTGATCAAGAACTAAAGGGCTGGGGGTGAGAGGATGGGGCCAGACTCTTATCAGTGGTGCCCAGGGCACAACTGGTGACAGTTTGGTTTGGGTGACTTGATTTCTCCATGAAGCAAATCTGCTGGCTTATTTGGAGGGGACAATGAGAGCTTTTCTGCATTGCCTTTGCCAAACCTTCTAGTCTTTTGCTTTATCTTTTTTTTTTTTTTTTGAGCACCTAAATTCAGCCTTGTGTGTAGGTGCCATTTCACACCCTGTGCAGAAAAAAATGGTTTTGATCCCTCTAGGGAAGAGGCTGAGCCAGAGCAGTCCTTTGAACTTGGGATGCTTTCACAAGGTGATGCTTGTGACTTTGCTTCTTGAATATCAGCACTTTGAAGTCAACAGGAGATTATCCTCCTGCTCCTTTGATTCCCTTGGCCTTTGCAGCAGGAGATGATACAGCCAAGGCAATGTGGAGGGAAGCATCAAGCTCCTGTGTGGGTCACTTTGCATTTCTGTTGGATTCTGATGGTTTCTTGGCATGGATTGTAGGCACTGAAGTTAGGAATTGTGCTAAATTTCATTCCTGAGAGCAAAAAGAGTGGAGCAGTTTGTACCATCAGCTAAACAAAGGTAGGTTTTGGGGGGGTGGGGAGGAATTTGGGGAGTTTTAACTCCAAGTTGGGAGTGCTGTGTTCCCATGCGTGTGACACGCAGGTCACACAGCTTAGAAATAAATACAGCCTAGGAGTGGGTCAGCCTACTCATATAGAAGTGTTAATAATCCCTGGGGGAAAGCATCTTCTGGAGCCCCCAGATTTTCCTGAGGATGGTTTCTGATTTCCCTGAGGATGGATCTGCAGTTGGTTGTTTTAGGACTGCTTACAAAATGCTGCCATTTCTTTAGAGGGCTTCAGGCTATGTCCACCAGAAAAACAAACAAAAAAAAAGAAACAACCCAACTTTTGATTCTTAGCTGAAGCCTGGTGGAATATTTCATTTTCTCTTCCTCACTTTCCACACTTGAGGAAGGAAGGTCCCAAAGGAAAGTGCTGGGCTGTAGTTTGTGTGTCCTAGTTGGCCATTGGTTATTTTTTTCCCCCTCATCCTCAGTGTGATGATTTGGGAGTTTCCCGTGCCCCCACACGTTTTAATTCGCCCAGCCTAGACTCAGCCAGCTGGAAGTTGAGGACTGAAGCTTTCTAGTCACAGCTGAGCACAAGATACAAGCAGAGATTTATGATAGGTTATAAGTATTTACAGGTATTTACAGCTATATACAGAAATAAGCAAGTGAAAAGTAATCCAGAAAGACCACAGCCCTCCCAGAGATCAGAGTCCCCAGGAGGGGTTCCCAACCACCCCTCCACCTTCTCCCTCACCCTCCAACCTTGTGATGCTTTGGGAGTTACCACATCCCACACACACTTTTGAATTCACTCAGAGTAGACTCAGCCAGCTGGAAGTTAAGGACTGAAGCTTTCTAGTCTCAGCTTAGCACAATATACAAGCAGATAAGTGCAATATATTACAAATATTTACAGCTACATGCATTAAAAAGGTAATACAGAAACACAGTCTCAGAAATCAGAGTCCCCCAGAGAGGTTCCCAACCATCCTTCCACCTTCTCCCCACCCTCCCCAACCTTGTGATGCTTTGGGAGTTACCCATCCCACACACACTTTTGAATTCACTGAGTAGACTCAGCCAGCTGGGAATTGAGGACTGAAGCTTTGTAGTCTCAGCTTAGCACAAGATACAAGCAGATAAGTGCAATATAGTACAAATATTTACAGCTACATGCATTAAAAAGGTAATACAGAAACACAGTCTCAGAAATCAGAGTCCCCCAGAGAGGTTCCCAACCATCCTTCCACCTTCTCCCCACCCTCCCCAACCTTGTGATGCTTTGGGATTTACCCATCCCACACACACTTTTGAATTCACTGAGTAGACTCAGCCAGCTGGAAGTTAAGGACTGAAGCTTTATAGTCTCATCTTAGCACAATATACAAGCAGATAAATGCAATATATTACAAATATTTACAGCTGTGTACATTAAAAAGGTAATCCAGAAACACAATGGCCCTCCTAGAAATCAAAGTCCCCCAGAGGGGTTCCCAACCATCCTTCCACCTTCTCCCCACCCTCCAACCTCATGATGCCTTGGGAGTTACCCATCCCACACACACTTTTGAATTCACTCAGAGCAGACTCAGCCAGCTGGAAGTTGAGGACTGAAGCTTTATAGTCTCATCTTAGCACAATATACAAGCAGATATGTGCAATATATTACAAATATTTACAGCTGTATACATGAAAAAGGTAATACAGAAACACAATCCCAGAAATCAGAGGTCCCCCAGAGGGGTTCCCAACCATCCTTCCGCCTTCTTCCCACCCTCCAATCTTATCCCAGAATCTACCTTATGTGCCAGGTGAATTAGGAGGATCTGTGAGAGGGATTAGAAACAGAATTGCTTAATTGGGTTACACAGATCCAGCTGGAAGCCGGGAAGAGAGAGAGCTCAGAGTCTTCAGACAGAGAGCAACACTGTCTTACTTATGTTTGTGTCCTTGCTTTTATACATCCCAGTAAACCCATGAGTGAAGCAGACATCACCATTGTTTTCTTTTCACAGCCCTGTCATCTGATTTTTCTCATTAAAAATATTCCAGGTAGCCTCAAACCAGCACACTCAGAAAGCTTCATTCACCTTGCTTGTTTTGGTTTTGGCATGTGGTGTGGTTTTGATTTATTTACCTTTGTGTTTGTCTCAGAAGAACACCTTCAGTGCTCTCCCCCTGCTGCTGAGCAGAGACAGGCTCAGTTCATTGTCAGTTTGGTGTCCAAGGAGCAGCTGTAGATGGTTCAGAGGGGGAGTGACTGCCTCTAGCTGTCAGAAGTGCTGTGTTTTGAAGGTGGCCAGCTAGGGGAGCTAAAGCATTTTTGGTGGAAGTTCTGATCACAGAATCCCAGAATGGCAGGTTGAAAGGGACCCCGAGGCTCATCTGGTCCAGCCTTTTGAGATGATGGTGTAGTTGAACTGAGCTGGTCCAGCACCCTGTCAAGCTGAGTCTTGAAACTGTCCAGTGTAGGAGAGTCCACCACTTCTCTGGGCAGATGATTCCAATGTCTGACTCTTCTCATGGGGGAACACTTTCTCCTGGATTCCAATCAGCATCTCCCCAGGAGCGACGTGTGCCCACTGTCCCCTGCCTTTTCTGTGGGGCTCCTTGTAAAAAGGACCTCTCCATCCTCTGAGTAGCCACATGTGCCTAGTTCTGCTCAAGTGAAGGTCTCTTGGTTGCTTGTGCCATTGGTGTGTGCACCTGATGTCACACTGCGCCCACAGGCAGCAGCAGTGGCATTAGTTTATTTGTTTGCCCCTTTATTAGTTGTGGAGGACATCTTGGTAGGTACAATGATGCCCAGATCTTGAGAGACCTGGAGACTGAGAGGAGTTCTTGTTAATGCTTAGCAATGTCTAAAGGGTGAGTGTCAGGAGGATGGAGCCAGACTCTTCTCACTGGTGTCCAGTGGCAGGGCAAGGAGCAGTGGACACAGATGGGAACACAGGAGATTCCACATAAACAAAAAAATTCTTCCCCATGAGGGTGACAGAGCCTTGGAGCTACCCAGAGAGGTCATGGAGTCTCTCTGGAGACATTCAAAACCCACCTGGATGTGATCCTGCTCTAGCAAGGGGGTTGGACTGGATGATCCCCATAGATGCTTCCCAACCCCTACCTTTCTGGAATTCTGTGATCTTAACCTTGAGTTGCCCTCAGCTCTTCTTTCACTGCTGCTGGTTTCTGAATGGAAGCCACTTCCACAGCTTGGAGATGGAGCAGCTCTGAGCAGATGAGCTGGGTTTGGGTTTGCCTGAGAAAATAACTGAGGTAGAGAGAAGCCTTCTGATTACGAGCCCCCATTGCTGAGTAGTAGTTTTGGGCAAGAACATGGAGTAATTGAGATGGTTTTGATGTGCATGGAGCTCACACACAACAGAGAATTCAGGGCAAAGAGCTGACACTGTGGTGAGAGCTGTCTTGAGAACTGTGCCAGGAGTGATGTTAGGTCTCAGCTCAAGAGGAAGACCCTCGTGCTGGGGAAGTGCCTGTTAGAAGTGGACATTCATGGTAAGTGTCTGCCTTGTCCTCTGAGCAGAAGAAAACAGCCAGAGTAGGTAGAAATGGGCTCTGTCTCTCTAAGGGAGGGAAGAGAGCAGTCTAGGGAGGGGGGGGGAGAATGGGGCCAGTCCTGGTTTGCTAGAGGTGAGGCTTTGCCCTTGCTGAGAAGAGGAAGTGCATGGGCAGCAGAGCCTCTGGTTTGTGATGGAGATAGTGGAGCACCTCTCCTTAGGGGAGGCTGATGCAGGATGAGCAACAGGTAAGAGAGGCTGTGGCAGTGTAATGGCAGTGAGGGCTGAGGCTGGTGAGGGCTGAGTGTGCCAGTGCATGTGTTTGGAGGAGACGTTTGGAAAGCTTGGCTCTGTGGAAGGTCTGGAGACTGCTGCTTCGGTTCTCTCCTCTCTTCTTTGAGGGCTCCTTCATTTCATTCCATTGCATGGAGTTCAGTCTGGGAGGGGCATGGTCTGGGTTCCTATCTGCTGTCTGGTGGCTGGAATGGTTTGGTAGAGGCTGGCTTAGTGTGTCAGCTCCTGCTTTTAGCCAGGTCAGTGACAATGCCCTGCTGGGGGCCAGGGCTGCTCTCCTTAACGCTTGCTGTTCATTTAAAGAGCCTTTTTTTATTCTTTCAGCTGGCCTTTGATGGAGCAGCCTGCACCATTTTTGCTCCCTTTGTAGCACTGGAGTTGGCCTACCTGTTTTTAGCACCTCTGTTAAATGCAAATGTTGATTGTTCAAGTTTTGTTAGCCATTACCCTTCTGTTCCTTTTTAACCTTTTAGTTTGTGGACGGTTTTGGTTTTGTTGGGGTTTTTTTTGTTTTGTTTTGTTTTGTTTTTTCCCCTCCGTTAATTTTCACACCACATCTTTTCTGTACTTTAGGTTGACTCCTCACTGCACTGTGAAAACCATTAGGAAAAAAAGTCCTTGGGGTTAAAACCTGGGGCTCCACCCTCTTACCTGCACTTGGGGCTAGACATTAATTTAAATGGCGACTGATCTGTCTGAAGCTGAACCCGTGCATCATAAGGCGCTTCCACTCTTAACGGGAGCTCAGCTGATCCACACGGACAAGTTAAGTGAGGTAGGGGCTGGCCCGTTCTCCAAGCTTGCCCTTGGATCAGTCCTTGACTTCCACACCTGCTGAAGGGTACTCGATACTTTGTCCCTTTGTTCGTAGGGAGCTCAGCTGGGAGCCTGGCAAACCCCATAGGCGCTTTCCTTCCCCTCCCCTGCTTT
>VWZI01010910.1:51563-72941 GCA_013396835.1 Psilopogon haemacephalus
GGGTTCCTGGCTTTTAAAATTGCGGGGGAAAAAGAACCAAAAAAAAAAAAAATTCTTTACCTAAGCAGAATGTTTCTCCAATATGCTGCTTTTGCTTTAATCCCATTTCAAAGCCTCTCTGGTTCTCTGCGCTCCCTCTGCTGATTGTTGTGTGCTTTGTAGAAGGCTGAAGACGACGCCATGCCCATCCGCCGCTCCGTCAACTCCTCCGCCCGGGAAACTCCTCCCAAGAGCAAGCCTGCTGAAGGGGAAGAGGTGAAAGCAGGTACAGTAGCACTGCTCTGATGTGTAGTCCTACGTAAGCCTGCCTGCTCAAACTCCTTGCTGCCGGGGTGAAAATGCTCAGCTCCTTCGCCTGCCGTATTGGGAAGCTGTGGTATCAGCCACTCTTCATTCTGAACTGAGCTGCTTTGGTCCTTATACCCTGTGGCAAAGCCCTGACACTCCAAATACAACTAAATATTGGGAAGCTGTGGTATCAGCCACTCTTCATTCTGAACTGAGCTGCTTTGGTCTTCATACCCTGTGGCAAAGCCCTGACACTCCAAATACAACTAAATATTGGGAAGCTGTGGAATCAGCCACTCTTTCCATTCTGAATCTAGCTGCTTTGGTCTTCGTACCCTGTGGCAAAGCCCTGGCACTCCAGATAAAATTAAGTATTGGGAAGTATTAAGTATCAGCCACTCTTCATTCTGAACCAAGCTGCTTTGGTCTTCATACCCTGTGGCTAAGCTCTGACACTGCAGATAGAATTAAGTATTGGGAAGCTGTGGTATCAGCCACTCTTTCCATTCTGAACCAAGCTGCTTTGGTCTTCATACCCTGTGGCAAAGCCCTGACACTCCAGATACCACAGCTTCCCAATATTTAGTTGTATCAGCCACTCTTTCCATTCTGAACTCAGCTGCTTTGGCCTTCATACCCTGTGGCAAAGTCCTGATGCTCCAGATACAACTAAATACAAGCCCTTGGAAGCTTCAGAGTAAAGGTAGAAATTGCAAAGTTTCAACAGCATCACTTCAAAGTGAAACCTGAAGTTAATGAGTGGGAAACCAAAGTATTTGGCTTCTTGCTTTCTTTTCCTGAAGAAAAGGATTTTACCATTATGTCACAAGATGTAGTCTGCTGTTAATGCTTCTGCTGCAGCCCTCTGAGCATCCTCGGGGCCCTTCTCTGCACACCTCCAGCATCTCCACATCCCTCTTGTCCCAGGGGCTCCAGCACTGGATGCACTACTCCAGGTGGGCTCTCAGCAGAGCACAGCAGAGGGGCACAATCACCTCCCTGGCCCTGCTGCCCACACTGCTCCTGCTGCAGCCCAGCCTCTGCTTGCCTTTCTGCCCTGCAAGTGCACACTGCTGCCTCATGCAGAGCTTCTCCTCCCCCAGCACCCCAAAGTCCCTCTCCTCAGGGCTGCTCTCCAGCCACTCCCTGCCCAGTCTGCATTTGTGCTTGGGATTGCCTCCACCCAGGCTGCAGGAACTTACCCTTGGCCTTGTTGACCCTCCTGAGATTGGCTCTCTAATGAGGGCTGATTGCATGAGTAACTTGTGGGGTGTAGAGGAGACTGGAAAAGAGCTTGTTGTGAAAAATGCCACAGGATGTTGTTTGAAATGATTCTGCCAGCTGATGGCTGATTGCAGCTTGTCAAAGCTCCTGTCAGTAGTTTTGGTCACTTAAGTTGCATTCAAATCACCTCCTTAAATTAGAAGAAAGAAATTATCTGATGGGGAATAATTTTGGGGGGGGGGTGTTCTTGAGCTTTTTCATTTTTTTTTTCCACCCTGGCCTTCCTGAAGAAGAGTAACTTGATGCATTTTCACATCTCTTAGATGCAGAAGTCACCTCTGAGGAGTCTGCCTCTGCTGGAGAAGAACAGGAGAGTGAAACCCTGCCTGCTGCATCTGGTGAGGCAGAACAGCCAAAGGAGCCTGAGAATGAAGGGAAGGGGGAAACAAAGTCCTCAGAAGAAACCAAAAAAGAGTAAGGTTTGCCTAGTGCTGACTTCAGGGATCTGGGGAGGATTCTGGAGAAGGTCAGGTTTGAGGGATGAGGAGAGCAGACTTGGCTGGGCTCAATCTTAAAGGTCTTTTCCAACCTCAACGATAGGATGGGGCCTTTAAAGAGGTGCTTGTATTTCCCAGGAAGGAGCTGCCAGGTGGGTGTAGCAACTCTTCCAGCACATGGGTGAGACTATCAAGAGAATGTTCTCTACTAGAGAGAGCCAAATGTTCTCTGGATGGTGCTCAGTGTCAGCTGTGGTGGGCTGCTGTCGCCCTTCTGCTTCTTGCCCCATTTTACAGTGCCTGTTGTCTTACTCTTGCTTTGTGGTGGTCTCAAGTGAGAAGGATCAGTCCAAGGAAAAGGAGAAGAAGGTGAAGAAGACCATTCCTGCGTGGGCTACTCTCTCTGCTAGCCAGCTAGCTAGGGCACAGAAGCAAACTCAGATGGCTGCCACCTCCCGGCCCAAAATGGATGCGATTTTGACTGAGGCCATCAGGGTAAGCAGGAGGCAAATTCTTCTTCTCTTCATCTGTTGCAAAGCAGAACCGTTTGCTTGCCTAAAATCCAGCTTTGCTGATGGTGCAGACTCTACTGCTGACTGCTAGCAGGAAGCTGCCTGTGCCTGGAAACCCCTGGAGCTGAAGTGTGAGTCCATGATGATGATGAAGGGGCCCTGGGGATGATTTTCTTTGCTTAGAATTTGTCTCCCCTCCCTAATGACGTTGTTAGAAGCAGCTGGGATGGCATAACCTGGTTGATTGCTGTCAGCATGTAAAGTGATGCCTCTAGTTACACTGAACTTGATTTCCCTTGACCAGTCCCTCTCTTGGATACCTGCATTTGTCAGCCTGAACTCAGTCATATTCAGGACAGTGGGAAATAGAAAGCAGCATCCCAAAGTGCTGTTGGTCTCTGTTTGCTGCATCTCTCCTGGTTGTGAGAAGAAGCCTTTGGTGATGTAGTTGTGCTGCTGTTGTCACCTTGAGGCTTGGTTGCATTCAAAGGAGGCCTGGACTCCACTGGCCTGAGCTGTGAGATGGCCTTTCCAGCTGCTATACCTTCAAAACACAAACTTCATTTTGGTTTTTTTTTTCCCTCTAATTTACTCCTCTTTGAAAAATTGCCAATTTACTCTGACTGAATGATTACTCTCACTAGAGACTTTCATAACATCACAGAATGCTTTAGGTTAGATGGGACCTGTGAAGCTCATCCAGTCCAAACATCCTGCAGTCAGCAGGGACATCTGCAACTCGAGCAGGTCACTTAGAGTCCCAAACAACCTGACCTACAGTGGTTAGAGTGCATCTGCCACTTCTCTGGGCTACCTGCTCAGTGTAAAACAGATCTTCCAGTCTGAATCTCCCTTTTAGTTTCCCACCATCTGTCTCCCTGTGTCCTGTTACAACAGGCCCTGCTCTAAAGTCTGTCCCCAGCTTTTTTTCTGGGTCCCTGTAAGTCCTGAAGCCACAAAAGGTCTCCCTGAAGCCAGGCTGAACAACCTCTGCTCTCTCAAGCTGGCCTCACAGCAGAGGGATTCCAGCCCTGGCTTGTTTTGGGGTTTGTGCAGCATTGTTTTGCCAGGAGGTGACAATTTTGTAGCAGCATGGAGTGTTTGTAACTGCTGAGTGCTGCGGGGTACAGCAGTAGCTGGCCTGGACTCACTGTTCTGCCTTTGTGCTTTCTGCCCTTCAGCCACTCTGAAGGAGAAAGTAAAGGATTTCCTGAGATGGTTTAGCATCAGACTTGGAAGAGTTAAGAGAATGGTTGGACTCGACCTTGGAGGCCTTTTTCAACCAAAGCAATTCTGTGATTCTGAGCCCTGGAGCCCTGTGTCCAGTTTTAGACTCCCCAATTCCAGAAAGATCAAGATCTGCTGGAAAGAGTCCAACAGAGCTACAAGGATGATTGGGAGAGTTGAACATCTATCCTATGAGGAAAGGCTGAGAGACCTGGGGCTGGTTAGTCTGGAGAAGAGAAAGCTGAGAAGGGGACCTGTCTGTAAACATCTGAGGGGTGGGTGTGAAGATGAAGGTGCCAGGCTCTTCTCAGAAGTGCCCAGTGAAAGGACAAGGGACAGTGGGCACAAGCTGGAACCTAGGAGGTTCCACCTCACCACGAGGAGACACTGTGAGGGTGACAGAGCACTGGAACAGACTGCTCAGAGAGATTGTGGAGTCTCCTTCTCTGGAGACTTCCAAGATTCACCTGGATGTGTTCCTGTGTCACTTGCCCTAGATGACCCTGCTCTGGCAGGGGGGTCGGGCTCGGTCTCTAGGGGTCGGGCTCGGTCTCTAGGGGGTCAGACTCGGTCTCTAGAGGGTCAGACTCGACCTCTAGGGGGTCGGGCTCGACCTCTAGGGGGTCAGGCTCGACCTCTAGGGGGTCAGGCTCGACCTCTAGGGGGTCAGACTCAGTCTCTAGGGGGTCGGACTCAGTCTCTAGGGGTCGGGCTCGGTCTCTAGNCGGACTCGGTCTCTAGGGGGTTGGGGTCGGGCTCAGTCTCTAGGGGTCGGGCTTCATCTCTAGGGAGTCAGAATCGGTCTCTAGGGGGTCGGGCTCGGTCTCTAGAGGGTCGGGCTCAGTCTCTAGGGGGTCGGACTCGGTCTCTAGGGGGTTGGGGTCGGGCTCAGTCTCTAGGGGTCGGGCTTCATCTCTAGGGAGTCAGAATCGGTCTCTAGAGGGTCGGGCTTGGTCTCTAGAGATCCCTTCTATCCCCTTTCATTTTGTGAGTCCCATTTTGAGTCCCTATGGGCAAAAGTCCAGCCCTGGCAGGCTGTGTTGTTCTGCTGGCTCACATGCATGGGTCCAACCTTTGTTTTTCCAGTCCCACAGCAGGATCAGTGCAGTGCAGGGTGTTCTGCTGACTTCTTGCTCCTGCCCTAGGCATGCTTCCAGAAGACTGGAGCATCGGTCGTTGCCATAAGGAAATACATCATCCACAAATACCCTTCCCTGGACCTTGAGAAGAGAGGCTACCTTCTGAAGCAAGCACTGAAAAGGGAGCTGGAGAGGGGAATCATTAGGCAGGTAAGAGTGTGGAGCAGCATTGGAGGTGGCTTTAATCACCTAGGAGTTTCTTAGAGTCCATTGGCAGGTATCTGGGGTGGTCCTCTTCTCCCTCCAGGGGGTTAATGAAGGTAGGTCTCCACTTTGCTAGCCACCAACAGAACTTCAGCCTTGTGCTGTCCATCAGATACCGTGCAGGGTTGTCTGTTGTGCAGCTGCTGTAGGCTTGCAGCAGGATGGGTCTTCAGGCTGACACTAGCAGCAGCCCTTCTGCAACAGCACTTGGTGGTGCTGGGTTAGTGGTTGGACTCCATGATTCTGAAGAGCTTTTCCCACCAAAAGGCATTTTGTGGTTCTGTTTCTCTTAGCACTGGGATTTGATGCCTGTGATACCTGTTAGAGTCTCTAGGTCTGCAGAGCATGTTGTTAACATCTGGCTGTGGTTTCTGATCTTAGAATCATAGAATCAGTCAGGGTTGGAAGGGACCACAAGGATCATCTCATTCCAACCCCCCTGCCATGCCCAGGGACACCCTACCCTAGAGCAGGCTGCCCACAGCCTCTGCCAGCCTGGCCAAAAACACCTCCAGGGATCTGGCCCCAAACACCTCCCTGCAGGGGCAACCCATTCCAGCCTCTCACCACTCTCATGCTCAGCAACTTCCTCCTCACCTCCAGCCTCAATCTCCCCACCTCCAGCTTTCCTCCATTCCCCCCAGTCCTGGCGCTCCGTGACAGCCTCAAAAGTCCCTCCCCAGCTTTTCTGTAGGCCCCTTTATATACTGGAAGGGCCACAAGAAGATCCCCTGGGAGCCTCCTCTTCTGCAGCCTGCACAGCCCCAACTCTTTCAGGCTGTGCTCACAGCAGAGCTGCTGAAGCCCTCTGAGCATCCTCGGGGCCCTTCTCTGCACACCTCCAGCATCTCCACATCCCTCTTGTCCCAGGGGCTCCAGCACTGGATGCACTACTCCAGGTGGGCTCTCAGCAGAGCACAGCAGAGGGGCACAATCACCTCCCTGGCCCTGCTGCCCACACTGCTCCCAATGCAGCCCAGCCTCTGCTTGGCTTTTTGGGCATCTTAGTGATGTGTCAGTGGGTGAGCTCAAATCAGGCCTCTGTCCTCACAGCCCATCCCCAGGGTGACTGCATTCCAGATCTGTCTGAGGATCTCTGTTGGTTCTAGTTGAAGCTTCCCAGAGCCCAAGGGGTGAAAACACCCAAAGAATAGTCTGGATTCGATTTGGAAGTTAAAAGAAAAACTTTAACAGTGAATGAAAGGTAATTTAGGTAAGGGAAATTACAAAAGTATAGGTAAGGGAGAACAAAATTTGTATACAGTGGGTGGAGGTGGATGCTTCCCACCACATGCTTTGCCAGCCAGGTGGCAAAGCAGGAACAGCAGGAACCAGGAATTCTGCTGGCTGATGAGGCAGGGATGAGAGAGGAGGAGAAGAAAGAGAGGAAGAGAATAAAGAGGAATTTTCTCTGTCTTTATAGGGGTTCCAGACAGGAAATGGGAGTGGGGTAACCACTGCACCAGGGGTCAGGTTCAGACCACCCCCAGGGAAGAGTCAGGATGACCTGGGATCAGGTTCAGCCCACCCTCCAGGAGGGGTTAACCCTTTACAGGATGTCTCTCTTCATCTCTTTCAGGTTGTTATTATTCTGAGTTAACTTTCTCAAAGACTGAAATGGATTTTCTCTTGAACTAGGTGAAAGGAAAAGGAGCTTCTGGGAGCTTCGTCGTGGTGTCTAATGCAGGAAAAACTGTCCCAAAGTCCAGAGACAGAAAGGTGAGGTAGAGCATTTTAAACAGCACTTCAAAAAGCCTTACACTGAGACATTCCTGGATCTTACCAAATGCTTTTGTGCCTAACCCCAGTTAAACAGCACTCCAAAAGGCCTTGTAGTGAGATATTCCTGGATCTTACCAAATGCTTTTGTGTCTAACCCCAGTTAAACAGCACTGCAAAAAGCCTTGCACTGAGACATTCATGGATCTTACCAAATGCTTTTGTGTCTAACCCCAGATAAACAGCACTGCAAAAAGCCTTGCACTGAGATGTTCCTGGATCTTACCAAATGCTTTTGTGAGTGAGATAATAAAAAATCACAGTTCTAAAACCAAGCCCTGGCATTTAGTTCAGGGTCAGAAAACTGAGTAGCCACAAAGCTCCTCTTCAGCCTTTATCTGGTAGAGGGAGAGATGCCTCTCAGGTGTTGCAAGAGAGCTTGCTGCTGCTATTTTATTTGTGGCCTGGATAAAAGAAAGCCTCCAGTCTTCAGGGCTGTCAAAGGAACACTTTTTTTCCCATCAGCTCTGAGGGCAGAGAGAGGAAGAGGGAAATATCCTAGAGCTTCTGGCAGAAAGCTGCTGCTGTTAGGTGTTCTGGAGGGAGTAAAATGTGATGTGGGGCTTCTTGAGCCTCTTGCTCACCAGGAGTTGTGCTCCCAGCATTGCTGTTCTCCTCTTCCTGCTGTGCTGGGTGTAGGGAACCTGTTTCCAGCCCTGCAACTACAGAACTCTGCTGGACCTGCTGCTGCCTTTCATGCTTAGGCAGGAGAACCCAGAGAGCACTGTAACACCTTGCTGCTTATAGGGATTCCAGGCAGGAAATGGGAGTGGGCTAACCACTGCACCCAGGGTCAGGTAGAGGGAGTGATGCCTCTCAGGTGTTGCAAGAGAGCTTCCTGCTGCTGCTATTTTATTTGTGGCCTGGATAAAAGGAAGCCTCCAGTCTTCAGGGCTGTCAAAGGAACTTTTTTTCCTGTCAGCCGTGAGGGGAAAGAGAGGAAGAGGGAAATATCCTAAAGCTTCTGGCAGAAAGCTGCTGCTGTTAGGTGTTCTGCAGGGAGTAAAACGTGATGTGGGGCTTCTTGAGCCTCCTGCTCACCAGGAGTTGTGCTCCCAGCGTTGCTGTTCTCCTCTTCCTGCTGTGCTGGGTGTAGGGAACCTGTTTCCAGCCCTGCAACTACAGAACTCTGCTGGACCTGCTGCTGCCTTTCATGCTTAGGCAGGAGAACCCAGAGAGCACTATTAACACCCTGCTGCTTATCTCCTGGTTACTGGAGACACCAAAAGCCCTAAAGCTGAGTGGGACGGGACACACTGGCTGCCAGGGCACTGAAGGAAACAACTTGCAGTGTAACTTTAAACAGAGCTGACTGGATCCACAAGAAGTTGGAGCAAGGCCCCTGCTGACACATCACTTTTTCCTGTTCCCAGTACATCATAGAATGGTTTAGGTTGGAAGAGACCTCAAAGCTCAGCCAGTTCCAACCCCCCTGTGCCATAGGCAGGGACACCTCCCACTAGATCAGGTCGCTCAAGACCTCATCCAGCCTGGCCTTGAACACCTCCAGGGAGGGAGCAGCCACAACCTCCCTGGGCAACCTGTGCCAGTGTCTCACCACCCTCACTGTGAAGAACTTCCTCCTAACATCCTGTTTGAATCTCCCCTTTGCCACTTCAAACCCATTCCCCCTCCTCCCGTCATTACAAGACCTTGTGAACAGTCCCTCCCCAGCCCTCCTCTAGGCCCCCTTCAGATACTGGAAGGTTGCTCTAAGGTCTTCTGGAAGCCTTCTCCTCTCCAGGCTGCAGAGCCCCAACTCTCTCATCATGTCCTCATAGCAGAGCTGCTGCAGCCCTCTGAGCATCTTCGTGGCCTCCTCTGGACTCTCTCCAACAGTTCCATGTCCTGCTTGTGTTGGGGCTGCAGAAGTGCACAGAGTGCTCCAGGTGGGGGAGTCACTGTCTCTGTTCTGAGTGACTTCTCTGTGGTGCAGCACAACAAACAGCTCGGGTTTGTTTCTGCTGCATTCAGCTCACAGCCCAGCAGCTGTCTGGGCGAGCAGCACCCTCATCTGTCTGTCTGCTTGCAAAGCTGCTGTTCAGCATCAAAATCATTAAAAGTGCAGCACGTTTCCCCAGTGTCTCTTTTGTATAAAGAACAGGCTGGTGTTTTGTGAGGTATTTTTTGTTCCCAGTCATCCCCTCTTCAAAGTTACAGAGGGCTGGAGGAGAATTCAGAAGGGAGTGTTGCCTTCAATCAAGGTTTGGTTCTGTCACAGGAACTGCACTGCTGTTTAGCTGTTTGTTTGGGGGAGGATTTGCCCTGTGTAAACAGCTCTTGCCTTCAGTTTTGAAGTTTCCTGTCAGCCTGTGTCATTTTCATCTGTCTCACGTAGCAGCAGCAGAGGAGAATGTCTGTAGATGGAGGAAGGAAGTGACTGGAAATACAAATGATTTACTAATAGGATGAGGGGCAGTGGTTTGAAACAGAGCAGGGCAGATTGAGGTTGGACTTCAGGAGGAAGTTCTGCACAATGAGAGTGGTGAAATACTGGAACAGGGAAGTTGTGGCTGCTCCCTCCCTTAGAGTAGCCTTCCAGTATCTGAAGGGGGCCTAGAGGAGGGCTGGGGAGGGACTATTCACAAGGTCTTGTAATGACAGGTTGAGGGGGAGTGGGTTCAAACTGGCAGAGGGGAGATTCAAACAGGATGTTAGGAGGAAGTTCTTCACAGTGAGGGTGGTGAGACACTGGCACAGGTTGCCCAGGGAGGTTGTGGCNTTGTTGCTGGTGCCTCCAGGGGGGTTGGCCAAGATGACTTTTGAGGAGGGTCCCTTCTACCCCAAAGCAGTCTGAATCTGTGCTGTTAAATACCCGCCAGTTACACTTGTTGTGGTGGTTTAGCAGTTACCTGCTACCTCCACCCTTTGATATAACCCAGGCTAGGACTCAGAACAGCTGGAAGTTAATAAATGAAGCTTTGCATTTACAGCTCAACACAATATCCAAGCAGATATTGACAATGTAGAACAGATATTTACAGAGACATACAGTGAAAAGGTAATCCAGAAACACCACAGCCCCTTCCAGAGATCAGAATCCCTAAGAGGGGTTTCTAACCACCCCTACCACCTTTCCTCCCTTCCCCAGTCTTATCTCACCACCTATTGATGCAGCAGATAGGCAAATGTAGATTTGCCAGTGCTGGGGTTAGCAGTGGGAAAGAAGTTAGTGGAATTATTGAGAATCAGCTACTAAAGGCAGCTGGGAGAAAGGAGCCATGCAAGGAGCCAGCCACAGCCCAGAGAGGTCTGAAACCATCTGACTTATCTGTATTTGGGTTGCAACTCCTAAAACAATTTTTTTTTTTCTTTCTCAGTAAAGCTGTGAGTGGAGTAGCATTGTCAGTGCTTTTCTCTCAGCCTATAGTCTAATTTCTAATTCGAATCCTCCAATTAGTTCAAACCAGCACAATAGGTTGGATGAGGCCTTGAGCAACCTGTCCTAGTGGGAGATGTCCCTGCCTATGGCACAGGGAGGGTTGGAACTGGCTGAGCTTTGAGCTCCCTTCCAACGTAAACCACTCTATGATGATTCAGGTTGCCCAAGGAGGTGGTTGAGGCCCCATCCCTGCAGAGGCATTCAGGATCAGACTTGATGTGGCCCTGGGCAGCCTGCTCTAGTTGGAGGTGTTGCTGCTGCCTACAGGGAGGGGTTGGCCAAGATGACCTTTGAGGAGGGTCCCTTCTACCCCAATGCAATCTGTGACTCTGTGCTGTTAAATACCCACCAGTTTATACTTGTGCAACTTTCCTCATGCCCCTGTGAAAATTCAAACCACCTTTGCTTGGTGTGCTGCTTTGGAGCCAATTGGAATATTTTAATGAGAGAAATTAAGTTATTGGCTGTGAAAAGAAGAAAATATGATCTCTGTTCCACTCCTAGGTTTGCTTAGACATATAAAGACAAGGACACAAACATAGAGAAGGCTTTGAAGCTAATTGGAATATTTTAATGAGAGAAATTAAGTTATTGGCTGTGAAAAGAAGAAAATATCTCTGTGCCACTCCTAGGTTTGCTTAGACATATAAAAATAAAGGACACAAACATAGATAGGGCAGAGTCTGTCTCTGGCTTCTGCCATATTAAGTGCTCCTGCCTGACCCTGCACATAACCCAACTCATCATTTCCTTCTAACCCCCCTCACCAATTCTTCCAACTCACCTTGCACCTAAGGCAGACTCTGGGATAAGGAAGGGGGTTGGAAAAAAGGTGGAAGGATGATTGGGAGCCCCTCCTGGGTACTCTGATTGCTGGGGGTGGGTTATTGTGTTTCTGTAGTACTTTTAACTCTGTTTATAAGTGTCTGTAGTTGTAAATCATTACAATATATTGTAAATGTCTGCTTGTGTATTGTGCTAAGCCTGACCCTGCACATAACCCAACTCATCATTTCCTTCTAACCCCCCTCCCAATTCTTCCAACTCACCTTGCACCTAAGGCAGACTCTGGGATAAGGAAGGGGGTTGGAAAAAAGATGGAAGGATGATTGGGAGCCCTTCCTGGGTGTTCTGATTGCTGAGGGTGGGTTATTGTGTTTCTGTAGTACTTTTAACTCTAAGTGTCTGTAGTTGTAAATCATTACAATATATTGTAAATACCTGTTTGTGTATTGTGCTGAGCTGTGAATATAAAGCTTCATTCCTTAACTTCCAGCCAGCTGGGTGAATTCCTTGCCTGTGGGGGTGGGTAATGCCCAGAACCACTACATTTGGCTTTACTCCAGCTGTGAACCCTTTCAAGTTGTTCATTGAAAAGTGCTGCCTTACAGACAGAACTCGATTTTTTTCCAGTGTCAGGAGTGCTTCTGCTCATTCAGGAGTGCATTGCTGGTTCAGGAAATAGAAAACCAACAAAAAACCAGAGTTTTAGATCTCACTGATGGCTAAAATTATGTGTGTTCCAGAAAAGCACTTCAGCCTCGACTGCAGAGCAGCAGGTCAAGCTGGAAGATGTCCTGCCCCTGGCCTTCACTCGCCTCTGTGAGCCCAAGGAAGCTTCTTACAGCCTGATCAAGAAATACGTCTCTCGGTATTACCCCAAGCTCAAAGTAGATATCAGGTAGGTGCAGGAGCACTCAGAGCTGAGGAGGAGCAGGGAAGAGAAGCTTCCCTCTGCCTTCGCCTCTCAGTTCAGTATGGCAGCAGGCAGGTGGTGCTCTGGCACCTGGAGCCTTCGGGAGAGCTCAGCGGGGATTGGGCCCTTGGGGAGACCTCAGGGGCATTGGGCTCTTGGGGAGAGCTCAGAGGGGATTGGGCTCTTGGGGAGAGCTCAGCAGGGATTGGGCCCTTGGGGAGAGCTCAGGGGGATTGGGCTCTTGGGGAGAGCTCAAGGGCATTGGGCTCTTGGGGAGAGCTCAGGGGGATTGGGCTCTTCTCTCCAGTATCAGGTGATAGAATGAGAGGAAGTAGCCTTACATTGCATCAGGTGAGGCTTAGGTTGGACATGAGGGACAATTTGTTTCCTGCAAGAGTGGTCAGGGATTGGATCAGGCTGTCCAGGGAGGTGGTTGAGTCCCCATCCTTAGAAGTGTTCAAGGGCCATGTGGCTTTGGCACTTGGGGACATGGTTTAGTGGTTGTGGTGCTGTTGGGTTGGACTGGGTTATCTTGGAAGGCTTTTCCAACCAAACAATTCCTTGGGGACATGGTTTAGTGACCATGGTGGTGTTGGTTCGGACTGGATGATCTTGGAAGGCTTTTCCAACCAAACAATTCCTTGGGGACATGGTTTAGTGGCCATGGTGCTGTTGGATTGGACTGGATGATCTTGGAAGGCTTTTCCAACCAAACAATTCTGTGGTACTGTAAAAGCTGTGCCTCTCCTGCATCCCTCCACACCCAATCTTTGTTCCTGGTGCCCACATCAGCATTGTGGCACCAAAAACCAGATCCTTTTAGTGGTGTGGCTCTGAGACCTCATCCCACTCGTTTCTGGGTGCTTTTGGCTTACAGAATTGTTGAAGTTTGCCCATCCAGAGCAGCGCGAGGCAGTGGGGACAAAGCAAATCCAGGCCAACCTGTGCATCACCTCTGACAGGGGCTTGTGCTCAACCTCTTGTTTGGAGGTGACTCACTGCCCGCCCAGTCCAAAGGCGCTTTCTGCTAAGGGCTGAAGCCTCCCAGGTGAAGCTTGTCAGAGGAGGAGCCATGACCCCAGGCGAGCTAAGGGCTGAAGCCTCCCAGGTGAAGCTTGTCAGAGGAGGAGCCATGACCCCAGGCGAGCTAAGGGCTGAAGCCTCCCAGGTGAAGCTTGTCAGAGGAGGAGCCATGGCCCCAGGCGAGCTAAGGGCTGAAGCCTCTCAGGTGAAGCTTGTCAGAGGAGGAGCCATGGCCCCAGGCGAGCTAAGGGCTGAAGCCTCTCAGGTGAAGCTTGTCAGAGGAGGAGCCATGGCCCCAGGCGAGCTAAGGGCTGAAGCCTCCCGGGTGAAGCTTGTCAGAGGAGGAGCCATGACTCCAGGCGAGCTAAGAGCTGAAGCCTCCCAGGTGAAGCTTGTTAGAGGAGGAGCCATGGCCCCAGGCGAGCTAAGGGCTGAAGCCTCCCAGGTGAAGCTTGTCAGAGGAGGAGCCATGGCCCCAGGCGAGCTAAGGGCTGAAGCCTCTCAGGTGAAGCTTGTCAGAGGAGGAGCCATGGCCCCAGGCGAGCTAAGGGCTGAAGCCTCCCGGGTGAAGCTTGTCAGAGGAGGAGCCATGGCCCCAGGCGAGCGCTGGGGCCCCGGGGGAGCGCCGCGGTGGATTTGAGCAGGCGCCGCTCGTTCGGCGGCGCTCAGCAGCTGCTGACAGGTCCCCATTAAGGTGTCTGCCTGTAGGCAGGCAGCTCCCTGAGCACGGCTCCGCCGGCTGCCGCACGCCTCGCTGCTCTGTTTGTTTGCCAAGCTGTCGCTGTGTGTCACTAAAGCTTTCTCCTCTTGCGTTTCAGACCCCAGCTGCTGAAGAACGCCCTGCAGAGAGCTGTAGAGAAGGGCCAGTTAGAACAGATCACAGGCAAGGGAGCGTCTGGGACATTCCAGGTCAGAGCCGGAGTTCATCTTGCTTTGTCAGCTGACCCACAGCCGTGGATTCAAGTTAGCCTGTCCCTTCCCCCCCTCTCCTTCACCGGGGCCATGTCACTTTAGCAGCCTGGCCTGCTCAGGAACTGTCAGCCTCTGAAGCTGTAGGACTTTGGCTCTCCTCTTGGGCTGCATTTCTGGTGCAGACCCTTCCTTGCCTAGCGTGTGCTCCACAGGCTGCTTGAGCTCTGACTCACTGGCACAGTAGGGGAGCTGGTGTGGGGTAAGCTTTCCTCTCCATCACTAATTGCCAGTGCAGTAGGTACCCCAGATGCCTGCACTGTCTTCTCCTCATGTCTGTGCCACGCAAGTCTCTTGGGTACATTTGGTCTGTGGGATGGAGAAAGATCTGATGTTATTTCCTTCCCTGAGTGGCAGGCCTTTAGCTTGCCACATCCTCGTGGTGTGTTTGGGGCCTAGGACGCTGTTCCCAGCCCAAAGCCTTCCTCCAGGCCAGCTGAGTGGGCAGGCCTGCCCTGTCCTCCCAGTTAAAGCTGGGAGAGCTACCTTCCCCCTGCAGGCTTTTAATATCCAACGTATCTGTGCTCAACGCAGGAGCGCCGACACACCTGGTGCAGAGGAGCTTGTCCTGACCTGGTTTGGGAGAATTTTGTCATGATGCTTTTCTCTTCCTCCTTGACAAATAGCTGAAGAAGTCAGGGGAGAAGCCCCTGCTGGGTGGGACTGTGATGGAAGATGCCATCCTCTCCGCTATCGCTGCCATGAACGAACCCAAGACCTGCTCCACCACGGCGCTGAAGAAGTACATCCTGGAAAACCACCCAGGGACCAACTCCAACCTGCAGGGTAAAGTGCCCATCCCTGTGCCACTTCTCTCCTGCCTGCTGAAAGAGTCCTGCAGCTGCAGATGTCTGTGCAGCACCTCTGAAGCGTTGTGTGGGGCTTGCTGGGGAGCTGACAGCTGCTGGGCTCTTTGTGCTGCGGAGATGCTCAGCGGTTTTCGTTCCCATCAGCTCCTTTCAAGCCTGACAAAGGCTGTTCCTGAGACAGAAAGCAAGTTTCTCTTGCCTACAGCACGTTCCCGGGAAGGGGTAAAGAGCATTCAAATAGTTTATTGGTTTTCAGTCAGTAGGTTGATGTAATCTGTCTCTGTTTTGAAAGGCTGCAGCTTGGCATAAAGGCAGCTCCTCTCTGCTTTTTGTTCAGAGAAGCTGCTTAGGCTAACTTGAAGAAAAAAAGAATTCCTAAACACCACTCTTACTGATCTGTTTGAGGTGCTGCTTTGATTTTTAGAAGGTCAAGCGAGTGAGGAAAGAACCTGCTCCTGTTGTATTTGGGAAGGGATTTGGCATGTCTGTCTTCCCAGGAGTGACACTGTCTGCTTTGACTTTTGCATTACCAGCAGCAGTGCTGATCTAAAGGCTCATCTGCATTCTTTACTCTCAGCCCTGCTACAGTTTAACAGAGGCTGGAGGTCATTTGAAGCCAGTTGAGCTGGCAGATCCCTTGAGTACTGTGGTGTACAGGGCTACAGAGATCCTGAGGGGCCTGAGGCATCTGTGAGGAGCACAAGCTAAGAGCCCTGGGGCTGAGAGGCTGCAGAAGAAGAGCCCCAGAGGGGAGCTGAGCAGTGCTCAGCAAGATCTAAAGGAGCTGTGGCGGGCAAGAGGCTGTGGCCAGACTCTTGTCATTGGTGCTCAGGGACAGGATGAAGGGCACAACCTCCCTGGAGGTGTTCAGGACCAAGCTGGATGAGGCCTTGGGCGACCTGTTCTAGCTCTAGGTGTCCCTGCCTATGGCACAGGGGAGTTGGAACTGGCTGAGCTTTGAGCTCCCTTCCAACCTAAACCATTCTGTGATTCTCTAATTAACACAACCTTTGTCCGATTTTCTTTCTTTTGGACTTCACAGTGCACCTACTGAAGAGAACCCTGCAGAAATGTGAGAAGAATGGCTGGATGGAGCAAATTTCTGGGAAGGGATTCAGTGGAACCTTTCAGCTTTGCTTCCCTTATTATCCCAGGTAAAGAGCTTGGCTGCCAAATGAGGTTCAGGTGTCACATAGGTCAGCCAGAGAGCTGTGCTGAAGCTCTTTATCAACAGAGAAGCTCAGAGGGTTTAGTAACCGAAGAACCACAACATTGTCACCCATTCTCTAGACAACAACAGGAATTGGAGTGACTGTGAGCGGTCAAAGCTGGCTCTGCTCTGAGGACAGGCTGAGAAAGTTGGGGATCTGCAGCCTGGAGAAGAGAAGGCTTCCAGGAGACCTTCGAGTAGCCTTCTAATATCTGAAGGTGGCCTACAGGAAGGCTGGGGAGGGACTATTGACAAGGTTGAAGATGGTCATCAGAGGGCTGGAGCACCTCTGCTATGAGGACAGGCTGAGAGAGCTGGGGCTCTGCAGCCTGGAGAAGAGAAGGCTGCCAGGAGACCTCCCAATATCTGAAAGGGGCCTGAGGAAGGCTGGGGAGGGACTATTGACAAGGTTGAAGATGGTCATTAGAGGGCTGGAGCACCTCTGCTATGAGGATAGGCTGAGAGAGTTGGGGCTCTGCAGCCTGGAGAAGAGAAGGCTGCCAGGAGATCTCCCAATATCTGAAAGGGGCCTGAGGAAGGCTGGGGAGGGACTATTGACAAGGGCTTGTAATGACAGGATGAGGAGGAATGGGTTTGAACTGGCAGAGGGGAGGTTTAGAGAGGGTGTTAGGAGGAAGTTCTTTGCAGTGAGAGCGGTGAGACCTTGGCACAGGTTGCCCAGGGAGGTTGTGGAGCACAGANGAGGCTTTGAGCCACCTGTTCTAGCAGGAGGTGTCCCTGCCTATGGCACAGGGGGGTTGGAACTGGCTGAGCTTTGAGCTCCCTTCCCACCTAAACCCATTCTATGATTCATTAGCTAAGGAAGATTCTAAGGGCAATAAAATCATTACCCTCAGTATCCTCAGGTACTCTGTAGTGATGCTGCTTCATTTTTTGGGGGGAGTTCAGGTTTATTTCAGTGTTCCTGTGCTAAACCAAATTTGTATGAGCTGGTTG
The DNA here is from genome assembly GCA_013396835.1 of Psilopogon haemacephalus. Lineage (NCBI taxonomy): Eukaryota > Metazoa > Chordata > Aves > Piciformes > Megalaimidae > Psilopogon > Psilopogon haemacephalus. The sequence goes on from VWZI01010910.1 coordinate 68,480, forward strand.
TGGGGTGGTGGTGGTGGTGGTGGTGCTGCTGCAGGGATGCTCCCAGAGGAGGACCCAGCTGATTGCCTCTTTTAATGCTGATGTGGAAGAGAGGTAGGAGGAAGGAAGCTGACCTAGATAAGCTTCTGTGAGACTAACCCAGCCTTTCTGCTCCTGCTGTGACTCTGCATTGTGCTGGGCCACGTGGAGCCCAGGGATGGTGGTTTCCTGTCCCACAGTGAGCCAAATGGTAGTGTACTCTCTGCCCCCCACCTTTTATTGCACGTGGCCAAAGTCCTCAGTGGCTTCAGCACGAGAGAAGGTGACCTACTGTGAGACTAACTCAGCCTTTCTGCTCCTGCTGGGAGTCTGTGTTGTGTGCTGGGCCACATGGAGCCCAGGGATGGTGGTTTACTGTCCCACAGTGAGCCAAATGGTAGTGTAGGTATTAAAGTCTCTGCCCCCCACCTTTTTTTTTGCACGTGGACAAAACCCTCAGTGGCTTCAGCCCACATTGGGTCACCAGCATCTGATTTTTGTCCCTTTGTCCACCTCCCTGTGTTTGTAGAGGGGAAGAGAACCAGAGAAAGGGCAGCTTGGCTCCTGGTGACTTAAAAGCTGTCACACTTGTGCCACTGCAGAGATGAAATCAGTGGTGGTTTCAGACTGTAGCAAGCACAGAAGTCCTGGGGGTGTTTCCTGGGGGTACCTCAGCTCACTTGGGTTACCCAAGGCTTGCTGATCCTGGAGTTGTGTCCCTAGCAGTAAGTCCCACTGACAAGAACCCTCTTTGTAGCCCAGATGTGCTCTACCCAGAGAAGCAGCAGGATGAGGACTCTGAGGAATCTGATGAAGATGAAGATGAGGAATCTGAGGAGGAGGAAGAGGAGTCTGAAGAGGAGGAGTCTGAAGAGGAAGAGCCACCACCAAAGAAGAGGTATGGCAGTGGGACAGATAAGTGGATGAGACAGAAGTGCCTGTCAAGGCTGTTGGGCACATGGGTTTGTCTCTTGGGCTGGTCACTCATCCAGGAGGCTCAGAGGTGCTGGAAGGAGGAGTTTCTAATTATGCCTCACTCTAGGGACGCTGATCTCTTCCATTCCATCATTTGGAGCTTGCCTCTTTCTTTTCCCTGCAGATGAGGAGAGAGCCAGAGCCTGTGCTTACTCTTTGTATTGCCTTTGGTCTCCTGAAGTCACCTTCTGTGCTTTACACAAGTGTTAGGTTTCACTTCCTCTCTTGGAAGTGTTTCCTCAGGAAAACTTTCCCCTCCAGTATTTGCAGTTCTGTGGCCAGATCTGGAGCTCAGAATGTGGGTTGGAGATAAGTGGTGTTGGTTAAGTAATAAAATCCCATTAAGAGAGGTGAGAGAGTGCTTAGGTCTCTTAATTGTCCTGACAACTGACTTTGAGCCCTTGTCATTGCTTGGATGTTTATATGGCTGAGGAAGGAGCTGGAAAGCTCTCTGGCAGAGCACTGTGGGGATGGAGAAGTGCTTAGCCTGGCGAGATCCACCAGAGGAGTCCTTGCTGGTTGGAATTCAGCTAATGAAATGTGCTGCTGCACAAAGGAACAGCTGTGGTGAAGGAGGGGGATGCCAAGATCTGCCTCATCTATGCAAATTGACGACAGCAGCTCTGCTCTGAGTAGTGTTTGTGCCTCCTCTGAGCTCCTGTGCTCTCTCTCTCTCTGACAGGATGCAGAAGAGGCCTCCTCCCAAATCCCGGAGCAGGGCCCCTCCGATGAAGCGAAGGGAATCCAAACCCAAGCCGAGAAAAACCCCTGCAGCCCACCGGGGGAAAGCCAAGCCCCCTCCTAAAGTTAAAACCCCTGCTAAGAAAGCCAAACCAGCAGCCCCAGCCATCAAGAAGCCTTCTGGTGGCAGCTCCTCCAAGAAAGCAGCAGCCAGCAGCAGGAAGGAAGTTGCCAAGGGCAAGTCTGCCATGAGGAAATCCCTGCGGGCAAAGAAGTAGAATTCCACCTTACCACCCTCAGGGAATCCCAGGGGCAAATCCACAACCTTGTTTTATAAGTCAATGTGCATTTTTTTTTTAGTTCTGATGCTTAAACACTTTTTTAATTTCTTTTTTTTTTTTTTTCTTTTTTTTTTTCTTTTTTTCTTGAATAATTGGTGGGGAGGGAAAGAAGGAAAAAAGATAAAAAAGGCTGAAAACTTAAAAGCAACCCAACCCAAGTCAGCGCTGTGCCTGGAGCTGCCCCTCCCCCTGGAACAAAGTCATCTTTAGTTTCTGCAATAATTGTAGGACTTTTTTCTAGGGCCATATATAACCTGTACATTTTATGGTGTTCCTTTTGGGTTGGGAGGGTGGGAGGGGAGGGGAAAANCTTGCAACGCTTCTTCAAAGAAGATCTTTTTATCTTTAGACAGCAGGAACAGGATGATTGGGGGAATGTGATTCTTAACGAGGAGGTGCAGCAGCAGGAAGAGTCCTCCCTAGATCCCCTGCATGACGAGGTCCTTAACGCTTCTGTGAAGAAGCAGTGTAAATACAGCACTTGCACTGAGCCCTGGAGGTGCCCCCCCACGATGGGCTGGCACCTTCTGCTCCTTCAGGCCAGCCAGGTTTGTGTGACAGCGAGTCAGACCCTCGGGACTTTGCCACTGATGGTCTGAGCCTGGAGGGAGGAGGGGGCGGTGCTGGGTGAAGTGGGTGATTCCCAGTTGGTGTTTCCCTGCCACATCTCTTAACCTTTGCAAACCAAAATATATTCCAGAAGTTCTTCTCCAGTCCAACTCCGAATTGTTTTTAAGAGCTGAAGAGCCTTGAGTTTTGTCACCTCTTGCTTCCCCTTTTTTTCTAAAGAGAAGTTGGAGAGCTATACAATTGCTAATTGTAGAGATGTTGATAAGTCGAGAACATGCCGTTTGCTAAAATAAAATGAAACTAGATTCCAGGCCTGCTCCTCTGTGTCCTTTCTTTCCCTTGCCAGCTTTCTTCTCCTGGAAGTGTAGAGAGGAGGGAATTGCAGTCAGCAAAAGGCAAATCTTGGTCAAAAGTCCATTGCCAGCATGAAAAAAACGTGAGCTTTTTTTTTTTTGCCTGAGCCCCCTGCCAAGCTCTGTAGCTGGACCAGCTTCTGCCCTTTTCCTTCCCAGCTTTCTCTGGAGACAAAGGTGAGCGAGAAGAAAGCTCTGTTTGCACCTCCTGCTGCTCCTCTTCTCCCTCTGCCCTGCCCCCTCCTCCCCGGTCAATGGGGACAAAAAAAAAAAAAAAGACTAGCTGAAATCATCTCCCCCTCTTGCCTCGCTCAGCCTGTGTTCAGAACATGCTTTGCCACCTCCCTGCTCCTCCCTTGGACAGGGCAGCGCCGGTGACTGGGATGTGAGGTGGCAGCCTTCACTTAACGTGCCGCAGGAGAGAGCTTTGCAGCTACCCTGCCGAGAGGAGTGCAGGTACCACTGGAAAACGCCAGGGAAATGGAGGAGAAAAATAGCCTTAGTGAACGGCTTCTTTTCAGCTGCCATCCCAGTGCCCTGCTGCCTCCGGCAACTGGGAGTGACAAAAGGCCTGATAGGAACGGCCTGAATTGTTCCCAGCCCTGTTAAAGGGAAGTGCTGAAAGAAATTAAAAAAAAAAAAATCACAGCTGCTGGAGAACCTGGAGAGTGAAAGCCTCCATCAAAGAGCAATCCACGGGGATGTGAAACAATTAGAAACCTGAACGGCTCTTTCCTGGGGCTGCTTGTACCCAAACTGGGGGGGGAGGGGGTCTGGGGGCGTTTTCTTCCTGGCAGGGTTACTGGGAGGGCTTTTCTGTCACTGGGGACGAAGAGTTCAGTGAGGTATTTCCAGGGACTGAAGGAGCCCTGGGGATGGGACGTGGCTGGGGACAAGAAGCTCAATAGGTTATTTCTGGAGATGAGATATTCAATAGGTTATTTCTGGGGCTGAGGAGGACTTGCCCAGCTCCGGGGTGCTCTGTGACCTCCCTCTTCCCAATGCCATTCCCACCCCACGGGCACTTGGTAAATCACTGCTCTGGATGATGCTGGCTGTCCACGTGTGAGCAGGGTTGAATTTTGCTGTGGGGCAACTTGAATTCAAGGGGTGTGATGGGCAACACCAAACCTTCAGGAGAGATGTTTGAGGTACTGGAAGGTGTCCAGAGAAGGGCAGCAAGGCTGAGGAGGGGCCTGGAGCACAGCCCCAAGAAGAGAGGCTGAGGGAGCTGGGGGTGTGCAGCCTGGAGAAGAGGAGGCTCATTGCTCTCTACAACTACCTAAAGGCAGGTGGTAGCCAGGTGGGGTTGGGCTCTTCTCCCAGGCAACCAGCAACAGAAGGAGGGGATGCAACCTCAAGTTGTGCCAGGAGAAGTATAGTCTGGATGTTAGGAGGAAGTTCTTGCCAGAGAGAGTGATTGGCATTGGAATGGGCTGCCCAGGGAGGTGGTGGAGTCCCCATCTATGGAGGTGTTCAAGCAAAGCCTGGATGGAGCACTTAGTGCCATTGGATGGAGCTGGG
>VWZI01010913.1:0-10180 GCA_013396835.1 Psilopogon haemacephalus
GGAAGGAAGGAAGGAAGGAAGGAAGGAAGGAAAGAAAGGAAGGAAAGAGAAGGAAAGAATGAGAGAAAGAAAGAAGGAAAGAGAGAAAGAGAGAGAGAGAGAAAGAAAGAAAGGAAAGAAAGAAAGAAAGAAAGAAAGAAAGAGAGAGAAAAGAAATAAAGAGAAAGAGAGAGAAACCAAACCCCAAAGCCTTTATTTTTTTTGCTCCTGGCATCCTCCTGCTTCACAACTAGCAGTGGGACTTTTTTTTTATCCCTTCCACCACCTCTCTGCTTTCCTGCTGTTAAGCAACCTCTCAGGAAATTGCCTTTGGCACGATGAGGCTGGAATGATGATCTCAAGGGACTGGGCTGGAATAATCTCAAGGGATTGGTGGTGGGGGAGGGGGATGAGGCTGGGCAGGAGGTCAGGCTGGTCCCAGCCACTGTCCTCACCTAACGACTGCCTCCACTCACAGTCTGCAGCGAGAGCTGCGCGGGACCAGGAAGAGTAAAACAAAGCTGCTTGTGAGTGCTGCTGCTGCTTCTGCTGCTGCTTGCTTGGCTTGGTACAATTAACTCCTTTACAATTAGCACAGATTTCCTCTTTCCTTACCACTCAACAGCTCCCTTTTGGCCAGATAGAGAGGCAGGAAAAGTGATGGATTTTGTTGCTGTTGTTGTTGGGTTGGGTCTGGTGGTGTTTTTTTTTTCCCTTGGGGAGCTGTTACTATGGCAAGGAAACTTGATTCAGTGTGAAGAGAGGTCAGAAATGCCAAGACTGAACACAGCATTTCATGCCTGTGCTGTTTTTAAAGCCTCAGCTGCCAGGCTTTGAGCGAGGGAGGAAGTCGAGGCACCAGACTGGGCCACTTTGCAAAGGGTTTGCAGCAGTCTCTTCTGAGGAGAAGTTGGAGTTCACCTGAGGCAGGAAGGCAGCCAGGGAAGTGAGCAGACAGCTCCCAACCTCCTCACTGTGGATGCCACACGGGGGTTGGGGGTGCTGGGGATAACAAACTGACTCCAACCTCTCTCTCTCTCTCTTGCCATTTTTTTTTTTTTAATTTCTTCCCCTTCCCTTCCCTCTTTTGTTTTGTTTTATTTTTAGGCTCAGTCTCTGTGCAAGCTTCCTAGGCAGATCTGGAGCTGCAGGATTAATGGAGACACCATGAAAGGTACCAGTGGCTGCTGCTCAGTGCGGGGAGCAGGGGGCAGGAGGCTGCAGGAGTAGGTTGGCACCAGGGATGCTCTGCCCCTGCCTGCCTGGTTGCTGCTCTCTCTTGCTTTCCCCTGGCACTTCTTTGCTCTGTTTTGTAGCATGAACCTGACCTCACCAAGCACCATGGAGCTTGCTAGCACCAAAGACTCGGCTGGGTGTGGGGAGGGGTCGGGAGGCTGCAGGAGTAGGTTGGCACCAGGGATGCTCTGCCCCTGCCTGCCTGGTTGCTGCTCTCTCTTGCTTTCCCCTGGCACTTCTTTGCTCTGTTTTGTAGCATGAACCTGACCTTACCAAGCACCATGGAGCTTGCTAGCACCAAAGAATTTATTGGGTATGGGGAGGGGTCAGCAGGCTGCAGGAGTAGGTTGGCACCAGGGATGCTCTGCCCCTGCTTGCCTGGTTGCTGCTCTCTTTTCCTTTCCCCTGGCACTTTTTTGCTCTGTTTTCTAGCATGAACCTGACCTTACCAAGCACCATGGAGCTTGCTAGCACCAAAGAATTTATTGGGTATGGGGAGGGGTCAGCAGGCTGCAGGAGTAGGTTGGCACCAGGGATGCTCTGCCCCTGCTTGCCTGGTTGCTGCTCTCTTTTCCTTTCCCCTGGCACTTTTTTGCTCTGTTTTGTAGCATGAACCTGACCTCACCAAGCACTATGGAGCTTCCTAACACCAAAGACGTTATGGGGTGTGGAGAGGGGTCAGGAGGCTGCAGGAGTAGGTTGGCACCAGGAATGCTCTGTCCCTGCCTGCCTGGTTGCTACTCTCTCTTTTCCTTTCCCCTGGCACTTCTTTGCTTTGTTTTGCAGCATAAACCCGGGGGGTTCTGATGCATCCTGACCTCACCAAGCACCATGGAGCTTGCTAACACCAAAGACTTCCAGTGGAAGACCCTGGCCCCCCTGCCAAGCCGCAGGGTCTACTCCACCTTGGTGGAAGCTGGTGGGCAGGTGTTTGCCATCGGGGGCTGTGATGACAATGGTGTCCCCATGGACTGCTTCGAGGTCTACTCCCCTGAGGCCAACCAATGGACCTCGCTGCCCCCCATGCCCACGGCCCGGGCTGGGGTAGCTGTGGTCAACCTGGGCAAGAGGATCATGGTGATAGGAGGGGTCGGAGCGAATCAGATGCCGCTGAAGATAGTGGAGATGTACAACATAGATGAGGGCAAGTGGAAGAAGAGGAACTCGCTGAGGGAGGCAGCCATGGGCATCTCGGTGACAGCAAAAGGCAAGGAGGGTTGGATCCTACCAGGGCAGGGTGGTGAGCTGGGAGGGTAGCACCGGGTGGTGCATCAGGCACAAAAGCTTTCTGAGCAGTGTCGTGGGTTTAGGTTGTTCTCCAAGCCCTTCTCTTTGCTCCTAGAGGTTGAACCCTCTGTCATTTGTCATATGTCTACAAGTGTGGTGTAGGTGGCCAAGTGCAGGTAAAACTGGGGGCTGCTCTGTGTCATCAGCCACAGAATGATACAGAATGGTTTTAGGTTGGAAGGGACCTCAAAGCTCAGCCAGTTCCGACCCCCGTGCCATGGGCAGGGACACCTCTCTCTAGGACAGGTCACTCAAGGACTCATCCAAGCTGGTCCTGAACACTTCCAGGGAGGTTGTGGAGCACAGAATCACAGAATCTTCAATCCCATTCTGTGCTTCTGTGCTCCATAACCTCCCTGGGCAACCTGTGCCAGTGTCTCACCACCCTCACTAGAAAGAGCTTCCTCCTAACATCCAGTTTCAATCTCCCCTCTGCCACTTTAAACCCATTCCTCCTCATCCTCTCATTACAAGCCCTTGTCAATAGTCCCTTCCCAGCCCTTCTGCAGCCCCCTTCAGATCCTGCAAGGCCACTCCAGGGTCTCCTGGCAGTCTTCTCCTCTCCAGGCTGTAGAGCCCCAACTCTCTCAACCTGTGCTCATAGCAGAGCTGCTGCCCAGCCTGGGTTGGTGCTTGGGATTGCCTCAACCCAACACGAGGAAGAATTTCTTTGGTGTGAGGCTGCTGGAGCCCTGGAGCAGGCTGCCCAATGTGGCAGGGGTGGGCTACAGGTCCTGATTCCTTCCTACAATAATTGGGTGTGGATTTCTGTTTGCTTGTTGGCCCTGTGCAGACTACAGAGTCTATGCAGCTGGTGGGATGGGATCTGACCTGCGGCCACACAACTACCTGCAGCACTACGACATGCTGAAGGACATCTGGGTGTCCCTGGCTGCCATGCCCACGCCCAGGTATGCTGCCACCTCCTTCCTGAGAGGCTCCAAGATCTACGTGCTGGGTAAGAATGACAGAATCAGCCAGGCTGGAAGAGACCTCCAAGCTCATCCAGTCCAACCTAGCACCCAGCCCTAGCCAATCAACCAGAGCATGACACTAAGTGCCCCATCCAGGCTGTGCTTGAACACCTCCAGGGATGGGGACTCCACCACCTCCCTGGGCAGCCCATTCCAATGCCAATCTCTCTCTCTGTGCACAACTTCCTCCTCACATCCAGCCTGAACCTGCCCTGGCACAGGTTGAGGCTGTGTCCCAAAGAAGCCATCCTCCCTCTTCCCCCTCTTCCCCCTCTTCCCCCTCTTCCCCCTCTTCCTCCTCTTTTTAGGCTGGAGAAGAGGAGGCTGAGAGGAGACCTCATTGCTCTCTACAGCTCCCTGCAAGGAGCCTGATGCCATGTTGGGTTTGGGCTCTTCTCTCTAGGAAGAAATGATAGGCCAAGAGGAAATGGCCTCAGGTTGCACCAGGGGAGGTTTAGGTTGGACAGGAGGAAGAATTTCTTCACTAAAAAAGGTTCTCATAGCTGCCCAGGGAGGTGGTTGTATCCCTGTCCATGGAGGTGTTTAAAAGCACTCAGAGCTGCGGTGCTGAGGCTTAGCCCCAGCCTGAGCAGAGTTAGGGAATGGTTGGACTGGATGATTTTGGAGGCCTTTGGGTTTTTTTTTTCCCAACTGGAAGGACTCTCTCTGCTCTCTCCCCTGGCCCAGGAGGGAGGCAATCCAAATACGCCATCAACGCCTTCGAGGTCTTCGACACTGACACCAGGTCCTGGACCAAGTTTCCCAACATCCCCAACAAAAGAGCCTTCTCCAGCTTCGTGCCCACGGAAGACAAACTCTTCAGCCTGGGGGGGCTGCAGCAGGGGCGGCTCTACAGGCAGCCCAAGTTCATGAGAACCGTGGACGTGTTCGACCTGGAGCAAGGTGGGGACTGTCCTGGCTCTGTCCCTTGCAGGGTGGGTGGCACACGGAGCTGGCCCTTGGGGTTGTGCTTCCCTCACACAGATGAGTGCTGGGGCTGCTTGCTGATGCTCTGTCCTTTGCAGGGTGGGTGGCACATGGAGCTGGCCCTTGGGGTTGTGCTTCCCTCACACAGATGAGTGCTGGGGCTGCTTGCTGATGCTCTGTCCTTTGCAGGGTGGGTGGCACATGGAGCTGGCCCTTGGGGTCGTGCTCCCCTCACACAGATGAGTGCTGGAGCTGCTTGCTGTGGCACATGAAGCTGGCCTTAGGGGTCTTGCTCCTCTCACAGAGATGAGTGCTGGGACTGCTTGCTGATGCTCTGTCCCTTGCAGGGTGGGTGGCACACAGAGTTGGCCCTTGGGGTTGTGCTCCCCTCACACAGATGAGTGCTGGGGCTGCTTGCTGATGCTCTGCTCTTTGCAGGGTGGGTGGCACATGGAGCTGGCCCTTGGGGGTGTGCTTCCCTCACACAGAGATGAGTGCTGGGGGTGCTTGCTGATGCTCTGCTCTTTGCAGGGTGGGTGGCACACGGAGCTGGCCCTTGGGGTTGTGCTTCCCTCACACAGAGATGAGTGCTGGGGCTGCTTGCTGGTGCTCTGCCCTTTGCAAGGCACACGGAGCTGGCCCTTGGGGTCTTGCTCCTCTCACAGAGATGAGTGCTGGGGCTGCTTGCTGATGCTCTGCTCTTTGCAGGGTGGGTGGCACACGGAGCTGGCCCTTGGGGTCTTGCTCCTCTCACAGAGATGAGTGCTGGGGCTGCTTGCTGATGCTCTGCCCTTTGCAGGGTGGGTGGCACACAGAGCTGGCCCTTGGGGATTTGCTCTCCTCACAGAGATCAAAGAGGCAGGTGGTTTGCCAGCACTGCCTGGCCTCTGCTGTCTCTCCCAGGGGGCTGGATGAAGATGGAGCGTGGCTGCTACCTGAAGAAGCGGAGAGCTGACTTTGTGGCTGGCTACCTGAAAGGCAGAGTTGTCGTGACTGGAGGACTGGGTGAGGCACTGGGGCTGGTGGTGAGGTGCTGTAAAGCATGTCTGCCTCAGGGGTTGTCATCAGACAGAGGAGAGGTCCCAGCCCTGGCTGCTCTGAGAGACCAGGGAAAATGCATCCCCTAAGGGAATGAGCTTCAGGGCACAGACACTGTCCCACAGCAGATCATAGAATCATAGAATCAGGCAGGGTTGGAAGGAACCATAAGGATCAGCCAGTTCCAACCCCCCTGCTATGGCCAGGGACACCTCACACTAGATCAGGCTTTCCAGAGCCTCATCCAGCCTGCCCATTGCAGGGGGGCTGGAACTGGATGATCTTTGTGGTCCCTTCCAACCCTGCCTCATTCTATGATTCTGATTCTATGATCCTATGATTCTGATTCTATGATTATTATTCTGATTCTCTGATTCTGATTCTCTGATTCTATGATTCTGATTCTGTGAACTCCAAAGATGTGGCCCAAACCACCTGGGCAACCCATTCCAGGCTCTTGCCACTCTTACGCTGAAGAACTTCCTCCTCACATCCAATCTGAATCTCTCCACCTCCAGCTTTGCTCCATTCCCCCAAGTCCTGTCACTCCCTGGCACCCTATAAAGCCCCTCCCAAGCTTTTTAGCAGGCTCCCTTCAGATGAGTGACCCTTGCTGCTGCTTCCCAGGTGACTCAGTGCCTCATTTTGTGCCTCCAGGAAACCAACCAACCGTCCTGGACTCTGCAGAGGCTTTCCACCCTGAGAAGAACAAGTGGGAGAGCCTGCCCCCCATGCCCACCCCACGCTGTGCCTGCTCCAGCATCGTGCTCCAGAACTGCCTGCTGGCCGTGGGTGGGGTGAGCCAGGGCCTGAGCAGTGCTGTGGAGGCTCTGTGCCTCTCCGAGTCCTAGCAGCCTCCTGCCTGGCCAAGCACCTGCCCCTTGCTGCCTCCAGCAGTGGTGGTGGTGGTGGTGCTGGGTGACCACCCCCTGAGCTCTGCCTAAAGCCAGCCTTGCTCTGGGGCCAGAGCTGCTGCTCCTCTCCCTGTTGGGTGCCACCGATACAGCTGCGCAGAGGGAAGGAGCACACTGGCCAGAGGTCCTCTCCAGCTGTCTTGGCAGCTCTGCAGGGAAACCCAGAGGAAGGAAGTGCTTGCAGTGCCTGCAGGGAGGACTCTGGAGTGGGGCCAACATCTGCCTGTGGCCATCCTGACCCACTAGCAGAGGTGATGGGTTTGGAGGTGTTGGGAGTATCCAGTGGTGGTTCAAGGAGGACTGTTGTGATGCTGCCCTCTGAGCATCCTGAGCATCAGATCCTGTTGGCTTCCAAGAAGGGACCTGCAGCAAGGGGCACTCACTCCTGACCTGCAGCAAGGGACACTCACTCCTGACCTGCAGCAAGGGACACTCACTCCTGACCTGCATCAAGGGACTCTCACTCCTGACCTGCAGCAAGGGGCACTCACTCCTGACCTGCAGCAAGGGACTCTCACTCCTGACCTGCAGCAAGGGGCACTCACTTCTGACCTGCAGCAAGGGGCAATCCTGACCTGCAGCAAGGGACTCTCACTCCTGACCTGCAGCAAGGGACTCTTACTCCTGACCTGCAGCAAGGGACACTCACTCCTGACCTGCAGCAAGGGACACTCACTCCTGACCTGCAGCAAGGGACACTCACTCCTGACCTGCAGCAAGGGACACTCACTCCTGACCTGCAGCCAGATCCAGGGGGATCATTCTTTTGCCTTCGTAGCAAGGCTTCTCCTGCAGACCTGTAGCATTTGACTGTTGCTTTGCCAGGAGCTGGAGCAGAGGGCTGCCAAGGCTCCTAGGAGGGATGGAATGCCCAAGGGACTGTTTTGGCCAGAGGGAAGGACTTTCCTTTTGGCACAGACTCTGCCTTTGCTGGGTTTCACACAGAGATGGCCTCAACCTACAAGGTTCCAACCTGTTTGGGGTTTTTTTTTAGCTCTTTTAATGATTGGAGATGTTCTGTTCAGCCCTGGGAGAAAGCAGCAGAACTGAGGGAGTCTTGGAGGGGCCAGGCAGTGGCTTTGGCCACGAGCTTTGTTTGCAGTGAAGCCAGAAGACCCCTACCATCATCCCCTCTCTGGGTTTGTTCTTCTCCAGGCAGTTGGCAGGAGGAGATTTGTCCCGACCAGGAGGTCACAATTCTAGCTTGTAGCAGTTGCACCATTAAAAGCTGTCTCAGAAAAGCCCTCGGAGTAGCCAAATCTGTGCCCTGGGCTGTGTCAGGGTCACTCTTGTATGAAAACTTGGGGCCCAGACTCCAAGTGGGAGAAGGGATCAGTGCAGGCATCCAAGTGGGAGAAGGGATCAGTGCAGGCAGCCGTGACTGGTCTCGATGGGGGTGGCTTTTCCTCGGGCACTGCCCCATCCCTTGGTCCTGTCCAAGCTGGCTCATCCCTCCTAGAGAGCGGTCCCTGGGCTGCTGGAGGAGGAGGAGGAGGAGGAGGGAGGTGGAGAGGTGCCGGTGGCAGCCTCTCCGTGCTGCGGGGCTCAGTCCCTGCCGGTCCCTCCGCTGCGGAGCTCCGAGGACACCGTGCGGCGGCTGCGGCAACGGCAAGGGACGGGGACCGGAGACCAGGGGCTCGGTCACAGGCTCGCAGGATGTCAGGGGCTGGAAGGGACCCAAAGAGATCATCCAGCCCAACCCCCCTGCCACAGCAGGACCAGACAATCTAGCTCAGGGCACACAGGAACACATCCAGAGTCAGCAAAGGCTCCGGAGAAGGAAGCTCCATAACCTCTCTGGGCAGCCTGTGCCAGTGCTCTGGGACCCACACAGGCAAGAAGTTGCCTTCTTGTGTTGATCTGCAACCTCCTGTGCTGCAGCTTCCATCCATTGCTCCTTGGCCTATCCCAGGGAGCAGTGAGCAGAGCCTGTGCCCCACCTCCTGACTCCCAGCCCTCAGAGATTTATAAACATTTATTTGATCCCCTTTCAGTCTTCTCCAGACTAATCATCCCCAAGTCCCTCAGCCTCTCCTCCCCAGGCAGTGCTGCAGTCCCCTCAGCATCCTCATAACCCTCTGCTGGACCTTCTCCAGCAGATTCCTGTCCCTCTCCAACTGGGGAGCCCAAAATTGAAGGCAGTGCTCAAGATGAGCTCTCCCCAGGGCAGAGTAGAGACGGAGGAGAACTTCCCTCTGTGTCCTTCCCGACCACAGGCTCCAGGGATGTCCCTGGGGTGGGCACAGCCAGAGGAGCAGGGATCTTGAAGTCCTATGAGGGAGCTGGGGTTGTTCCATCTGCAGAAGAGGCTAAAGGGAGACCCTCCCTGAAAAGAGCTTGAAGCCAGGTCAGGGTTGGTCTCTTCTCATATGCAGCAAGTAAGAGGACAAAAGGAAGCAGAGCCCTGGAGCAGGCTGCCCAGAGAAGGTTATGCAGTTTCCATGTCTGCAGTCCACCCAAACTCATCTGGACGTTGTGATCCTGGGCAAACTGCTGGGGGTGACCCTGCTCTGGCAGGGGAGCTGAGCTTGGATGGTCTCCAGAGGTCTCCTCCAACCCCTGTGATGCTCTGGAAGGTGAAAGGCACTGACCCCACAGCTAACACTCCACATCCCCCCGAGCCTGCTCACTGCATCCCACCTCTGGCAGGGGAGCTGAGCTTGGATGGTCTCTAGAGGTCTCTTCCAACCCCTGTGATGCTCTGGAAGGTGAAAGGCACTGACCCCACAGCTAACACTCCACATCCCCCCCAGCCTGCTCACTGCATCCCACCTCTGGCAGGGGAGCTGAGCTTGGATGATCTCCAGAGGTCTCCTCCAACCCCTGTGATGCTCTGGAAGGTGAAAGGCACTGACCCCACAGCTAACACTCCACATCCCCCCCAGCCTGCTCACTGCATCCCACCTGCCTGTCTCTGGCTGTGCACAATGGCCCAGCAGTGCCTGTCCTCATCCCCTCTCCTGTTCCCATCTGTGCTCCTGATGCTTTCTTCCTTCAGTCCCCATGTTTTGGGAGGTTATATCCACACAGATATCTAACAGAGAGAGGAGCTCTGCCCCTGCCAGGGTGTGGGGGGAAGCTGCTTGCAGGAGTGGTTGTGGTCCAGGCTCCTGGTGAGGAGCACAGGGCCCAGCTAAGATCATTTTGGCATAGTGCAGTGGAGGAAGGCTCCAGGGTGAGCTCTGCCGGGGATGTGGGGAGTGGTGAGCAGGGCACCAGGGTCTAACAGCATGCCTGGCTGATGAAAGATCTGCTGGGGCTGGCAGGGCTGAAGGAAGCTGCTAAGTGCACCCTTCTCTGCCGGGGCAGCCCTGGGGGGGTGCTCCCTTCCTGACCCCAGCAGGCTCATAAACCAGAACTGGCAGGAAGGTGGAGGAAGCTTGGAGAGAAAGGAGAAGCCTTCTCTTCTGGAACAAACCCCTGTGTCTTCCAGCACAGCAAATCTCCATTGCAGCCTCCTCTGCAGGGCTCAGAGCCTCTGGCTCTTAATGAAGTGTTTTCCTTTTGTCCTTGAGGAGCCTTTCCCACAGCCAGCAGGGCCCTGATGCTCCTCTGCTCTCTCTCGCTGTCTCATTAGCCCCGAGCCTTGCTTCTCACAGTGGAGGCTCAGGGTTCAGAGCTGCTGCCCTGCCTTTGTTCAGCTGGAGCAAAAGGAGGAGGAATCTGCAGCCTTTGTCTGGCTGCAGCACAGCTGGAGGCTGAACCTTTGCTTTCTCCCTCCAGAAAGGCTGAAGAGAGGGACAGAAAAGGAGAGTCATGGGAATAGACCTGCTCTGGGAGCTGATGGAGAGATGTCAGGGGCTGGGGACAAGGCTGGAGGGGGGG
>VWZI01010913.1:30855-42713 GCA_013396835.1 Psilopogon haemacephalus
AAATCCCTAAAACAAAACACTTTTTAATTTAAAAAGTCTTTTTTGACTTGGAAAGTACTCTCGAGTTGGCAAAGCTGCTGCAGCAGGACTTCTTGGGGCTGTTTGCTGCAGGAGGTTCTTCCTGCAGCGTGTGGGTTGTAGCTGCTGGTCCCCATAGAATGCTGAGGGTTGGAAGGGACCTCCCAGAGGTCATCTAGTCCAACCCTTCTGCAGTCAGCAGGGACATCCCCAACTAGGACAGGTTGCTTAGAGTCCTCCGGAGCCTGATCTTGAATGCCTCCAGGGATGATCAGAGGGCTGGAGCAGCTCTGCTATGAGGACAGGCTATAACAGTTGGGGCTCTGCAGCCTGGAGGAGAGAAGGCTTTCAGGAGACCTTGGAGAGGCCTTCCAATATCTGAAGGGGGCTACAGGAGGGCTGGGGAGGGACTATTGACAAGGTCTTGTAATGACAGGAGGAGGGGGAATGGGTTCAAACTGGCAGAGGGGAGATTGAAACTGAATGTTAGGAAGAATTTGTTTGCAGTGAGGGTGGTGAGACACTGGCACAGGTTGCCCAGGGAGGTTGTGGCAAGATCACAAAGATCACATTCTGTGATCCATCTGGGGGGAAGGATGAAATGGTCACAAGATAAACCTCCCTTGCAGGTCTCTCTGCTGTAGGAGATGTGGCCCCTGGCAGTGGTGTAGCCTGGCTCTGTGCTGTACCCAACCATTACACAGGCAGCTTGGCAAGGGGAGCCCCAGGGCTCTAGCAGCACCTAAACCTGCTGCTGCAGCCCTGCCTCCATCTGCCCTGGGGGGTCACTAACTTCAGAGGTGAGGGTGTTCTGCAGCTGGGTACAGCCAGTGGCATCTCCTAAGGCTTCTCTGCAAGCTGGAACCATTCTGAGTTTCCATGAATAGGAGATCTTGCCCTGAGCCTTGGCCCAGCAGCATTTGGTGTGTGAGCATCTTGATATGCACCCCGAAATAACTGAGGCTGTTGGGCAGGATGTTGAGTTTTAGAGGAATGGAGCGAGCCAGGAGGGATTTTGGGGAGCAGAAGCAGGCTGCACAAAGGCTTTGCTGGTGTTGTGGCAGGGGCCAGGTGACCAGGGGCTGGGGCAGAAAGTGGTTAAACTTTAACCTGTTAACCCAGTGCAAAGGTCGGGGGAAAGGCTACAGCTGACTTTCAAAAAGCTGTTAAGCACTTTCAGTATTGCTTTGTACTGAAACTTGGGCCTGGGTTGTTGAACTTCTCTTGGTCAGAGTTCACTCTGATTGGTTCCTTCAGCTCCTGGGCTGGTGCAGGCCTCGGTGCTTTGTCAGAGAGCAGGAGGCAAGCCCTGCCCTGTGCATAGAACAACCTAGATTGGAAGGGACCTCTAAAAGTCATCTGGTCCAATCCCCTCTGCAGTATGCAGGTTCAGAGGTGTGCTCCAGGACTCCATCAACCACCTCTTGCATGCCCATCTGAGCCCTGAAATGTAGCACCTCCTTCTCTCGTGCGGACCTCGATGTGGCAGCTGAGATCTTGCTGCTCTAACGTCTGCTGCCTTGCTGTGGTTGTGATGGCCTTTGCTCAGCAGGGGCTGAAAACTTGCTGTGAGCCTTTTGCTGCTTGGTGGGCAAGAAGCAGCCCACCCAGGGCTTGAGGAGTGAGGTTCTTGAGTCCCCTAAATCAGAGAGAGATGAAGCTGAGCATTCATCCCAGACAGCCAGAAGAGGAGGAAAGGCTCAGGCTGAGCATCCATCCTAGACAGCCAAAGGAGGAGGAGGGTCTCAGGGTGAGCATCACTAAGGGCTTGAGGAGTAAGGGTCTTGATTTCCCCTAAATCAGAAGGAGATGAAGCTGAGCATTTATCCCAGACAGCCAGAGGAGAAGGGCCTCAGGCTGAGCATCCATTCTAGACAGCCAAAGGAGGAGTGTCTCAGGCTGAGCATCTATCCTAGATAACCAAAGGAGAAGGGTCTTGGGCTGAGCATCACTAAGGGCTTGAGGAGTGAGGTTCTTGATTCCCTTAAATCAGAGGGAGATGAGGCTGAGCATCTGTCCTAGACAGCCGAAGGAGAAGGGTCTTGGGCTGAGCATCCATCCTAGACAGCTGGAGGAGGAGAAGCAAGGTCTCAGGCTGAACATCTGTCCTAGACAGCCAAAGGAGGAGGGTCTCAGGCTGAGCATCCACCCCACTCACCCAGCTGGAGGAGGAGGAGGAGGGTCTCGGGCTGAGCATCCACCCCACCCACCCAGCCGGAGGAGGAGGAGGAGGAAGGTCTCTGCACAGCAGAGCTATGAGCAGCGTTCCTGTGCCGGCAGCTGGGGCCGGCGGGAGTTCGGGACTCCTCTCCCCGTTGCTGGGAGACCAGCGCAGGGGTCCCTTTACAGGATTAATGCTGTTCCGCATTCTTGTTCGATAGAAAGAAAAAAAAAAAAAAAAAAAAAAAAAAAAAAAAAAAAAAAAAAAAAAAAAAAAGAAAAAAAGGAAAAAAAAGAGAGGTTCTGCTGGATTCAGTTGTAAATTCAACCCTAGGAGCACATTGTCTCTCCCCAGCCCCTTTTGAAAGAGGATTAGGAGGCATCTATTCTCCAGCACTCCCTCTCTCTTCTTTCCCCCTGCCCTTTCCGTTCCCTTGCAGAGAGTAACTTGAAAGCCCAAGTGGGAGCCTTGGGAAGCAGCTTGCATCACCAGTGCTGGGGCTCCTGCCCGCCTGCAGCTCAGTCCTGTGCCTCTAATCTGCCCTTTGATATCAAACTTGCTTCTGCCTCGACATAATCAGCTCCTCCAAATAAATATTTGCAAGGGAAACAAAACCTGGGGATGGTTTGGCTTTGGCTTCTCCTCGTTTTCGTGACCCCAAGAAGATGATGATGATGATGTTGTTGTTGTTATCTTCTCAGTCATGTGTGCAGGTCACATTCCTTTGGCTGGCCGTGGTCCAGCAGTGGCTGTAGTGGATACAATTCCTGTAGCCACAGCACCTAAAGGAGGAGCAGGCTTGGGCTGCCTGTGGGAGGAGGCTTAAGGGAGCTCCTCTGGCAGCAGGCTTGACTTGGAGAGGGAGGCCAGGGGGAGCTTCTCCCTTTGTGCACAGCAACAGGACTTGGAAAGGATAAAAATGTGATGGATAAAGCTCACTTTTCTTGGAGTTCTAGAATGACAGAGTCACCTGCTTGGAGAAGATCTTAACCATAACCTAGCATCTCCCTGTACACAGCTGCTAGGCCATGGCCCTCAGCCCCTCATCCAAATGGCTTTTAAACACCTCCAGGGATGGAGACTCCATTGCTGCCCTGGGCAGCCTGAGAATTGTTTCACTGGAGTCAGGGGCTGTGGGATGCAGCACACTGCGTGGAGGAGCTGGACCATTGACCTCTTGTTTGTGAATCCCTTCCCAAGGGAGTGGAGTGAGTCTTTAGCCTTGCCAAAGGCTTTCAGAATAGAAGATAAGAGAATAGAAGAGAAGAGAATAGAAGAGAATAGAATAAGCCAGGTTGGAAGAGACCTCCAAGCTCATCCAGTCCAACCTAGCACCCAGCCCTAGGCTATGGCACTAAGTGCTCCATCCAGACTTTGCTTGAACACCTCCAGGGACCAAGACTCCACCACCTCCCTGGGCAGCCCATTCCAATGCAAATCACTCTCTTGTGTATATCTTCCTCCTAACATCCAGTCTATACCTTCCCTGGCACAGCTTGAGTCTGTGTCCCCACATTCTGTTGCTGGTTGCCTGGGAGCAGAGCCCAACCCTACCTGGCTACAACCTCCCTTCAGGAGGTTGTAGAGAGCAGAGTCAGCCACAGTGCTCCTGTCCCGAGCAGCTGGGTGATTCTCTGTGCCTCTGCTCATCTGCAGGTGGCCATCAAGTCCATCAGGAAAGACAAAATCAAGGATGAGCAGGACCTTGTCCATATCAGGAGAGAAATTGAGATCATGTCCTCCCTCAACCACCCTCACATCATCGCTGTCCATGAAGGTGAGTCCTCCTCTCCCCTATGCAGGGCTGAGTACCCCACTGTTGAGTTTTCCTCTCCCCTCTGCTTTCCACCAGCACTCCTAGGAGCAGGGCTGGGTACCCAACGGTTGAGTCCTCCTCTCCTCTCTACTTTCCACCAACATCCCTCAGAGCAGGGCTGGGTACCCAACTGTTGAGTCCTTCTCTCCTCTGTGCTTTCCACCAGCACCCCCAGGAGCAGGGCTGGGTCCTCCTCTCCCCTGTGCTTCCCACCAGCACCCCCCAGGAGCAGGGCTGAGTACCCAACTGTTGAGTCCTCCTCTCCTCTCTACTTTCCACCAGCATCCCCCAGAGCAGGGCTGGGTACCCAACTGTTGAGTCCTCCTCTCCCCTCCCCTCTGCTTCCCACCAGCATCCCCTGGAACAGGGCTGGGTACCCAGTGGTCCCGGAGCAGCGCTGGGGTTGGTGCTGATCCTTCTCCTCCCTCTTGTTTGCTTGGAGCAGAAGCTGTTTGCTGTTGTTTGTGCCGAGCTGGTGACTCAGTGCTGCACGGCAAGCAGATGCTGCTGGGTTGTGCTTTCCCTGCCTGCGTGCAGAGCAGCGGAGAGGGGAAATACCTGCTCCATGAATAGCTGCTTCCCGTCCCCTCCAGCCCCCAGAGGGAAGCTGCCTCCCGGCGTTTATGTGGGTTTTGGAGGGCTGGAAGCCTCAGCACTGCCTCTAATGGCTTTGTGGTGGACCCCAGGTCACCAGCTCTGCCTTGGAGGTCCACCACAAAGCCCAGCGTTGTGTGTGTGTGTTTCTGGTTGTGCAGGATGCTGGCCCCAGCCTCTTTGTGGCTCTCCTCTTGGCCCCAGGCAGGAGCTAATCCCACAGCTAGAGTCCTCCTTCCCTCCCCTAGGGCACAGAGAAACCAAACCACAGGGTGTTGGGAGAGCTCCTGATGCTTGCTGGGCTTAGCTTCATGGCCAGGCTTGGCCTCTGCTCTTGCTCCCAGGGTGTCAGGGCAGCACCAGCCAAAAGGGAATTTCTCAGCTAGCTGCAACCAGGCTTAAAGCAGGTCTCAGGGTGGGTTTTGGCTCTGGTTGTGCAGGATGCTGGCCCAAGTCTCTTTGTGGCTGTGCTCTTGGCCCCAGGCAGGAGCTAATCCCACAGCTAGAGTCCTCCTTCCCTGGGGCACAGGGAAACCAAACCACAGGGTGCTGGGAGAGCTCCTGATGCTTCATGGCCAGGCTTGGCCTCTGCCCTTGCTCCCAGGGTGTCAGGGCAACACCAGCCAAAGGGGAATTTCTCAGCTGGCTGCAACCAGGCTTAAAGCAGGTCTCAGGGTAGGTTTTTTTTGGCTTCCACACTAAGACCCCCTCAGCTGCAAAGCTGAGTGCCCTGTGCCCTTGGGGCTGGCTCTGCCTGGGTTGGTGGCGTGGTGCCAGGCTGTGAGCAGCTCCTGCCTTCTCCCCGTGTGAGGTATCCAAAGTCCTTTTGTCCTCCGAACAAAAGCGAGTGGATTGGCAGCTCAGGCGGAGTGCTCGGCAAGGACTGAGTCACGCTGACTGGTGGAACTGGGGGGGAAAAAAAAAAAACCCAAACCAAAACAAACCCGCTATCGAGGGGAGCTTTCTGCAAACAGGAAGAAAAGGCTCCAGGCTCCTTTTATAGCTTGGGCTGGAGCAACGGGAGCCAGGCAGAAAGGGCACCCAGCCGGGGCCAAGCCTGGAGCTCCATCGCCTGCCCCCTTGGCAGGGCTTTGTCTAGCAGAGAGCCCTGAGGGGCTTTAGTCGCCTTCTGGCACAGCACAGCTCCTTCTCCTGAGCTTTGAGGCTGTGGAGGTCTCTTGCCCAGCAGCCCTACTGGCACCGTGGGAGGGGGGTGGCAGCTCTGGCAGTCCCACTCTGACCTGCAGGTAGCTGCAGAAGCCTCAATGAAACCCCACAACGCTTCCCCCTCGGCAGGGCACAGGCAGTGTGTTAGAGACGGACAGGGCTTCACCTCCTCCTTAAAAGGCTGAGCTAATGAAGTCACTGAGCTCTCACAGCATCCCTCCTAGCACCCCGTGGCTTCCCATCCCTACGTCCCTTAGCTTGGGAACACCCATCCTAACTCCTTGTGGCTTCCCATCTCCACATCCCTGAGCTGGTAGCACTCCTCCCAACTCCTTGTGGCTTCCCATCTCCCTGTCTCTGAGCTCACAGCATCCCTCCTAGCACCCTGTAGCTTCCCATCTCTGCATCCCTGAGCTCAGAGCACTCCTCCTAACTCCTTGTGGCTTCCCATCTCCACATCCCTGGGCTCAGAGCATCCCTCCTAACTCCTTGTGGCTTCCCATTTCTACGTCTCTGGGCTCAGAGCATCCCTCCTAGCACCCTGTAGCTTCCCATCTCCCTGTCTCTGAGCTCACAGCACCCCCTCCTAACTCCTTGTGGCTTCCCATCTCGGTGCAGTGTTTGAGAACAGCAGCAAGATTGTCATTGTGATGGAGTATGCCAGCAAGGGGGACCTGTACGACTACATCAGCGAGCGGCAGCGGCTGACGGAGCAGGAGGCTCGGCAAATCTTCCGGCAGGTGGTGTCTGCTGTCTACTACTGCCACAAGGTGGGTCAGCAGAACTTTCCTCGGGGAAAAAGGTGGAGGGATTGGACTCCTCTGAGCTTGGCTCTGGCTAGAGGGAGAAGCAAGCAGGGCTGGGTTAAGGGATGCCTTTCCCACCTGTAGTACTGCATCCAGTGCTGGAGCCTCTGTTAAAAAGAGGGATGTGAACATGCTGGAGAGGATGCTCAGAGGGCTGCAGCAGCTCTGCTGTGAGCACAGCCTGAAAGAGTTGGGGTTGTGCAGGCTGGAGAAGAGAAGGCTCCCAGGTGACCTTCTTGTGGCCTTGCAGGATCTGAAGGGGGCTACAAAAAAAGCTGGGGAGGGACTTCTGAGGCTATCAGGGAGTGCCAGGACTAGGGGGAATGGAGCAAAGCTGGAGGTGGGGAGATTCAGAGTGGATGTGAGGAGGAAGTTGTTCAGTATGAGAGTGGAGAGACCCTAGAATGGGTTGCTCAGGGAAGGTTGTTGGGGCCAGATCCCTGGAGGTGTTTTTGGCCAGGCTGGCAGAGGCTGTGGGCAGCCTGCTCTAGGGTAGGGTGTCCCTGGGCATGGCAGGGGGGTTGGAACTGGCTGATCCTTGTGGTCCCTTCCAGCCCTGACTGATTCTATGATGCAGTGCCTGATGGGGAAGCTCAGCTTGGAATCATAGAATCAGTCGGGGTTGGAAGGGACCAAGGGTTGGACTGGGAGGTGATTTGGATTGGATTAGGTTAGATTTAGATTGGATGATAGGAACAGGCTCTTTGCTCTGAGGTGGGGTTGGCCACTAGAACAGGTTGCCCAGGGAGGTTGTTGGGGCCCCAGCCCTGGAGATATTCAAGGTGAGGCTTGGCAGGGCTCTGAGCAGCTTGCACTAGCTGAGGATGTCCCTGCTGAGCGCAGGAAGGGTTGGGCTGGATGAGCTTTGGAGATGCCTTCCAGCCCAGAGCATTCTACATGAGAGGAACTCATGGCCCTTGGCCCTTCCTGGCAGGAGGCTTAAATCCTGCCTCTTATCTGAAGGGTGCAGTGCCCAAGCAGCTTCTGGGAAGCTCTTGCCTTGTCTTGCTGCTGCTGTGCCTGTGGAGTGACTAACCCTGACTGGGAGCTATCAGCTCCTACCCTACCCACCCAGAGGGAGACGCCTGGGGCTGGCTGTCGGGGCTGAAAGCCAAGCCCTGGGTCACCCATCCCATCATAGAATCATAGAATGGTTTAGGTTGGAAGAGACCTCAAAGCTCAGCCAGTTCCAACTCTCCTGTGCCACAGGCAGGGACACCTCCCACTAGATCAGGATGCTCAAGACCTCATCCAGCCTGGTCCTGAACACCTCCAGGGAGGTTGTNCTCCTCTGCCAGTTTGAACCCATTCCCCCTCTTCCTGTCATTAGAAGACCTTGTCAATAGTCCCTCCCCAGCCCTCCTGTAGGCTGTCCCCTGACAAGGGAACTGTCTGAGCTTGTGGAACGAGCCATACCTGACCTGGAAGCCCACCCAGGCTCTCCTAAGAGGATGCTCTAAGACCACGCTTTGGTTCTGGTGCCATGCCTTGGCCCATCCTGTCCCCTGACAAGGGAACTCTCTGGGCTTGTGGAATGAGCCATACCTGACCTGGAAGCCCACCCAGGCTCTCCTAAGAGGATGCTCTAAGGCCATGACTTGGTCCTGGCTACCCAAATGCCTTTAGAAAGATGGGAGGGAAGAACAGGGCACCTCCTGAGCCCTAAGCAAATTTGGCTCTCCTTTATTTAGGCAAAACTGAAGCTGTGCTCATCACGCCCCAGCCAGGAGCTGGCACTGCCTGGTACTGGGAAGGGAGGGGGGAGGGGAGGGTGCAGGAGGTCAGAATGGCACCTGGCACCGGGTGCCACCCTGCTGCTGCTGCTGCCAGGCAGCACGGGGAGCTGGCAGCACCCATGCCAGGACGTGGTTTACAGCTCGTCCTCGTGGAACCACCCAGGGGTTGTTGACTGAAAGGAGAAGGCTTCCAGGAGACCTTGGAGTAGCCTTGCAGGATTTGAAGGGGGCTCCAGGAGGGCTGGGGAGGGACTGTTGACAAGGTCAGGAAGAGGAGGAATGGGTTTAAAGTGGCAGAGGAGAGATTGAAACTGGATGTTAGGAGGAAGTTGTTTGCAGTGAGGGTGGTGAGACACTGGCACAGGTTGCCCAGGGAGGTTGTGGAGCACAGAAGCACAGAATGGGATCCAAGATCCCATTCTGTGCTTCTGTGCTCCACAACCTCCCTGGAGGTGTTCAGGACCAGGCTGGATGAGGCCTTGAGCCACCTGTTCTAGTGGGAGGTGTCCCTGCCTGTGGCACAGGGTGGGGTTGGAACTGGCTGAGTTTTGTGGTCCCTTCCAACCTAAACCATTCTATGATACTGCTCCTGTGCCATCTCCCTGGCACCTCCATGTGCCACCCAGCAGCAGTGACCTCCCTGGGCTGTCCTGCCCTGCCCTGCCTGCCTCAAACACCCTAGGGCTTAACCCATCCCTCCCTTCCCTCCTGCAGAATGGGATTGTCCACAGGGACCTGAAGCTGGAGAACATCCTTCTCGATGCCAACGGCAACATCAAGGTGAGAGCCTTGCCAGGGCTGCCTGAGCACCCAGCACAGGGCCCAGAGAGAGGCTGCACATCAGTGGAAATGGACTGAGGGGTGGCCACAACACCCTGGATTCCCAGGATGTGTGGTCCTCAATGCTCTGGGAAGCTTCTGGGAGCACAGTGTTGGGCCCCACTGCTGCTTGCCCAGGAGAGCCAGGAGAGCACCAGCACAGGTCTCCTGCTCTCTCTCTGTGGTCCTTGAGGAGGACCAAACTAGAACTCAGAAGGTTTCACTTGAGCTGAAGGAGAAACTCCTTCACTTGGAGGGTGCTGGAAGCAGGCTGCCCAGATTGGTTGTGGAATCTCCTTCTCTGGAGAGCTTCCAACCCCACTTGGACATTGCGTTCCTGTGCAACCTGATCAAGGAGGACCTGTGCTAGCAGAGGGGCTGGGACTGGAGGTTCTCCAGAGGTCCCTTCCAAGCTTCACCATTCCGTGGGAGGCTGTGGAGGCAGAGCAGCCTCCCTGCTGCCTGCTGAAGCTGTGTTTTATGTATCTGGCTGCTGATAAGAGGGCAAAGTCTGGGTCCCACTGCTGCTTGCCCAGGAGACAGAGAGCCAGGAGGGCACCAGCACAGGTCCCCTGCTCTCTCTCTGTGGTCCTTGAGGAGGACCAAACTAGAACTCAGAAGGTTTCACTTGAGCTGAAGGAGAAACTCCTTCACTTGGAGGGTGCTGGAAGCAGGCTGCCCAGATTGGTTGTGGAATCTCCTTCTCTGGAGAGCTTCCAACCCCACTTGGACATTGCGTTCCTGTGCAACCTGATCAAGGAGGACCTGTGCTAGCAGAGGGGCTGGGACTGGAGGTTCTCCAGAGGTCCCTTCCAAGCTTCACCATTCCGTGGGAGGCTGTGGAGGCAGAGCAGCCTCACTGCAGCCTGCTGAAGCTGTGTTTTATGTATCTGGCTGCTGATAAGAGGGCAAAGTCTGAATGCTGAGGTCAAAACACCAGCAGGTGACTAAGAAAGGGCTGTCCCAGTGCAAGTCCCTGCTCCTGGTGCCAAGCAGGCTGCTGGAGGGAGGTGTAGGAGAGCTCCTGGCTCCACTAGCCCCAGGTGATGCTTTTTGCCTCTGCTAGGGAGGAAGGAAGCAGCCACAGCTTGGATTTGGTGTGGTTGGTGCCGAGCAGGCTGTGAGGCTTTATCTCTCCAAAGGGCTAATTTGGCAAGCTGGGAGCTGGTGAGCAGGGACTGGACCTTGTGTTGGCTGTGTAATGAGGGTGATGAATGCCTGAGTGCTAGGTGGAGCAGATGGGGACTGAGGCAGCCTGGTGTGGCTGTGAATGAGCTGGAGGAGAGCCCAGCAGCTCTGCCTCTAACCACACCTTTGAGGTTGCCTCTGCTCTCTGGAAGGGCAGAGCTGCAGGGCAGCTCCCTGTAGTGGTTAGGATGAGCTTCCTGGGATTGGGAAAAGGAGCAAGGAGCAAGCTTGGAGGTGTGGAAAGCCAGGCTGCTGCTGGTCCCTGAGGAAGCTGAAGGCACCCAGGAGCAGGGTGCTGAGGGCAGCCTGGTTTTGGCCGAGCTTGGAGGTGAAGGGCTTCAGGTGGCAATGCTGCTCCACCTGCCAAGGGAGCTTTGCTGCTTGATAACAGCTTCAAACCTCTTCTCTAGATTGCAGACTTTGGCCTGTCCAACGTCTACCAGCAGGACAAACTTCTGCAGACTTACTGTGGCAGCCCTCTCTATGCATCCCCTGAGATCATCAATGGGAGACCCTACAAGGGCCCGGAGGTAGGTTGTGCCTTATCTCCTCTGTGTCAGGGAATTTGTCTTCCTGCCTCTTCCCTTGGGCTCATGAGTGAGATTTTTCCAGCAGAGCAGAGCCCTGCCTGTGAGATTTGGGGTAACAGGTCCCCTAAAACCAAGCACTGCATAGTTGGGGTGTGGCTGTGGTGGGATGCAGGTGGCTGGAGCTGGCCCTGCCCTATCCTCTCTCCTCCCTTGTGGTTGCTGCCATCCAGGAGCTGCGGCTGAGGTTCAGGTGGTGGTGGAGGGGTCACAGGATGTCAGGGGATGGAAGGGTTTGCTGCTGCACCTTGGGGTGATAAAACCCCATGACAAAGGGGTTGGCTTCCTCCCTACCAGGTCACAGGATGTCAGGGGCTGGAAGGGACCCAAAGAGCTCATTGAGTCCAACCACCCTGCCACAGCAGGACCATCCAATCTAGCTCAGGGCACACAGGAACACATCCAAACAGGCCTGGAAAGGCTCCAGACAAGGAGACTCCACAACCTCTCTGGGCAGCCTGTGCCAGAGCTCTGGGACTCTTCCAGTCAAGAAGTTGCCTCTTGTGTTGAGCTGCAACCTCCTGTGCTGCAGCTTCCATCCATTGCTCCTTGGCCTATGGCAGGGAGCAGTGAGCAGAGCCTGTCCCCCTGCCCCCTCCTGACCCCCAGCCCTCAGAGATTTATTAACATTGATTCAATCCCCTCTGAGTCTTCTCTATTGCAGCCTAAGCAGCCCCAGGTCCCTCAGCCTCTCCTCCTCAGGCAGTGCTGCAGTCCCCTAAGCTGGGTCCTGTCCAGCTGAAGTTTGGGGGGAGGGGGGGAGCAGGGCTGCCTGGTCCTACTGGCCTCCTCCAAGCTCCTCTGTTCCTCTGGCAGGTGGACAGCTGGTCCTTGGGTGTCCTCCTCTACATCCTGGTCCATGGCACGATGCCCTTTGACGGCCACGACTACAAGACTCTGGTCAAGCAGATCACCAGTGGGGATTATCGGGAACCCACCAAGCTGTCAGGTAGGTGGAACCCCCCC
>VWZI01010913.1:68861-90322 GCA_013396835.1 Psilopogon haemacephalus
CTTTTTTCTTTTTTTTTTCCTTTTTTTTCCCCCTTTTTTTTCTTTCTTTTTTCTTTCTTTTTCCTTTTTTTTCTTTATTTTTTCTTTCTTTTTCCTTTTTTTCCCTTTTTTTCTCTTTTTTTCCTTTTTCTTTTCCCTTATTTTTTCCCTTATGTTTTTCCTTTTTCTTTTCCCTTATTTTTTCCCTTANCGGCTCCCGGCTCCTAATTAAGAGGCTGCTTGGAAAGTTAAAACGCTGCTGGCAGACCTGCATAATTTCTCATTTCCACCGCCCTTTCCCTGAATGACCCTTTCATAGGGATAACGCCGGGAGATCATTACTCGGGAGTGTGTTATCGCCAGGAAATGCCTTGCACAGGAGGGGAGGAATGTTCTCAAGATGCTGCTCCTGCTCGCAGCAGGTCCCACGCAGGGTTTTGGCAGAGCAGAAGCAAGCGGTGCCCCTCCTGTCCTTGCCTTGCACCCCTCTTTTTTGCCTGTCCTGCTGGGAGCCTGGGGGGTTGCTGCTGCTTCGTGCAGCACTCTCAGCCTATTTGGGATGTAAAATCAAGGCAGCCCCGAGCTTGGTGGGGAGCATCCAGAGGGGCTAAGGAAGACAGCTGGGGAGGGACTTTTTACAAGGGTTGGTGGTGATAGGATGAGGAGAAGTGGATTGGAGCTGGAAAAGGGGAGATTGAGACAGGAGCTTAGGAAGAAATTCTTTGCAGTGAGGGTGGGGAGATGCTGGCAGAGGTTGCCCGGGGAGCTTGGGGATGCCTCCTGCCTGGAGGTGTTCATGGCCAGGTTGGATGAGTCTGGAGAAAGGGAGGCTGAGAGGAGACCTCACTGCTCTCTACAACTCCCTGAGTGGAGCTCAGAGCCAGGAGGAGATTGGTCTCTTGCCCTAGTATCAAGTGATAGGATGAGAGGAAATGGCCCCAAGTGGCACCAGAGGAGGTTCAGGTTGGACATGAGGAAAAATTTCTTCCCTGAAAGGGTTCTCACAGCCAGGCACAGGCTGCCCAGGGATGTGATTGAATCCCCATCCCTGGAGGTGTTTCAGAGAGGCAGAGCTGTGGTGCTGAGGGCCATGGGTTTAGCCACAGCCTCGGTGGAGTTAGAGAATGGTTGGACTGGATGATCTGGGAGGGCTTTGCCACCCAAACCCATCCCACGACCTCTGCATTTATCTGCTGGGGGTGTAGCTGGGAGCAATGCAGGGAGTGCAGGGTGGGTGATGGACAGCCTGGAGCTGGTGCTGCCTGTCCCTGCTGACATGGCTCAGGGATGAAAAATCCTTTCCCCAAGCCCCAGTGAAAGCTCTGCCCTCCCTCTCTGACACCCAGTGAACATCACGGGGAAGCCACATCAGGTTATTGCTTTGAAAACACCCATCAAAAACAAAAACCACCCCAACAGCAACCCAAAACAAAACCCAAACCAAACAAAAGAAGAAAATGAGAATTAAAGACAATGCCCATCCCTGCAGCATTAACAGACAGTGCCTGCTAAATCCCAGCAAGCCTAAATGACTGTGCAGTGGATTTAACTGAGGGATTAGTCAAAGCCACACTTTCCCCTACATGCAGAAAACCCTTCCCCATGAAAAAAAAAAAAAGCTCTTTTTTCCCAGCCCTGGGTGACCAGGCAGGCTTAGAAGTGAGAGCAGGGGGTTGATGTGGGATGAGGGAGGAATGCAGGATGCAGGGAGGGAGAAAAACAAAACAAAAAAAAAAAAAATCAAATTATTGTTATCACCAGAGTTCAAGCCAGGAGAGAGCTGAGATATGCAAAAGGCTCAGGCTAATAAGCTGAGCAAACAGTACTTAAGAGGGCCAGGCACAATTATGCAACGCTGGTTTATTTGCTGCTGCAGGTTGGATGGAGGGAAGCCCTGGTGGCAGGAGAGGAGCTGCTGGGGGTGGGTCATGGAGCTGCAGGGCTCCCAGCACGCCCAGGAGCAGGAGGGATTTGGAGGAGTGCTTAAGAAATTGCATAATGATGGCAAAGTTCAGAGGGAAACTCTGGAGGCACTTGCTCGTAGAATCCTAGAATCAGGCAGGGTTGGAAGGGACCACAAGGAGCAGCCAGTTCCAACCCCCCTGCCATGCCCAGGGACACCCTACCCTAGAGCAGGCTGCCCACAGCCTCTGCCAGCCTGGCCAAAAACACCTCCAGGGATCTGGCCCCAAACACGTCCCTGCAGGGGCAACCCATTCTAGCCTCTCACCACTCTCATGCTCAACAACTTCCTCCTCACCTCCAGGCTGAATCTCCCCACCTCCAGCTTTGCTCCATTCCCCCCAGTCCTCTCACTCCCTCATAGCCTCCAAAGTCCCTCCCCAGCTTTTTTGTAGCCCACTTCAGATCCTGGAAGGCCACCAGAAGGTCCCCTGGGAGCCTCCTCTTCTGCAGCCTGCACAGCCCCAACCCTTTCAGGCTGTGCTCACAGCAGAGCTGCTGCAGCCCTCTGAGCATCCTCAGGGCCCTTCTCTGCACACCTCCAGCATCTCCACATCCCTCTTGTCCCAGGGGCTCCAGCACTGGACACAGTACTCCAAGTGGGGGTCTCAGCAGGGTGGTGTAGAGTTTGTACCCTGAACTGTTCTATTTTCCAGCCCCACAGCCCCCCTGGAAGTGCAGAGGATGAGCTCACACCATGGCCCCTGCTGCACTGAGCCTCAGCCAGGGCTTTCACTGTGAGGTGTGACCAGCCAGAAGGTGGCACAGGGACAAAACAGCCGTGGGAAGGACCTTATGCACCTCTGAGCGTGGAAGAGAGAAGTGCCAACGGGCCCTTGAGGGATGCTGGCGTGCATGGCAAGCCCGAGGAGCTGCTGAAGCAGCACAGGTGTCACCGTGCCCTGAGAAAAGCCACCAGAGGGAGGCCATGGCCAGTGGAGAAGTGCAGGTGAGAAGTGGATGTGGGGAGGTTGATTTTTGGGGCAGTTGCAATCATAGAATCAGTCAGGGTTGGGAAGGACCACTAGGATCAGCCAGTCCCAAGCCCCCTGCCATGCCCAGGGACATCCTACCCTAGATCAGGCTGCCCACAGCCTCTGTCAGCCTTGCCTTAAACACCTCCAGGGAAGCAGCCCCCAGACACCTCCCTGGGCAACCCATTCCAGCCTCTCACCACTCTCATGGTGCAAAAATTCCTCCTCACATCCAATCTCAATCTCCCTACCTCCAGCTTTGCTCCAGTTACTAAACGTGGCCCTGGAGCACTTCATCAGCATAACCCAGGTCAGCCTCTGCGCTGGCAGCTGCTGGTCGTGGTCAGCCCAGCCCTGCTGGGCACATTCTGGCTGTCCCTGTCCCATCCCTGTCCCATCCCCACCTGCTTCCACAGCCCCGTGCCTCCCGGAGCAGGGCTCCTTACCCACCCCAGGAGTCGAAAATAGAAGCAGAAGCCCTGACTCACACTCCCCACCCTCCTTCCAAGCCTGCAGCGGAGAGCGAAGCAGGCAGCTCCATGTCCCCCTCTGCCTGTCCCGTCCCGTCCTGCCCGACCCTGCCTGCCACCCGCTCCCACATCACCCTGGACGGACGCAAGGAGCCCTCAGCAGCTGCCTCCACTACATTCCCAGCCCGAGAATCGATTTTCCGGTATCGTGTAGAGGCAAGTCAAAGGTGTTCAGCCCTCGGAGGAGCTTCCCAACCCATCTTTGCTCTGCCGATCCGGATCGTGCCCGTGGGATTCATTCACCGAGCGCCGGAAACCGCAGGTACCCCAAGTCCACCTAAAAAATCTTTCCGCCCATCTAATCCTCCTCCCCGCCCCAACCACAGCTTTATCCTAACCCCAGCACCTGCCAGGACCTACCTCCATTGCGGGCAGGGCTCAGGTCCCCCAGGACTAGTCGGTGCGGGCTGCTTGGCCGTGTCCCCGTGGTGTCCCCAAGCCTGGCAGCGCCGGGCGGGCAGCGCTGGCTGCCATGGCAGGGTGCCTGGCCGAGGGGAGGGGTGGGGGGATGGAAAAGTGGCAGCTGACGGCAGCAAAGTTTTGGGGGAGCAGTGGGGAGAGAGGGAGGGAGGTGCTGAGCCCTCCAGCAGTCCCCCACCAGGGCTGGCCCCGTTTGTTCCTGGGTGCTCAGGGCTGGAGCGTGGCTGCAAACAGGATTGCAGACTCAGGAGATCTGCCCGGAGCTGTTTACAGCTTTCAGCCCTCTGGAGCTTTAGAGGGCTGAAATGCAAACCATCCCCCCCCCCTTCCCTTTCCCAGGGCCCATTCGCACGCCTCCAGCCCCATACGCTGCCTCTGCCCTGACGCAGAGGGTTGGGGACAGGCTGGGCACAGGCTGCTGTCATCTGCTGTGTCACGTAGCAGGACGTAAAGAGCCCAGGCAGAGGCTAAGGGAAGCAGGCACAAAGCAAAATCCCTGGCAGGACCAGCACATGGGAAGAAAGAAAGAGAGAAAGAAAGAGAGAAAAAACCCAAAGCACAGGCACCAAACACGGAGCTGGGAAAGCCTGAGCCAGCTCAACACAGGCAATCAGCCACACCGGTGGCAGGACCAGAGAGTGCTCTGGAAATGGATCCTGCTCTGGGTGAGATGCTGCACCTCTGAGCCGCGCTGCTGGGCCAGCACCACCCATACTGGGGCTGATTCTGCCTGGGTTTAGCAGCTGGGAAGGGCAGCACGAAAAAAAACCAAAATCCTTGCGCTGGGATGGACCCGGGTCCAGATGGTCTGTGGAGTGCTGCCAGCCTGCTCACACCGTGGAGGAAGGAGGCACCAACCCACAGCTTTACCTTCTGCTGGACCTTCTGCTGGACCAAAGCCTTCGACATGTCTGGGCTGATGCTGAAACCTCAACCCAGCTGTGGCTGCAGAGCAGAGAGCAACCTGCTCACACCATGGAGAAGGCTGAGGAGAGAAGGAGGCACCGACCCAGCTCTGCCACGGGGGAACATGCCACGCTTGGAGAAACAGCCACTCGACTGAGCCAGGTACCAGAGACTTCACGAGCAGTTAAAAAGACATCAAATGGGATGTCCCAGCAGCTGACAGCAGGCTCTGGTTCAGCAGAAGTTGGTGGCAGTTGAGAGTCACCTCCCAGGAGGTTAGGGACCGAAGTGGAAGCCTTGGGGTGAGAGAGGAGACCCCAGAGAGCCACAGCCTGTGTGTTTGACTCTGCCCTGATCCGTGGGGGCTGCCCAGAGCAGGATTTATGTGGCCAAGCACTGCAGGATCGGTGCTGGAAATAGAGATTGAGGGACGCAGGGTTCAAGCCCACAGCTTTACCTTCTGCTGGACCAAAGCCTTTGACATGCCTGGGCTGATGCTGAAACCTCAACCCAGCTGTGGCTGCAGAGCAGAGAGCAGCTGTGCAGCTGCAGGCAAGAGGATAAATGAGAAAGGCTCATTTGCAGCTCTCTGCTTTAGTTACTGCTCACAGAGAAGCAACAAGGCAGCAGCTTAGCAAGTCTGTTCTGGATGGTACAGCCTGGACCAAGCAGCTGATTGTGACCTAGATGCATGTTTAATGGAGCTGCTCCCACAGCTGAGACATTCCCATCCTCTCTTGGGCTGTCTCCATGTCCATCCATGCCCTGGAAGTTGGAGTTGTAGAGGCTCTGAGTGCAACACTGCACCTCTGAGCTCTGGTGCACAGCCAGCACTGCCCATGCTGGAGCTGGCTCTGCCTGCATTTTGCAGCTAGGGAGGGCAGCATGAAAATCACCCTGACCTGGTGAGGATGGATTGGAAAGGTTTGGGTTGATGGCTCCACAACAGCACCATCCCCGAGTCCTTGTTCCTCTGCATCCTGCAATTGTGAGCTCCCCTGAACCTGGCCATGGACACAGATCCTGCAACACCAGCAAAGAATCCCTGTGGGAACACTTCCAGAGGCATTGGCTCTGACAGCTCTGGGCAGGGACTGCCATGGGCTGCCTGCCTGGAATCCTTGAGCCTGGCACTGACAGATCCTACTGGACCTGCACTGGTGCCTGTGCTTGCATGCCCATGCACTCCTGGGTGCCAGAAGCAGGGAGGAGGCAGAGCTGGAGCAGTCAGACATGGACCAAGCTGTGATGCGAAGCAATCAAAGAAGAGTTCAAGACCAATAACTCAAATCCTTGGCCCATTCTAACCCAGGTTCCTGCTGCTGTGGTACTGGCACCAATGCCCAGGCTACCCCCAGCCATGCCACTGTGCCTGGCAGGTGTTCTAGGAGACTGGGAGCAAGGGACAGGCTGAATGGATCACAGCTCACCAGTGCTGTCTTCCAAAACCACTCTTGGCTGCTGACCCCACGATGGGAAAGCAGAGCTGGAGGGACCCAGCTGGTCCCCACACCCCAACCTGGGGGTGGCACAGCCCTGCGCTGACCTGAGCATCCCACCTAACCCCTAGGGGAGCTGCTTCTACACCCAGAGCTTTCAGCAGCCCCCTCCTTTCTCAGGCTGCCCTCTCAGGAGGACAGGCTCTCGTAGGCAAAAAGCCTCCCCATCCCATCTGGCTGCACATCTGTGTGAGCAACCTCTGCATGTGCCAGTGCTGAGCTCCTTCCCTGCACAATCATCTTGTGTCTGCAGGCACTGGCCAAGGGCTGTGGCACCAGCCCGAGCAAAAGGCACAGAGAAGAGCACATTCCCCACTAAGTTAAACCCACCAGGAGCAAAAACCAGCTGTGCCTACCAGGTGGTGCTCAGCCATGCTGGGAAGGGGTGAGGAAGGAGCAGGCTTTCCTCCTGCTGCCATGCTGAGGCTGCCCATGGTGGGAACTGCTGCTGGCAGCACAGCCAGCTCCTGGCTGCTGTGGGTAGGGAGCTGCCTCTCCACTGTCCCTCTGCTGCCCCAGGGTGGGTTTTGCAGCCTGGCCCAGCCCTGGGCTGTGGGTGGCTCGGGGCAGGGTACTGAGGGAAGTTCATCTCTGGTTTAACATCTCCCATAGCATCACTTCTCCTTTTAGTACAGGAGTCAGAGGTCCCTTCCCATCGCTCTTCTGTTGCCTCAGCAGGGCAGGAAAATTCCCCAGCTGCACGTGGCCTGCTGGAAAACACCCTCCCTGCCCCCAGGTCAGCCTTCCATTTCCCTCCTAAAGGACTGGGG
Organism: Psilopogon haemacephalus; assembly: GCA_013396835.1. Classification (NCBI taxonomy): domain Eukaryota; kingdom Metazoa; phylum Chordata; class Aves; order Piciformes; family Megalaimidae; genus Psilopogon; species Psilopogon haemacephalus. The sequence goes on from VWZI01010913.1 coordinate 75,902, forward strand.
CCAGCCCTGAAGCCCATCTGCTTCCTCAGGCACAGCTCTGCTTTGAATAGAATCCTAGAATCAGTCAGGGTTGGAAGGGAGCACAAGGATCAGCCAGTCCCAACCCCCCTGCCATGCCCAGGGACACCCTACCCTAGAGCAGGCTGCCCACAGCCTCTGCCAGCCTGGCCAAAAACACCTCCAGGGATCTGGCCCCAAACACCTCCCTGCAGGGGCAACCCATTCCAGCCTCTCACCACTCTCATGCTCAACAACTTCCTCCTCACATCCAGGCTGAATCTCTCCACCTCCAGTTTTGCTCCATTTCTCCTAGTCCTGTCACCCCCTGAGAGTTCAGAAGTCTCTCCCCAGCTTTTTTGTAGCCCACTTTAGATCCTGGAAGGCCACAATAAGGTCACCTGGGAGCCTCCTCTTCTCCAAACTGAATAGATCCAACTCTTTCAGTCTGTCCTCACAGGAGAGGTGCTGCAGCCCTCTGAGCATCCTCATGGTCCTTGGTCCTCCCAGCCTATGCTTAACTGTCCCCCCCACCCCGACCCCTTCTCAGCTCCAGGCAGCTCCCTCCAAACCCTGCTTGACCTCCCAGGCTCTCCCTGGCCTTGGGGAAGGACAAAGGAGCATGGATTTCCCTAGAGGAGGCTGCAGAAGGGATGCTCAGGATGGGATTTGCAGGCAGGCTGCAACAACAAGACCTGGAGAGCATTTTTTTCCCCTCCTGAAGACCCCAAAGCAGCTCCATTGGGTAGGAAGCAGCCTGCCCTCAGCTCCCCAGCACAAGGGTAGGGTTAGCAAAGAACTTGAGAAGCAAGAATGCCACCTAGTCATGCCCCAGCAAAGCAAGGTGGAGCAGTGGTGCAGCATCTCCCCTCCTGCAGGCACTGCCACCCTTCCACACGGTGCAAGAACCCCTACCAGCATGGGCAAATTGGGCATTTCCCATGGAAACCACCCAAGAGGCTGGTGATGGGACTTGTCTTCACCCTCAGCATCAGCCCAGCTTTAGATTTAATTACTTCCCTGCTTGGCAAAGCAGCAGCCACACTCTTCAGGCCTGCCCCTAACTTAAAACCCAACAAATCCCAGCTCCCAGGCAAAGGAATTCCCTGGGTAGAGACAAAAAAAAAAAATCACAGCACACTCAGCGTGTGCCTGTGCTGAGTGGTGCAGAACCTGGCCCCCAATGCTCACAAGCTCCCAGTCCAAGCAGCTCAGCCAAACGGGTGCTCAATAACAAAGGAGGAAGAGCAGCTGAGCTGCCCTGAGCATCCTCAAGCAGGCTGGGATGGCCAGGAAGCAGGTTGCTGATACAGGTGGAGCTCTGCAAGCTTCAGTGCTCCTCAACCTCACCATCCCAGGTGCTTCTGGTGCCCACAGCTACTTGGCTAAGACCTCAGCCCCTGCAAGCAGCAGCCACAGAGCCCAGCAGCTGCCTGACTTTCACCTGCAGCTCCCACCCTATTCCTCACCTCTTACTCCTGGCCATCCCTGGTCTTTGCCTTGCCCATGCCTAGCAGCAGGGAAGGGAGCAGAGCCGGGGGGGTACTTACAAAGACACCCAGCAGAGAATTTAAGAGCAATATCCTTTTCCCAGGACAAGAGTCAGGAGGATGTGGCTCTGGCATGAGGATGCCCTGGTCGCTCCTGCTGGTGCTCCGGGAGGCAGCTGCATCCTCTCCCTCCGTCATGGCTGTGGTGAAGGAGTGGAAGGACCAGAGGACTGCAGGATGTGCGTTTGCAGAGGAGGCTCCACAAGGCTCTGAGGCAGCCAAGAACAAGCAGCACAGGCTGGTGAGCAGGGAGGGAGCCCATGGGGAGGGGGAGCAGGAACAGGCTGGGAGCTGATCCTGCTCCTCCGACTGCGCTGGGAGAACAAACAGCCCCACCAAGTGCTGCCTTCCAGCTGCCTTGGAGCGGTGCAGAGAACAAGCACACGAGCTGCCCTGGTTCCCTGCTCCCCAGTCTGAGCTGGGATGGTGCCACCACCCCCCCTCAGGGCACAGGGGACAGTCCCCAAAGTGGAGGTTGTGGTGTCCGATTGGGAAATGCTGAGATTCGCAGGGTGCAGAGAGGCACAGGGGCACTGGGGAGGCTCTGGGTGGCAGGAAGGAGGTTGTGTGGGTGCAGATAGGCAGATCCTGGGATCCACCCCTGCTGGGTGCCTCCCAGTGCTTCCCAGTGCCTGTTCCACACCCTGTGAATCCCAGCATTTCCTAACTGGACACCACAGCCTCCACGTTGGGGACTGTCCCGTGTGCCCCTGGGCTTGCAGGTCACCAAGAGGGCCACCCCTGCAGAGATGATTCAGTGGCCACCTCTCATGGCTGAGATGATTCAGTGGCCACCCCTCATGGCTGAAGCTCTTCAGGGCCCTGTCTGCGTTTGGGAGAATCTTTGGAACAGTTTCCAGTAGCTTTCACTACTGGAAGGAGTAACCTTGGGAGCTGCTGTTTCACTTGCTGGGTGACACAGCCTTAAAGCCACCAGCAGCACACCCAGCCCAGGCTGCTTGGACAGCCTGGGGGGGGAGAAGGCGGGGGCTGGATTTTGGGCAGCTTTTGTTTGAAGGGGAAGGCAGAAGAGGCTGAGCTCAGCTGCAGTGAGGCGAGGAGGCACAAGGCAGGACCCTGCTTTGCTCATCCTGACTCAGCAGCCACATCCTGCTCTTGGCTACACCCCCAACCACCTGCCTGAAGAGGAGAGATCAGGGGATGAAGGTGAACCTCTGCTAGCCAAATCCTGCCCTGGGCATCCACCCCACACATCACAGAAGGGAAGGGACCTCTGGAGATCATCCAGTCCAATCCCTCTGCCACCTGCCTGAAGAGGAGAGATCAGGGTATGAAGGTGAACCTCTGCTACCCAAATCCTGCCCTGCCTGCTCTGGGCATCCACCCACCCTTTAAGTATTGACCAGAATTGATCAGGGAGGTGGTGGAGTCCCCATCCCTGCAGGTGTTTCAGAGGCTGCACGAGGCACTTAGTGCCACGGGTTAGTTAATTAGGAGATGTTAGGTGATAGATTGGACTCGATGATCTCGAAGGTCCTTTCCAGCCTGCTTGACTCTGCGATTGCTGCCACCCACCCTTTAACTATTGACCAGCATTGATCAGGGAGGTGATGGAGTCTCCATCCCTGGAGGTGTTTCAGAGGAGGCTGCACGAGGCACTTAGTGCCACGGGTTAGTTAATTAGGCGATGTTAGGTGATATGGGTTAGTTAATTAGGAGATGTTAGGTGATAGATTGGACTCGATGATCTCGAAGGTCCTTTCCAGCCTGCTTGACTCTGCGATTCCTGCCACCCACCCTTTAACTATTGACCAGCATTGATCAGCTCTCCCCTCAACCTTCTCTTTTCCCAGGCTAAAAAGGCCCTTGCAGGTCCTTCAGGCATTCACTTGACCCAGATGGAGTGGCAGTGCTGCCTGCAAGGGAACGGGAGCTGCTGGTGGGCTGGCAACAACAGCCATATGTCGGCGAAGGCTGAGGAACACGATGTCTTCTGAATCAGTGCGAGAGCCTGACATTCTTCTCCTCCCGCATTAATTAAGCAGCGATCTCGGCTGCCTTTGTCTTCGCCCGCTATTATCTCGCCTATTCCCAAAGCGCTCCTCAAAAGCACCATCGCGATGGGAGCCACTTCCCACCGCGCTCGCAGGCGCTCGATTCCCTCTCACGCACCAGGAGATGGAGGCAGAGAGGTGGGAACTGACCTGGGCACCGATACCCTCGCATCTCCACTTCTGCCCTGCTCAGGTGGGTGCTCAGTTTGCAGCCGAGGACAGCATTTCCCCCCAGCCCCAAAGCCTTGATGCTCGAGGACAGCATTTTCCTCACCACCCCCAGCCCCAAAGCCTTGATGCTCAAGGACAGCATTTCCCCCAGCCCCAAAGCTGTGATGCTTGAGGACAGCATTTTCCCCACCTCCCCCCAGCCCCAAAGCCTTGATGCTCAAGGACAGCATTTTCCTCACCACCCCCCAGCCCCAAAGCCTTGATGCTCAAGGACAGCATTTTCCTCACCACCCCCCAGCGCCAAAGCCTTGATGCTCATAGGGTTTCAGCAGGCAGATGGCAAGAGGATGTCCAGCCACGGGGATGCAGGAAGGGCAACTTTACACCACTCCTCTCTCTGGTAGCTTCCTCAGGCAGTTCTGGCACAGTTTAGCTTCCTTCCTCCAGCAAAACTGGAGGTGAGGAAATTCAGGTTGGATGTGAGGAGGAAGTTGTTGAGCATGAGAGTGGTGAGAGGCTGGAATGGGCTGCCCAGCAAAGCCTGGATGGAGCACTTAGTGTCATTGGCTAGGGTTGGGTGCTAGGTTGGACTGGATGAGCTTGGAGGTCTCTTCCAACCTGACCTATTCTATTCTATTCTATTCTATTCTATTCTATTCTATTCTATTCTATTCTATTCTATTCTATTCTATTCTATTCTATTCTATTCTATTCTATTCTATTCTATTCTATTCTATTCTATTCCTATTCTAATTCTAGTCCTATTCTATCCTTTTTCTATTTCTATTTCTATTCTACTCTATCTCCCCTCTAATCTGGAGCAGGGCTGGGGCTGCTCAGATTGCCACACTGGTTCCAGGCAGTCACAGAGTCTCTGTCCCCACCCTTGTCCTGGTTGTCAACTAAGACCAGTTCTGGCTAACTGGAGTCACAGCAGATGAAAGACCAAAGGTGTCAGAGGGAGCCAGGGCCAAGCTGGACATGCCACAGCCAAAAAGAGAAAGCAGATGCATGGGCAGGGGAAGGTGAACTTTGCCTGATGGTACCAAAGGGCTGAGCTGTCCTGTAGCCTCCAGGCCACCACTCACCCAAAGCCCACAGCAGCCCTGGGATGGATGCTCAGAACATGCTGGTTTCTCCTACTGCCTGTAATCCCTCTGGCCCTGATATAGCCTCTGACCTAGCCAGCTGCTAAATTTAGCAGGATGAATCCTGCCCTGTGTTGGGAGCACTGGAGCAGCAGGATGGTGGGGATGGGACTGTAGGGACAAACCCCCACCCTGCAAGGCAGAGCCCCAGGATGCTCTGGATCACCTCCTGCAGAGGCTGGGTACGAGGCAAGGAGCGGAGAGAGGAGGTGGGAGCAGGGAAACGGCACACACAGGCTGTGAGCCCGTCGGGAGCTGCAAGCCTAAAGCTGAGAAGGCGGCACAGAGTCCCTCTGCTCCCCCCATTCCTCTCGTGTGTCTCATGGGAGAAGCAGCTGTGCTAGGGGGTGGGGAAAGGTGGCTGCAGGAGGGGCACGGGGACAGCAGGCAGCTGGCGCTGTCACTTGCCAAGGGACACTGAGGGCAGAGGGGCAGGAAGAGCCCAGGCAGGTTCTGACCCTTTGCACCCCTGCTCCGCGGGTCCACGCAGGGCTGAGCACTTTGCACTCGTGACACTCCTGAGTGGGTCCTGTTGGGATGCTGGGGGGAGGCTGGGTGGGCACAGATGGTGGGACAAATGGACAGACAGTGGGACAGACAGAGAGAGAGGGACAGACACAGATGGCCAGAAACAGAGATGGATAGACAGAGGCTGGGACAGACACAGAGTTGGACAGACAGACAGGGGCACCACCAGCCGGACTGACACTGCTGGACAGACAGACAGGGGCACTACCAGCAGGACTGACACTGCTGGACAGACAGACAGGGGCACTACCAGCCAGACTGACACAGATGGACAGACAGACAGGGGCACTACCAGCCGGACTGACATAGCCAGACAGACAGACAGGGGCACTACCAGCAGGACTGACACAGACAGACAGGAGCACCACCAGCCAGACTGACACAGCTGGACAGACACAGCCAGACTGACACAGCCGGACAGACAGACAGACAGGGGCACCACCAGCCAGACTGACACAGCTGGACAGACACAGCCAGACTGACACGGCCGGACAGACAGACAGACAGGGGCACCACCAGCCAGACTGACACTGCTGGACAGACAGACAGGAGCACCACCAGCCAGACCGACACAGCTGGACAGACACAGCCAGGCAGACAGGGGCACTGCCAGCTAGACAGACACAGCCAGACTGACACTGCCGGACAGACAGACAGGGGCACCGCCAGCAGGACTGACACTGCCGGACAGACAGACAGGGGCACCGCCAGCAGGACTGACACTGCCGGACAGACAGACAGGGGCACCGCCAGCAGGACTGACACTGCCGGACAGACAGACAGGGGCACCGCCAGCAGGACTGACACTGCCGGACAGACAGACAGGGGCACCGCCAGCAGGACTGACACTGCCGGACAGACAGACAGGGGCACCGCCAGCAGGACTGACACTGCCGGACAGACAGACAGGGGCACCGCCAGCAGGACTGACACTGCCGGACAGACAGACAGGGGCACCGCCAGCAGGACTGACACTGCCGGACAGACAGACAGGGGCACCGCCAGCAGGACTGACACTGCCGGACAGACAGACAGGGGCACCGCCAGCAGGACTGACACTGCCGGACAGACAGACAGGGGCACCGCCAGCAGGACTGACACTGCCGGACAGACAGACAGGGGCACCGCCAGCAGGACTGACACTGCCGGACAGACAGACAGGGGCACCGCCAGCAGGACTGACACTGCCGGACAGACAGACAGGGGCACCGCCAGCAGGACTGACACTGCCGGACAGACAGACAGGGGCACCGCCAGCAGGACTGACACNNTCCAGGGCCGGCGGTGCGGGGCGCTGGGTGGCCGCAGGTGCCGGCGGTGCGGCCGCAGGTGCCGCCGGTGCGGTCGCCTGTCGGGCCGGGTGCTGGCGGGTCACCAGCAGCAGATTAGCGAGCTAAGGAGAAAGCTGCTCCGGCATGATCCCAGCGCCACGCACGGTCCCTGCCTGCAGCCTCCCCCCCGCCTTGCCGCTGCCACCGCTGCCGTCACATGTGCCACCCTGTCCCCACGCCAGCTGCGCCTCGTGTGAAGCAAGCGAGGTGGGGAGACACCGGGACGGGATGCCCTGGGGGGGCTGCTGGGGATGCCCCTGCCCCGGAGGTGTTTCAAGGCTAGGATGGGTGAGGAGCAAACCTGGTCTAGGGGGAGGTGTTCTCTGCTCAATGGCAGGGGGTTGGAGTTGGATGATCTCGAAGGTCTCTTCAGCCCTTTCCCTGCAGAGGGACCTGGCCGGGCTGGATGAGTGGGCAGAGGCCAACGGGGTGAGATGGAACAAGGCTAAGTGCAGGGTTCTAAACCATGGCCACGACAATCCCAGGCAGTGCTGCAGGCTGGGGATAAAGTGGCTGGAGAGCAGCCAGGCAGAGAGGGACCTGGGGGTGCTGGGAGATGGGATGGGATAGGATAGGACAGGACAGGACAGGACAGGACAGGACAGGACAGGACAGGACAGGACAGGACAGGATAGGATAGGATAGGATAGGATAGGATAGGATAGGATAGGATAGGATAGGATAGGATAGGATAGGATAGGATAGGATAGGATGGGTTAGGATGGGATAGGATGGAATGGAATAGAATAGAATAGAATAGAATAGAATAGAATAGAATAGAATAGAATAGAATAGAATAGAATAGAATAGAATAGGATGAGGAAGGTTGGAAGAGACCTCCAAGCTCATCCAGTCCAACCTAAACATGACCCAGCAGTGTGCCCAGGTGGGCAAGAGAGCCAATGGCATCCTAGCCTGGATCAGGAGCAGTGGGGAGGGGGTGTCTGAGCCCAGCAAGAGAAGGCAGAGGTGATGTGAAGGGACTGCTGGGGTCTGGTCCAGGAGGAGAAGGGCAGAGATGATGTGAAGAGACTGCTGGGGTCTGGCCCAGGAAAGGAAGGGCAGAGGTGATGTGAAGAGACTGCTGGGGTCTGGTCCAGGAGGGGAAGGGCAGAGATGATGTGAAGAGACTGCTGGGGTCTGGCCCAGGAAAGGAAGGGCAGAGGTGATGTGAAGAGACTGCTGGGGTCTGGTCCAGGAGGGGAAGGGCAGAGATGATGTGAAGAGACTGCTGGGGTCTGGCCCAGGAAAGGAAGGGCAGAGGTGATGTGAAGAGACTGCTGGGGTCTGGCCCAGGAGGGGAAGGGCAGAGGTGATGTGAAGAGACTGCTGAGGTCTGGTCCACCAGGATAAAGCAGAGGTGATGTGAAGAGACTGCTGGGGCCTGGCCAGGCTGTGCTGGGTGTGCTGGAAGCCAGGGCACGGCAGGAGCAGCCAGCCTAGTGGAAGGGGAGCTGGTTTGCTGAGGGCAGGAGGCTGGGTCTGCTGAGGGCTGGGGGAAGAGAATCCAGCAGGAGAATATCACATAGCTCCTGTTTCTCTAACTAGGTTCATTTTTTCCACTGCCTCACAAAGGCCTCAGTATCGTCTCTCTTCTTATTACTCTTTGTCTCATATGCAGTTAATTATTCATCCCTTACCTGGGCTCTTGGTGCTGCTGCAGGACCTGTCCTGCTTCTTGTCCCAGTGCAAACCACTTCGGCTCAAAGTGCTGCCTGTAACCACCCCCCTCCAAGAGTTCAGCAGGGTCAGGTTCCTTGCAAGGAGCCCTGGGCCAGATGGGAGGAATTTTGGCTGCAGATGCTCGAATCGACTCCCTTAATGGCTCCTGGCCCTGCTGGGGCACTTGGTTTGGGTGCAGCAAGCTGGTGGGGTGCAGTGGGACTGCTTAGGAAGGGTTGGGGGTGCCCTGATTTGCACACTCAAGTGGGGAGAGGAGGACCTGGGCAGCTTTTTCTTGTGAGCACAACAATGTGCCTGTCCTCTGGGACCAGATTCCCACGTCCTGGTGGTGGCCCCATCCCTGCACAGCCGCGGCAGGGGGAGCAGTGCTGGCACCCACTGCGAGCTGTGTGAGCGTCAGCTGCAGCTCGGCGCACTCTGGAAGAGCCAAAGTGAAACCAGAAAGAAAAAGTATCTGCTTGATCCTCTTTCCATGAGCTCAGAGGGCAACAGAAGTCCCCAGGTCAGATTTCCCTCTCAGAGACTCAGTGCCAAGGAAAGGGGAGAGCCTGGGCTGGGGTGGGGGATGTGACGTGAGAAGCATCAGCCCCAGTCCCACTGCTTGGAGTGAGTGCATGGACCTGACACCCCCACTGCTACCCTACCCTGGCAGCTCTGCCCAACCTCTGCCACCCTCTGATGCAGTTATTTCTGGAAAAGCCACTCTGCCACCACCTGAAAACCCCTGGAGCCTGCTGGGTCACTTCCCCACCCAGCCTCCTGCCCTCAGCAAACCACCTCCCCTTCCACTGGGCTGGCTGCTCCTGCCGTGCCCTGGCTTCCAGCACAGCTTGGCCAGGCCCCAGCAGTCCCTTCACATCACCTCTGCCCCTCCCCTGCTGGGTCAGACCCCAGAAGTCTCCTCACATCATCTCTGCACCTTCCCTGCTGGACCAGACCCCAGCAGTCCCTTCACATCACCTCTGCCCCTCCCCTGCTGGACCAGGCCCCAGTAGTCCCTTTACATCATCTCTGCTTTCTCCTGCTGGACCAGACCCCAGCAGCCCTTCCACATCACCTCCAGGAGAAGAGCATCAACCCCAGCAGATGACCACCATCCTGCAGACCCCACTCCAGGAGAGAGGCATCAACCCCAGCAGATGACCACCATCCTGCAGACCCCACTCAATGAGTGGGGTCATCCACTCCATGACGAGCACCAACCCCAGCAGCTGTTCATCATCCTGCAGACTCCACTCCATGAGAAGAGCATCAATGCCAGCAGATGACCACCATCCTGCAGACCCCACTCCAGGAGAGGACCACGAACCCAAGCTACTGTTCACCATCCTGCAGACCCCACTCCAGGAGAGGAGCACCAACCCCAGCAGATGACCACCATCCTGCAGACCCCACTCAATGAGAAGAGCATCAGGCCCAGCAGATGACCACCATCCTGCAGACTCCACTCAATGAGAAAAGCATCAACCCCAGCAGCTGTCACCATCCTGCAGACCCCACTCCAGGAGAGGAGCACCAAGCTCAGCAGATGCTCACCATCCTGCAGACCCCACTCCAGGAGAGGAGCACCAAGCCCAGCAGCTGTCACCATCCTGCAGACCCCACTCCAGGAGAGGAGCACCAAGCCCAGCAGCTGTCACCATCCTGCAGACCCCACTCCAGGAGAGGAGCACCAACCCCAGCAGATGACCACCATCCTGCAGACCCCACTCAATGAGAAGAGCATCAGGCCCAGCAGATGACCACCATCCTGCAGACTCCACTCAATGAGAAAAGCATCAACCCCAGCAGCTGTCACCATCCTGCAGACCCCACTCCAGGAGAGGAGCACCAAGCCCAGCAGGTGCTCCCCATCCTGCAGACCCCACTCCAGGAGAGGAGCACCAAGCCCAGCAGATGCTCACCATCCTGCAGACCCCACTCCAGGAGAGGAGCACCAAGCCCAGCAGCTGTCACCATCCTGCAGACCCCACTCCAGGAGAGGAGCACCAAGCCCAGCAGATGCTCACCATCCAGCACACCCAGTGTCACCAGCGCTGCCCCAAAGGGACATCGTTTTGAGGTGCTCCACCCCCAGCCCTGCTCCGGACCCCCCGGGGCTGCCCTCGCCACGCAAGCCCCTACCTTATCGGCCAGGCCCTCGGTGTCGTCGGTGAGCAGGTAGATGGCGCCGCTCTCGGCCAGGAGGATGGCAGTGTCGGTGGTGGAGGAGGACCTGGGGCGCCCCTGGTGCTGATGCAGGATGGCCGTGAGGCTGCTGTCCTGGGGAGCCTTCCGGATGAGGTGGGGGCTTCCCTTCTGGGGCTCCAGGGAGCCGCTCTTGGCCCGACGGCTGCCGCTGTGCAGGCTGGTGCCGCGCTTGATGGAGGGGCGGGAGCGGATCTGCTGCAGCACCCGGTTGAAGGCGGTGGGTCGGGCGGGGAGGTCGTGCAAGGACATGGCGTAGGAGACTCGGTGCATTTCCGGGGACCTCTCCTTCTCGTCGGGGGAGTCGTGGTCGGAGGCGCCGTAGTGCTGCTGCTGCTGCTGCTGCGGCGGCAGCGAGTCCTGCGAGTTGTGCTGCTCCCGCTCCCGCGACCGCCGCCGGCTGTGGAACAGGTGCTTGAGGCCGTGGCCGAACATGGAGCCCTCGGACAGCTGCTGGATTTTCTGCGGGGCAAGCACAGGCACCTTCAGAGCTCTAAGGGTCTACCTGAAGGCAGGTTGTAGCCGGGCGGGGGTTGGGCTCTGCTCCCAGGCAGCCGGCAACAGAAGGAGAGGGGACACAGCATCATAGAATCAGGCAGGGTTGGAAGGGACCACAAGGAGCAGCCAGTTCCAACTCTGGAGCTGCCATGCCCAGGGACACCCTACCCTAGACCATAGAATCAGCCAGGGTTGGAAAGGACCACAAGGAGCAGCCAGTTCCAACCCCTCTGACATGCCCAGGGACACCCTACCCTAGAGCAGGCTGCCAGCCTGGCTGCAAACATCTCCAGGGATCTGGCCCCAAACACCTCCCTGCAGGGGCAACCCATTCCAGCCTCTCACCACTCCTATGCTCAACAACTTCCTCCTCACTTCCAGTCTGAATCTCCCCACCTCCAGCTTTGCTCCATTCCCCCTAGTCCTATCACCACCTCATAGCCTAAAAAGGGTCTCTGATGAGCCCTGACTGCTCCTACAAGTAGCCAGAGGAGCAGGAAGAACCTTCAGAGCCATAGAGGGAGGTGGGTGCCTGCTGCAGCCAGTGCCACATGCTGCACAGAGCCCCCAACCCTGCAGGCAGCAGGCACTGAGCAGCCTTTTCCTTAGCTAGAAGAGCCCCAGGGCTACTCCCAACCTTGGATCCTTGGCCACTGACATGCTGCCAGGAGCCACCTGCTCAAAACATGCTCCATGTGCCTGCTGCAGCCAGAGCCACATGCTGCACAGAGCCCCCAACCCTGCAGGCAGCAGGCACTGAGCAGCCTTTTCCTTAGCTAGAAGACCCCCAGGGCTACTCCCAGCCTTAGATCTTTGGCCACTGACATGCTGCCAGAGGCCACCTGCTCCTCAAAACATGCTCCAGGAAGGATTAGATCAGGGAGGGCTGTTCCCAGGCTGGTTTTCCATGGCCTCTGAGGGCATCATGGACCAGGCTGACCTCACTTACAGGGGTGAAACAGCAGCTCGTGGCTCAGTGCCACCAAAGCCAGTCCCAGTTGGTTTCCAGCAGGAGATGGGGGCACACTGCTCCCCTGGGTACCCCTGGGGCTTCATCTCCCAGGGGGCTGAGGCTCACATTCCCACGGAGCACACGGTCCCAGTGCTGGCTCCTGGGACTCGGGGTGGCTGCTGGCATGGCCAAGAAGTCATGCAATATGGATGGTGGAACAGATCCTGCCCTTGATTACAGCCAGGGCAGCCTGCAGGGCTTTCCCTCCAGCCACTGCAAGGCCCAGATTTGCACCCCACAGCAGATCTGGGCTGGGTGCCCTCTGCAGCCCCCTCTGTGTGGATGAGCAGGGGACACTGTGGCACAGGCAGCGACAAGCCCCTGGGGAGGGACTTTGTACAAGGGCTTGTAGTGACAGGATGAGGAGCTTCCAGCTGCAAGAAGCTGGGTTTAGGTGAGATGGCAGGAAGAAATTCTTCCCCGTGAGGGTGGTGAGGCACTGGACCAGGTTGCTCAGAGAAGTTGTGGATGTCCTTCTCTGGAAGCATTCAGCACCAAGCTGGATGGGGCTTGGAGCAATGTGCTCTAGTGGGAGGTGTCCCTGCCCATAGCAGGGGGGTTGGAACTGGATGATCTTTCAGGCCCCCTTCCAACCCAAACCATTCTGTGCTTCCATGATTCTAGGCTGGGAGAGTTGGGGCTTTTCAGCCTGGAGAAGAGAAGGCTTCCAGGAGACCTTAGAGTAGCCTTCCAGTATCTGAAGGAGGCTACTGGAGGGCTGGGGAGGGACTATTCACAAAGTCTTGTAATGACAGGACGAGGGGGAATGGGTTCAAACTGGCAGAGGGGAGATTGAAACTGGATGTTAGGAGGAAGTTCTTCACAGTGAGGGTGGTGAGACACTGGCACAGGTTGCCCAGGGAGGTTGTGGCTGCTCCCTCCCTGGAGGTGTTCAAGGCCAGGCTGGATGAGGTCTTGAGCATCCTGATCTAGTGGGAGGTGTCCCTGCCTATGGCACAAGGGGGTTGGAACTGGATGTTCTTTCAGGTCCCCTTCCAACCCAAACCATTCTATGCTTCCATGACTCTATGCCTCCCAGCATCTTCGAATGGCTTGGCAGACTCCAAACTCCTGGTCCATTGTGGCTCCTAGGAAGCAAGTAAATGATGCTGGGACATCAGAAGGTCCTCTTGCTTCCCAGAGCAGCCTCAGCTACCAGGAACTCAGCTGATCACAAGGCATGAATGTGCCCTGCTGCTCCCTGGCTTGGTTTTGGAGTTGAGCCCAGCACTCCACCTCCGAGGATGCCAGCCCTGACCCTGCTGACGTGGAGGGGCCCTGAGTTCCTGCCACTGGGATGCTCCCCAGGGAGCCTCTCCTATTAATTCATGCTTGAAAACCAGCTTGAAGCAGCCACAGAGCTGGGAGCTGCTTACAGCTCCAGAGGACACTTGGTCAAGGCCTTGGCTTTCACACAAGCAGTGAGCACACAATGGTTTGGGCTAGAAGAGACCTTCAAGCTCATCCAGTTCAATAGGCAGGGACAGGTCCCACTAGATCAGGTTGCCCAAGGTCTCATCATGTCCTCCATGAAGGGGGCATCCTCAACCTCCCCAGGCAACCCGTTCCAGGAGCTGCAGAGCATGGAGGGCTTCATGGCCACTCAGAAATGATTCCTTCTCCTAGAATCCCAGATATGGAAGCCACAAGATCCAAATGCATCAGGGCCTCGTCCCACAGTTCTGGAGCCCTTGGGACAAGAGGGATGTGGAGATGCTGGAGGTGTGCAGAGAAGGGCCCCGAGGATGCTGAGAGGGCTGCAGCAGCTCTGCTGTGAGCACAGCCTGAAAGAGTTGGGGCTGTGCAGGCTGGAGAAGAGGAGGCTCCCAGGTGGCCTTCTTGTGGCCTTCCTGCATCTGAAGTGGGCTACAGAAAAGCTGGGGAGGGACTTTTGAGGCTCTGAGGGACTGACAGGACTAGGAGGAATGGAGCAAAACTGGAGGTGAGGAGATTGAGATTGGAGGTGAGGAGGAAGTTGTTGAGCATGAGAGTGGTGAGAGGCTGGAATGGGTTGCCCCTGCAGGGAGGTGTTTGGGGCCAGATCCCTGGAGGTGTTTTTGGCCAGGCTGGCAGAGGCTGTGGGCAGCCTGCTCTAGGGTAGGGTGTCCATGGGCATAGCAGGGGGTTGGAACTGGCTGCTCCTTGTGGTCCCTTCCAACCCTGACTGATTCTATGATTCTAGGAATCAGCAATTAGATCCCATGTCCTTCTCCAGTTGCCAGGCAAGCCTGCTGATCCTGCTGTTATCCACTTACAAGGGGAAAAAAAAAAAAAAAAAAAAAGGGGCATTTTTCCCTGGGA
>VWZI01010913.1:99628-115166 GCA_013396835.1 Psilopogon haemacephalus
AGGCCTGGGAGTGGCAGCCTGGCAGGGGCCGAGCGTCCCCCGCGGTGGTGGGGAGGGGATAGCGGAGCGGACCCGGAGGACATGGAGGGCGAAGGGGTCCCTTCGTGCCGGGGTCCCGGCGGCGGCGGCGCCTTGATCCGCGAACTCTGCCGCTCCTTCGGCCACTACAACCGGCACCTGGCCAGGCTGCAGCACAACCTGCGCGAAACCAAGAAGTTCTTCCGCGACGTCAAATACTCCCAAGGCCACCCCTTCGCTTCGGCGGCGGCGGCTGGGGACGGCTTCACCGTCGGGGATGGGGACGGAACCCCCCGGGACGGCTCCGCGGCCGGCGGTGAGAGAGCGGCGGGGAAAGCCGGGCAGGGCCTGCGAACGGGCGGGGAGGCCTGTGTCAGGCTGTGCGGGGCCGCGGGTGGGCCCGGGGCTGGTGAGGGTTGGGGTGGAAGGGGGAGGCCGTGCGTGGGCTGGGGGAGTGAAGGGCGCAGCTGAGGGAGGTGGGCGAGAGGTGCTGCTGGGGGGCCGTAATGGGAGGCTGGAGGGGGCCGTGGGGTGCTCATGGGGAGCTGAGGTTCATTGGGAGTTGGAGAGGCTTTGTAAGGTTGAGGGGAGCAGGCTTAGGGGTGAGCGAGGCCGGAGGAGGCCACGGAGATGCTGAGAGGGCTGCAGAGCTCTGCTGTGAGGGAGTTCTGCTATGAACAGAGCTCTGCTATGAGCTCTGCTATGCTGAGAGAGTTGCGGCTCTGCAGCTTGGAGAAGAAAAGGACACCCAGGGACTGAGGCTGGTGTTGGGAGGTGGCTGCTGGAGCTCAGAAAAGCAGCTGGTGAAGGAGGGCTACAGTGGGTCTGGAATTGCTCCTACATGGCAGTGGCTTGAGAGGACCAGAGGAGGTCTAGAGGAAGCCATGAGGATGCTGAGAGGGCTGCAGCAGCTCTGCTGTGAGGACAGGCTGAGAGAGTTGGGGCTGTGCAGCCTGGAGAAGAGAAGGACACCCAGGGGCTGGTGTTGGTGTTGGGAGATGGCTGCTGGAGTTCAGGAAAGCAGTGGATGAAGGAGAGCTACAGTGGGTCTGGAATTGCTTCTACATGGCAATGACTTGAGAGGACCTCTCTTTCAAGTAGTTTCCTTTGCCCAATGTGACACCCAGTTGGACTTGACTACTGAATGTGCTATCAGCTGGCCCTGAAGGACATGCAACTCTTGGAGTGAGACCAGAGGAGGGCCATGGAGATGCTCAGAGGGCTGCAGCAGCTCTGCTCTGAGCACAGGCTGAGAAAGTTGGGGCTCTGCAGCCTGGAGGAGAAGGCTTCCAGGAAACCTTATAGTAGCCTTCCAGTATTTGAAAGGGGCTGCAAGAAGGCTGGGGAGGGACTATTGACAAAGTCTGGTAATGACAGGAGGAGGAGGAATGGCTTTAAAGTGGCAGAGGGGAGATTGAAACTGGATGTTAGGAGGAAGGTCTTTGCAGTGAAGGTGGTGAGACACTGGCACAGGTTGCCCAGAGAGATGGTGGAGCATAGAAGCACAGAATGTGATTTTTTGATCCCATTCTTTGCTTCTGTGCTCCACAACCTCCCTGGAGGATGTGCCAGCTCAGCCTGGTTTGCAGCCCTGTCCAGTTCCAAGCCACAGCCGTGGCCAAGCTGCCATTGATTTTATTGACATGAGTGCAATGCCCTGGTGCAGGTTTCCTTCCCCACTCTCACCTTTAGCACACCTGAGCCATTCTGTGAACTGCAGAATAAGTGAACCATCATTGGCTTTCCCCCCAGGCCTTGGTGTGGGACCCACAGCCTTAGTGCTGGTTGTTGCCTCTGTGGCTGAATAACCACCCCTGGGCAGAGCTTGGCTCTGTAAAATGTTGCTCCTGTTGCACATTTCCAGCGCTGCCTAAACTTAGTGACTGGCAATAAAGCTTTTTTTCCTCACCCTGTCTACCATAGGAAGATGTTTCTAAGTGTCAACCAGTTTAAGGAGCTTAATTTTTGCTGACTTCAGGACCACTTTTTCTTAGAAGCTGCTCTGCAGGAAGTTGGAGGTATTTTGACCAAAGAGTTCTGCAGCCTCCTCGCAGTGCTCTGCAGTGTGCCAAGGCTGAATTCTAAGGTTTGATAAAATACAAAGGGCCTGGGAAGTGAAATGGACAGGACACGTCACTGGCTGTGCTTGAAGTGGCAAAATAAAACGTGAGAGTAAACTTTGGTGTCTTGGAAACAAAACAAATGTGAAGGGGTTTGACTTTTTGAGCCGCCTGTGGGGCTGGTGCAACACCACAGAGGTGTAACTGCCCTTCATAGCAACACAGCTCAGGCATCCTAAGGCACAGCTGGAGTTACTTCATCCAAAAGCAGACCTGAGTAGCTGCTGAGCTTTTAAAGGTGCTGAAGCAGTCAGGGTTGGGTACTAGAATCATAGAGGCAGGAAGGGACCTCAAAGATCATCTAGCTCCAAAACCCCTGCCATGGGCAGGGACATCTCACACTGGATCAAATTGCTCAGAGCCACATCCAGCCTGGCTTCATCCAGGGATGAAGCTTCCACTACCTCCTTGGCAACCTGTTCTAGTGTCTCACCACCCTCATGCTGAAGAACTTCTTCCTAACCTCCAGGCTGAATCTACCCACTTCTAGTTTTGCTCCATTGCCCTAATCCCCTATCATGGAATAGGTGAAGTTGGAAGGGACTTTAGAGATCATTTGCTCCAACCTCCAGCCATGGGCAGGGACACCTCAACTAGACTTGTTTGCCCAAGGTCTCATCCAGCCTGGCCTTGAGCACCTCCCATAGGCTCCCTGGGCAGCCTGTGCCAGAGTCTCACCACCCTCCTACTGAAGAACTTCTTCCTCAGCTCCAGTCTAACCCTGCTCTTCCTTAGCTCCAACCCATTCCCCCTTGGCCTGGCTCTAGACACCCTAATGGAAGGTTCCTCTGCAGCATTCCTGCAGGATCCCTTCAAGTACTGGATTGCAGCTCCAAGGTCCCACTCCTGGAGCCTTCTCCTCTCCAGGCTGCACATCCTCAGCTCCCTCAGCCTGTCTTCGCAGGAGAGCTGCTCCAACCCTTGGATCATCTTTGTGGCCTCCTCTGGACTCACTCCAGCAGCTGTGTCCTTATGCTGGGCACACCAGAAGTGGAGGCAGCATTGAGGTGGGCTCTCAGCAGAGCAGATTAAGAGGACGGAGTCCCCTCTGTTGACAAAGCAAATGCACTGAGATGCTAAGAACCTCCAACAACCCACTTGCTATGAGTTGGAGGTGTTTTCTTCATTCTATACCTGAATTAATTGGAGCTCTTTGACCTAGAACCTGAGGCATTTCATAGCTCTTTTGCTGTAGTTCAGAAACACCTTCAAACTGAGCTGCAGCTTATCTACAGATCTTTAGACTGGAGCTGAGGAAGAAGCTCTTCAGTAGGAGGGTGGTGAGAGACTGTAATAGGCTGCCCAGGGAGGTTGTGGCTGCCTTCTTCCTGGGGGTGTCCAAGACCAGGCTGGATGATGCCTTGAGCAGCTGAATTTTGTTGAGAGGTGTCCCTGCCCCATGGTGGGGAGGCTGGAGGAGATGATCTCTGAAGTCCCTTCTAACCTAAGCCATTCAATGATGCATATCCAGAGTCTTGGTCAGCAGCTGTGCTCTTATCTCAGATGTGTGCTGAGGGGAAAGCCCTGGGCCTGGTAGCTCAATGACTCCACAACTGAATGTGTTAAGCAGAAGGTTTGGAAGGCTGCTCCTGCTGAGGCTATGTTGACCCAGGGTTATCCTGGTTAAAATGTGACTGCTGTGATCCTCCAGAGGTTGAGGCTCCTTTGTGCTCTTGGTTATGTCAACATAAGGAGATGGGTTTTGAGAGCAGATAATGTGTGGGGAGAGTACTTGGGAAATGACTCCTCAAATAGGTGGCAGGAGGCATTTGCCAGCCAGCTTCAAGGGAGGCAGAAGTTGAAGCTTGGTTCTGCAGACTGCAGGAGCTGCTGTTGTGTAGAACATCTGCCAGAGCAGGAACTGCTGATGCTGCTCTAGAGAGTCATGGACTGGTTTGAGTGGGATGGGACCATTAAAGCTCAGCTAATCCAACCCCCTGCAGCCATCAGGGACAGCTTGCTCAGAGACTTGACCTGGAATGGTTCTGGGCATGGGGCATCTCCTGCCTCTCTGGGCAATCTGAAGCAGGCTCTTGCCATCCTCAGTGTCAAACATTTATTCCTTCTCTCTGGTCTGAAACTTCCTCTTTCAGTTTCAAACCAACATCAAACCTTGTCCTGTCCCAATCTTGCCTTCCTGTAGGTCCCTTCAGATACTGGAAGGCTACTGTAAGGTCTTCTTGAAGCATTCTCTTCTCCAGGCTGAATCTAGGGTAGGATGTCCCTGCCCATGGCAGAGGGGTTGGAACTAGATGATCCTTGTGGTCCCTTCCAACCTTGACTGATTCTATGATTCTGTGAATCTATGGTAGGGTGTCCCTGGGCATGGCAGGGGGGTTGGAACTGGATGATCCTTGTGGTTCCTTCCAACCCTAACTGATTCTGTGATCTAGGGTAGGGTGCCCCTGGGCATAGCAAGGGGATTGGAACTAGATGATCCCTGTGGTTCCTTCCAACCTTGACTGTTTCTATGATCTAGGGTGGGATGTCCCTGGGCATGGCAAGGGGGATTGGAACTAGCTGATCCTTGTAGTCCCTTCCAACCCTGACTGATTCTGTGATCTAGAGTAGGGTGTCATGTGGGCAGGAGGTTTGGAACTAGATGATCCTTCTGGTCCCTTCCAACCCTGACTGATTCTATGACCTCCCACAGAAGTGCAGGTGGACACTGTCTGTGTGCTGCCCCTGGAGATCAGAGGCAGCCTCGGATCTCTCCCGCGCTGCTTTTGCCGAAAGGCCTTTGCCATCCAGACCTGTTTCCTCCGCGTCGCCTTTTCCCTTTGGCTTGAGATGCTCAGGGCTCCTCCCCGTGGATCCCGTGAATTCGACCTCAGGTTCTTCTGCCAAGTGTTTTGGAGAGTGAATTTGGAGATGAGCCTTGGTGAGAGCCGCCCTTGTTCTTGGACAGGCCTCCTTTCATGCGGCGCGGCGTAAGGGGATGCACGCGCTCCGGGACTCCCCCACGGCCCTTGTTTTTTTTGATGTCTTCATCACATGGCTCCCAAGGACACAGCGTTTGGGCACCCTGTGTAGCACCAGCTCCCAGCTCAGGCAAAAGCCCTGTCCCAAGCAGGAGGTGCTCGAGAGAGCTGTGGCAGTGTTGCCTCATCCACTTCAGGATGCGCTCGCCCAGCCCCAGAAAGCAAATGGTGTCCTGGGCAGCAGGGTGAGGGAGGGGATTCTGCTCCCTTGGCTCTGCTCTGCTCAGGCCTCACCTCCAGTCCTGCCCCCAGTGCTTCTTCTGAAGGTCACAGAGCTGCTGGAGTGAGGCTAGAAGAGGTCACAAAGATGAGGCAAGGGCTGGAGCAGCTCTGCTGCGAGGACAAACTGAAGGAGCTGGGGATGTGCAGCCTGGAGAGAAGGCTCTGGGGGCACCTTAGAGCTGGAGGGATCCTCTAGGAAGGCTGCAAAGAGACTTTTGCTGAGGGTGTTTAGAGACAGGCCAAGGGAGAATGGTTGGGAGCTGAGGCAGAGCAGGGTTGGACTGGAGCTGAGGAAGAAGTTCTGCAGTAGGAGTGTGGTGAGACTCTGGAACAGGCTGCCCAGGGAGGCTGTGGCTGCCTCCTGCCTGGGGATGTTCAAGGCTGGGCTGGATGAAGCCTTGAGCAGCTGAGTCTAGTTGAGAGGTGTCCCTGCCCGTGGTGTGGAGGTTGGAGTAGATGATCTCTGAGGTTCCCTTCCAACCTGAGCCACTCTGTGATTCTCTCCTCACAGGAAGGCTTCACAATGTGGCCGATGCCTTCTGAGTTGGTTTTTATCAGGCTTGGTAGGCAAAGAGTTTGCCTGAATCCCAGCTGAAGTATCAACAGCTACATCAAAGCAATTGATTATCCTGTAGATGAAGGCTAAAATGATCTCTGAGGTTCCCTTCCAACCTTAGCCCCTCTGATTCTCTTCTCAGAAGAAGGCTTCACGATGTGGCCGATGCCTTCTGAGCTGGTTTTTATCATGCTTGGTAGCCGAAGAGTTTGCCTGAATCCCAGCTGAAGTATCAACAGCTACATCAAAGCAATTGATTATCCTGTAGATGAAGGCTAAAATGATCTCTGAGGTCCCTTCCAACCTGAGCCACTCTGATTCTCTCCTCCGAAGAAGGCTTCCCAGTGTGGCTGATGCCTTCTGAGTTGTTTTTTATCACTCTTGGTAGCCAGAGTTTGCCTGAATCCCAGCTGAAATATCAACAGCTACATCAAAGCAATTGATTATCCTGTAGATGAAGGCTAAAATGTGTTGTTTGTGGCTTATTGCTGATTTTTATCTTTTGTGAGCTGCTGGCCAGTTTCTGCCCTTCAGTCACTTGATGTGGCTGCTCTGCTCCGCTGGTGGATCTTGAAAGGCTTCTTCATGAAACAGTTACCCAGAGTCACACTTCACAGAATGGGTTGGAAGAGGACCTCAAAGCTCATCCACTTCCAACCCCCCTATGTCATGGGCAGAGACACCTCCCACCAGCCCAGGTTGCTCAAAGCCTCATCCAGCCTGGCCTTGAACACCTTCATGGAAGGGACATCCACAAACCTCCCTGGGCAACCTGTGCCAGTGTCTCCCCATCCTCACTGGAAAGAATTTCTTCCTGATCTCCAGTCCAAGAATCAATTCTGGTTCCAGCAGCAGTGTCTCCCTTGGCCTTTTCCCACCTGTTGGTTTATGAGGCTCAGTGCCTATGGGGCAGGGATGCAGGAGGGGAGCTTGGTTGGGCCAGTGGTGCAGGAAGGGAGCTTGCCTAGGGCAGGGGTGCAGGGGGGGAGATTGGCAGGGGTGCAGGGGGNAGGGGGGGAGCTTGCCCAGGCCAGGGGTGCAAGGTGGGAACTTGCCTAGGGCAGAGGTGCAGGGTGGGAGCTTGCTGGAGCACACGGAGGGTTTCCCTGTGGTGTCCTGACATGAACAGACCCCTCTGCTGAAGACAACTCCTCCAGCAGTCCTGTTTGCAGACTGCAGATTTGAAGGAGAGGTAAATCTTTGTTAAGGTGATGAAGAAGCCTGAAGCTGGAGCTGAGACAGAAGCAGCTGTGCAGGGGGTTGCTCCTGATGGCAGCGATTTGAATTAAAATAGAGGGCTGGAATGCCATGGGGATAGGGTAGGAGGAGCTGCGGTGTGTGATCTTTAATTGAGGGCTATCTTGGTGCATGAGAGCAGCTTGCTTTGTTTTCTTGGGGCCCCGAGATGCTGAAGCGATTTTGGATGCCAGAACATGACTCATTAAAAGAATTTTAATAGCCTCGGTGAAACAAGACCTTGCCCTACAAAATCCCTGCTGCTCTCTCTGCTGCATTGTTCGAGTCCAGCTTGGACCTGACCTTCTGCTCGGTTTGCCTGGCACCAGGGGATTGTTCTTCAGAGCTCTCACATGTTTTTGGGTTTTTTTGGCAGTTATTTTTGGGGCCTCGCATCTCCCTTTGCCATTTGATTCTCTGGTGCCATCTGTCCTCAGAGCTGGGCCCATAGGGGTAGCTCTCAGGCTGTTCTGTGCTCACAGGGATTGTGGAGCAGGAAGGGGATGAAGGAGATCCAAGGGCTGGAGCAGCTCTGCTAGGGGGACAGGCTGAGAGAATTGGTGGTGCTCAGCCTGGAGGAGAGAAGGCTCTGGGGAGAGCTGAGAGCAGTGTTCCAGTATTCCTGGTTGGACTGGATCTCTGGAGGTCCCTTCCAGCCTCTAATGAGCTATGTTCTGTAGGGGGCTTCAGGAGAGCTTGGGAGGGACTAACTGCTAAGGTCAGTGGGTGACAAGATGAGAGGTGATGGCTTCAAGCTGGGAAAAGCTGGATTGAGGTAGGACATCAGGAAGAGATTCTTCCCTGTGGGGCTGATGAGGCACTGGAACAGGCTGCCCAGAGAAGTCTGGGGGAGGTATCAAGCCTGGAAGTGCTCCAAACTAGGTTAGATGGGTCTTGAGCATCCTGGTCTAGGAGTTGTCCCTGCCTGTGGCAGAGGGGTTGGATCTGGATGATCTTTAAGGTCTCTTCCAACTCAAACCATTCTCTTATTCTATGAATTTGTTTATATCCTGGTCTAGGAGGTGTCCATGCCCATGGCTGTGGGGTTGGATCTGGATGATCTTTAAGGTCCTTTCCAACCCAAACCATTCTCTGATTCGATGAATTTGTTTCTATCCATTTATTTAATTTTTTTTTTGTTTTTAATTGTACTATCAGAAGTGCTCTGTTGCTATGCATGAGGTAACACCAAGCCTCTTTGGATTGCAGCTTGGATGACTGAGTGTGGGAGAAGCTGTATTTTAGGACCTGTAGAAGAAGGCAGGAGCTAAATTCAGTGCCGAGGCTGAATATGTGTAGTAAAGTGAATGCAGAGAATTGCAGCCTCATGGAGTAGGAATTCAAAGGGCCCTGGTTAGTGGGATGGGCCAACTGCTGCCTCAGCTGGGAGCTGGGTGAGGAGAGGGAGTGCAGGGAATCATAGAGTGGCTTAGGTTGGAAGGGAGCTCAAAGCTCAGCCAGTTCCAACCCCCATGTGCCATAGGCACCTCCCACTAGATCAGGATGCTTAAGACCTCATCCAGCCTGGTCCTGAACACCTCCAGGGAGGTTGTGGAGCACAGAAGCACAGAATGGGATCTTGGATCCCATTCTGTGCTTCTGTGCTCCACAACCTCCCTGGGCAACCTGTGCCAGTGTCTCACCACCCTCACTGCAAACAACTTCCTCCTAACATCCAGTTTCAATCTCCCCTCTGCCACTTTAAACCCATTCCTCCTCCTCCTGTCATTACAAGACCTTGTCAATAGTCCCTCCACAGCCCTCCTGGAGCCCCTTTCAGATCCTGCAAAGCCACTCCAAGGTCTCCTGGCAGCCTTTTCTTCTGCAGGCTGCAGAGCCCCAACTCTCTCAGCCTGTCCTCAGAGCAGAGTTGCTGCAGCACTCTCAGCATCTTGGTGGCCTCCTCTGGACATGTGCTGCTTGTGCTGGGGGCTGCAGAGCTGCAGACAGTGCTGCAGGTGGGGTGTGAGGAGAGCAGAGCCAAGGGGCACAATCCCCTCCCTTGCCCTGCTGCTCTGAAGAAGCTGCAGATGGAACCTTAGTGATTGGAACAGGCCTTGAAGTTCATCAGGTCCAACCATTCTCTAAGTCTGCCGAGTCTGAGGCTAAACCATCTCCCTCAGCACCACATCTCTGTGGCTTTTAAACACCTCCACCACGTTTCCCAGGGACACAGGTGGGGAGAACAGTGAGGAATCAAACCTTCTGTGGCCCCTTGTGTTGGTGCTGAACTGCTGACGCTGATTTTAGGGCACCTAAGCAAACTCTTTGGTGCTGTGTGGGTTTCTTGGTGGGCTGTGGGGCAGCATTGTCTGAGCTCTGGAGATGAGACTTTGTGTTCCAGCAAATTGAGAGAGGTGGTTTCTGCCACTCTGCTCTGGTGAGACCTCACTTGGAGCACTATGTCCAGCACAGGAGACATGGATCTGGTGGAGCAGGTCCAGAGGAGGCCACAAAGGTGATCAGGGAGCTGCAGCACCTCTGCTGCGGGGACAGGCTGAGGGAATTGGGGTTGTTCAGCCTGGAGGAGGCTTCAGGGAGACCTTGGAGCTGCACTTCAATATCTGAAGCCTACAGGAAGGCTGGGGAGGGGCTGTTTAGGAGGGCTTGGAGTGATAGGACAAGAGGCAGAGGTTTGAAATGGGAGCAGGGTGGACATGAGGAGGAAGTTGTGCACTAGGAGGGTGGTGATACACCGGAACAGGTTGCTCAGGGATGCGGTTGAGACTCCATCCCTGGAGACATTCAAGATCAGGCTTTATATGGTCCTGAGCATCCTGATCTCGTTGGAGGTGTCCCTGCTTGCCTGCAGGGGGGTCAGCACAAGCTGACCCTTTTTTTGGGGGGGGTCCCTTCCAACCCAGTGCAATCTGTGCCTCCTCCCTCAAGCTGTCCTCACGGCTCTGCCCTCTGTTTCAGGGCAGAACTTCATTTCCTTCCCTCGCCACGAGGAAGAGCATCTCCAGAGGACTGTGAGCTGGCACCCTTGCCTGCTGATCCTCGGCCAGAACTGCAATGCCAAATGCCAACTGCTCAACATCCTGCTGGGTGAGAAGCTGCTGCCTACCACCAAAATCAGCAAGGAGGAGGAGGACTGCAGGAGGCGCCGGATCCGATTCACGCATGGGACACAAACCCGCCTCAGCCTGGCGCTGCCTGAGCAGTATGAACTGGTCCACATGATGGCAGCCCACAGAGGGCACTGGGACACCATTCCAGAGGAGGACTTGGAGATCCGTGGGGACACTGAAGATCCTGCTCAGCGGTTAGCAGAGCTGGAGGTGATGCTGCCCTACTCGCTGCTGAAGGTAACTCAGGTGTCCGTGCGCCACCTTGGTGCTGAACTGGAGTTCCAGGAGCTGAAGGGGGGCTACAAAAAAGCTGGGAAGGGGCTTTTTAGGCAATCAGGGAGTGGCAGGACTAGGGGGAATGGAGCAAAGCTGGAGGTGGGGAGATTCAGAGTGGAGGTGAGGAGGAAGTTGAACATGAGAGTGGTGAGAGCCTGGAATGGGTTGCTCAGGGAGGGTGGTTGTGGCCACATTCCTGGAAGTGTTTGGGGCCATATCCCTGGAGGTGTTTGGGACCACATCCCTGGAAGTGTTTGGGGCCAAATCCCTGGAGGTGTTTTTGGCCAGGCTGGCAGAGGCTGTGGGCAGCCTGCTCTAGGGTAGGGTGTCCCTGAGCATGGCAGGGGGGTTGGAACTGGCTGATCCTTGTGGTGCCTTCCAACCCTGACTGATTCTGTGATTCTATGGAGGTGTAACATGGAGAGGTAAAGCTGCTGGTCTAAACTCTCCAGCATAGCATTTTGTCTTCAGCACCAGACTTCTAGTTTCTCTTTTCTCTTTGATTAGGATTTTAATTGGACATCCCTGTCTCTGCTTGTGTGCTTTCCTTTCAATGTGGACTCTTTGCAGTATAATTGGAGTGAGGCCACAAAAGTTGGTCCAAGAGTTGCAGCAGCTCTGCTGTGAGGACAGGCTGAGGGAGCTGGGGGTGTGCATCCAGGAGAAGACTCCAGGGGTGGGACCTTAGAGCTGACTTCCAAGACCTGAAGGGGTCCTCCAGAAAGGCTGCAGAGGGACTTTTCCTGAGGGTGTTTAGAGACAGGCCAAGGGAGAATGGTTTGGAGCTGAGGCAAAGCAGAGTTAGACTGGAGCTGAGGAAGTTCTTCAGTAGGAGGGTGGTGAGGCTCTGGAACAGGCTGCCCAGGGAGGTTGTGGCTGCCTCCTGCCTGGAGGTGCTCAAGGCCAGGCTGGATGAAGCCTTGGGTAACCAAGTCTAGTTGAGAGATGTTCCTGCCCATGGCAAGAGGTTGAAGCAAATGATCTGAGCTCCCTTCTAACCCAAACCATTCTGTAAATCTTGGAAGTTAAGTTTCCTTAGCTGGAACTCCAAATATCTCCACCACCTCCCTGGGCAGCCTGGTTCAGTGTCTCACCAGCCTGACTTCAATAAAAGAATCTCTTCCTAATCTTAGAAATGAATCCAGAGAAATATAAATGTAGATCAAAAAACCTCTCCTAGATCTTGCTGCCAAATCTTTCCCTCGCTCTGCATGAGAGAGGATTTAGCTTCACATTTCTTTGCCCGGGGTTTGTATTTTAGCTGGTCCACTTTAGCCAGGCTGCAGTTTCCAACCCTCTTTCAGATCTCTCCTGTGAAGTGACAAAGATCTCTCTGTCTGCCTTCAGTTACATTTAGGGCACTCAGATGAAAACAGCTAGTCAGATTAATTTGAAAAGGGTTGGGTTGGGGGGGGGGAGAAATCAAAAGCTCTTCCCAGTGGTAGGAGAAGGGAGGGTGAATCACAGCTGGCTTCAGAGGGAGCTGGAGGAGTCCTTAGATGAATTCAAGGGGATAAAGGAAAAACAAAAGTTGGGTTTTAGGTTTGTTTTGGGTTTTTTTTTAGAGACTAATAGAGAACATGGTGAATGTCAGCAGGTAATTGGGCTGGGGGGAGTTTCCTCTTCAATTACAGGAGCCTGACCTCTTCTGGAGACCTTCTGGTTCTTGTTTTCCACCCTTCTAGCTAATTTGTGTTCTCCAGCTCTGCTCAGCACACACACCAAGACAACCTGCTGGAGTGGGTCCAGAGGAGGGCAATGAAAGCTGGTGAGGGGTCTGGAGAAAAGGTGAGGAGCAGCTGAGGGAACTGGGGGTGTTCAGCCTGGAGAAGAGGAGGCTGAGGGGAGACTTTCTGGCTCTCTACAGCTCCCTGAGAAGAGGCTGGAGCCAGGTTGAGCTTTGGAGGTCCCTCTCAACCCAACCCATTCCATGAGAATTTCACCTCTGGGTTTCTGTTTGAAATCTTCACCTCCCTTTCCCATGCTGAGGATATTTCTCCACTAGCAAATGCTGCCCTCAGAGGGGCTCTCAGTAACTGCAGGACCTGGGCAATGCTGCTGCTTGTCAGGCCTCTGCCTGAGCAATTTAATTACACAGCCTGGCTGGCACTTGGGTCGTGCTGCTGTTTGGTGCAGGCACTTGGTGCTGAGTCATGCTTCTGGGTGCAAGGTTGCTAAATTCCAGCTCCTTAGGTGTGACTCTGCTAAAGGAAGGTGAAGGTATTTGTGTAAGTTAACAGCATCCAAGCATGAACTAACCAACTCCTCCCTGGAGAGAACCTCAGTGCAAGGGTAGCGGGTCCCACTTCTGCATCCTGAGCTGCAAGTGGAGCACCTTGAGAGGCTGTTTCTTCCTGGATTTGCAGAATGGGTTGGTTTGGAAGGGACCTTTAAAAGTCATCGAGGTCCAAACCCCCTGCCATGGGCAGGGACACCTCCCACAGCCCAGCTTCAGCCCAGCTTGCTCAAGGCTTCATCCAACCTGGCCTTGAACACCTCCAGGGAGGAGGCATCCACAGCCTCCCTGGGCAACCTGTGCTAGTCTCTCCCCACCCTCACTGGAATGAATTTCTTTTTCTCAGTCTCAGATCCAGGGTGGGATTGTTCTTGCTTTCCTGTGTTCCTAAAGGATGTCCTTGTCACAGAAAAGGGGTGAGGAGGAATCATGGAATCAGTCAGGGTTGGAAGGGACCACAAGGATCAGCCAGTCCCAACCCCCCTGCCATGCCCAGGGACACCCTACCCTAGAGGAGGATGCCCACAGCCTCTGCCAGCCTGGCCAAAAACACCTCCAGGGATCTGGCCCCAACCACCCCCCTGTGCAACCCATTCCAGCCTCTCACCACTCTCATGCTCAACAGCTTCTTCCTCACCTCCAGTCTCAATTTCCCCACCTCCAGCTTTGCTCCATTCCCCCTAGTCCTGGCACTCCCTGATAGCCTCAAAAGTCCCTCCCCAGCTTTTCTGTAGTCCTCTTCAGACCCTGGAAGGCCACAAGAAGGTCCCCTGGGAGCCTCCTCTTCTCCAGCCTGCACAGCCCCAACTCTTTCAGTCTGTGCTCACATCAGAGGTGCTGCAGCCCTCCGAGCATCCTCAGGGTGAGGAGGGGACCAACAAGGTCATTTTCAGAGGTCAGCTGCTGTGGGAACACTTCCCCTGTACCAGCAGGTTTCTGAAGTTGGTTATTTTTACGTGGGAAGTAGCAGGGAAGGGAAAACATGAGCAGAGCTGCTGTATTCCTTGGGGGATCACTATGCCCAGGAATGCAGCAGGGTCATGGGGAATAATCCATCCAGCCTGACAGGTGATTAGATTTAGAGGAGGAGGAAAGAGTTGCCTCATTGCCTAAATCTTATCACTTGTGCCTGGAAGACAAAATAGGCTTCTCTGAAGGACTGGGTTTTGTCTGGATAGAATCATTAAAATCCCAGCATGGTGGGGGTTGGAAGGGTCCTCTGGAGATCATCCAGTCCACCCCACCCCTGCTAAAGCAGAGCACCCACAGCAGCTTGCCCAGGATCACAATGGCCAGGTGAGGTTGGAAGCTCTGCAGAGAAAGAGACTCCACAACCTCTCTGGGCAGCCTGCTCCAGCACCCTCACACCAAAGTAGTCTGTCCCTGGGTTTCTTACTGGTCTCTTTAAGCACTAAAAAACCTAGCAGAAGCTCTCCTTGGAACCTTCTCCAGGCTGAACCAACCCCAGGATACAGTTTAGTGGTTGTGTAGTTGGTTTCTGGTTGGACTTGATGCTCTTAAAGGTCTTTTCCAGCCTTACTGGTTGATGATCACCTGCTTGGGAGGAGCTTGGGTCAAATTTTGCCTAAATTGGGTTAGTTTCTCAGCACCTCAGTGAACAGAAGAAAGAGTGATTAAAGTACCTGAAGCCTGACAAAGTAGGGCAAGGCCCTCTTGGGATGCAGTGAATCAGTGTTCTGAGCTGGAGAGGAGGAGGCTGTGGATGTGCTGCAGTGGGCAGGGAGCAGGGAGTGAAGCTGCTCTTGTCTTAATTGTAGGTCAAGACCTACTTGATCCTTAATTTCTTCTTCTGAGATATGGGATGCAGTGGTCATTGCCAGTCTGACTCCCTGGATGATTTGACAGGCTGTGAGAGAGTTGGGGTTGTTCAGCATGGGGAAGAGAAGACTTCAGGGAGACCTTAGAGCAGCCTTCCAGTGTTTTAAGGGGGCTGGGGAGGGACTTGTTACAAAGGCATGGAGTGACAGGAGTCATAGAATCAGTCAGGGTTGGAAGGGACCACAAGGATCTGCCAGGGGAGTTGTGGAGTCTCCCTCTCTGGAGATATTCACGCCCTGCTTGGATGTGTTCCTGTGTGATCTGCTCTGGGTGATCCTGCTCTGGAGCAGATGAGCTTTGGAGGTCCCTTCCAGCCCCTGACATTCTGCTCTGCTCCAGATGAGCTTTGGAGGTCCCTTCCAGCCTCTGACATTCTGCTCTGCTCCAGATGAGCTTTGGAGGTCCCTTCCAGCCCCTGACATTCTGCTCTGGACCAGATGAGCTTTGGAAGTCCCTTCCAGCCCCTGACATTCTGCTCTGCTCCAGATGAGCTTTGGAGGTCCCTTCCAGCCCCTGACATTCTGCTCTGGACCAGATGAGCTTTGGAGGTCCCTTCCAGCCTCTGACATTCTATGATTCTATGGTGTGCTCTTCAAACTGTCTTGATTGCTGTTGCCAACACCTCTGCATCATGCTACCAGTGAAGAGCTCAAACTGATCCTTGGTACCTGCTGTTCAGATTTGCAAAGTGGGAGGCTGCTTTGATGCCTTATATAAAAGGGCCTTTTAGAGAAGTAAAATAGGAACAAAGTTACTTAACAGCAATTTCATGCTTGCAGCTGTCAAAGAAACATCTGAGGATGATTACAGCAGCGTGACCTCAGGAGATCCAGCTTGGAAATGTTTGGAATCCAGGTTGAGTCAGAGGTGTTCCCCATCTAGGAAGGACTTGAGCCCTAATAGCAGGATGCTGCGCAGGCGGAGCTGCAGCTTCTGTAGGACCTTTCTGAAGAAGACAAAAGGGATGGAGGAAGGGGAGGGGG
>VWZI01010913.1:115617-133143 GCA_013396835.1 Psilopogon haemacephalus
CCCCCCCCCTTCCTCATTAGGAGTTGGGAAGGTGGTCCCAAATCCTTGCTTCAGTTCAAAGCCTTTGATGTTTTCTTTCCTTGTCTTAGTGCAGTGATACATGACACCAAGATAGGAGCAAGTGTGGATCTGTTGGAGGGTAGGAGGGCACTGCAGAGGGACCTGGGCAGGCTAAGTGGGTGGGCAGAGGCCAATGGGGTGAGATGGAACAAGGCTAAGTGCAGGGTTCTACACTCTTGCCTTCTGACCTTTACCTGTTGCAGAGCACTGCTCAGATCTCCTCTGGGACTGCTCTTCTCCAGGCTCTCAGCCTTTGCTCCTCACAGAGATGCTTCAGGCCCCTCAGCATCTTTGGAGCCTCCTGTGGACTCTCTCCAGCAGTTCCCTGTCTCTCTTCAACTGAGGATCCCAGGACTGGACTCAGTGCTCCAGCTGTGGCCTCACTGGGACCATCCCTTAGCTTCTTGTTAGATTGGAAAAAGATCTTAGCTGAGCTTCTCACAGCCACCTGCTGCTCCTCAGCCATCCTTTGGCTGTGATTGTGTTGGAATGGGATTTTGTGCTGCTTTTGCCAGCAGTGTTGGCTGGCATTGTGCTTTCTGCTGTTGGAAGCTCCACTGTGGATCTATCTCCTTTGGTTGAACAGGGAGAGGTTAAGCTGAAGACTTTGAGCTCTTCCCTGGGGAGCTCCTTGATGCCTTCTGTGCCGCTGTAGCTGTCAGACAGGGCGTGGGAGCTTCTGGTTTGTCAGGGATCTGCCCGAACCTGCTATTAATTCTTTTTTTTTCATTCCTCACTCGGTAGGAAGTGGACATTGTGGTAGCACCATGTCGAGGCTTCCAGTCTGCTGAAGCCACCTTGGCAGAGTACGTGAACCAGGTCCTGCCTGTCGTCACCTTCGCCATCAGCGAGGTTGAGCTTTCGCCGTCGGACGAGAGCGAACTGCGCCAGATCAAGGAGAAATTCTCCCTGCCCATTTTCTTCTTCCGAGTGCCGGACTCAGGGCTCGACCTGATTGCTCCCGACCCCCCTGCCAACCAAAAGTCCTCCCTTTACTGCCAGCTGCTGGACTTGGAGTACCTCAGCAGCAACCACTGCAGCTGCGGGGCGCCTGCGCCCGACGGCGATGCCCAGAGCATGCTGGTGGAGCAGCTGGAGAAGCTCCGACTCCTAAGCACTTTTGCCAGGCAGGTGCTGCAGAAGCATCTGGTGGAGGCAGCTACCAGCTTAAACGAGGTGCACTGTCGCTGCCTCAACATCTTCATCAACCAGGCCTTCGACATGCAGCGGGACCTGCAGATCACCCCCAAGAGGCTGGAGTACACCCGCAAGAAGGAGAACGAACTCTACGAGTCCCTGATGAACATCGCCAACCGCAAGCAGGAGGAGATGAAGGACATGATCGTGGAGACCCTGAGCAATATGAAAGAGGAGCTCTTGGAGGATGCTGCTAGTATGGAGTTCAAAGGTAACTCGTGGGCAGGGGAGAGGCAGGGACGAAGAGGTTGGGGACTTTAGAAGATCACAGGATGGTAGGGGTTGGAAGGGACTCAAGGAGATCATCGAGTTCAAACCCCTTGCCAGAGCAGGACCAGACAATCTAGCACAGATCACAGAGGAACACATCCAGACAGGCTTGGAAAGGCTCCTGAGAAGGAGACTCCACAGCCTCTCTGGGCAGCCTGTGCTCTGAAACCCTTCCAGTCAAGAAGTTGCCTCTTGTGTTGAGCTACAACCTCCTGTGCTGCAAGAGTGGGACACACAGGTTGCCCAGGGAGGTTGTGGCTGCTCCTTCCCTGGAGGTGTTCAAGGCCAGGCTGGATGAGGTCTTGAGCATCCTGATCTAGTGGGAGGTGTCCCTGCCTATGGCACAGGGGGGTTGGAACTGGCTGATCTTCGAGGTCTCTTCCAACCTAAACCATTCTATGATTGCTGTGCTGAAGGTGTGTGGAGTAGCAAAGATTCCTCTTTTTTGGTTGTTTTCTTTTTTTCCCCCTTTCTCACTTGTGTAGATATCATCATTCCTGAGAATGGGGAACCTGTCAGCTCCAAGGACATCAAATGTTGTATCAAACAGATTCAGGAGCTGATTATCTCTCGGTTAAACCAAGCTGTTGCCAACAAGTTAATCAGCTCCGTGGACTACCTGCGGGAGAGCTTTGTGGGGACCCTGGAGAGGTGTCTGAAGAGCCTGGAGGAGTCTTGGGAGGTTTCAGTGCATCCTGTGAGGAGTTTGGAGAAGTCGAAGGAGGCTTCTGTCCACATCACAAGCAATTATCTCAAGCAGGTATGGTGACCAAGTGGATGCAGAACTGGCTTGATGGCCACACCCAAAGAGTGGCTGTCAATGGCCCCAAGTCCACGTGGGGACCAGTGACAAGTGGAGTCCCTCAGGAATCAGTCCTGGGCCCAGTTTTGGTCAGCATCTCTGTGGGTGCCATGGACAGAGGCATTGAGTGCAGCCTCAGCAAGTTTGCTGAGCACCTCAAGCTGTGTGGTGGAGCAGCCAGGCTGGAGGGCAGGGATGGCATCTAAAGGGACCTGCACAGGCTGCAGAGGTGGGCACAAGCCAAGCTCAGGAGGTTCAACAAGGCTAAGTGCAAGGTCCTGCAGCTGGGTTGAGGCAATGCCAAGCACCAATCCAGGCTGGGCAGGGTCTGGCTGGAGAGCAGCCCTGAGGAGAGGGACTTGGAGGTACTGGTGGAGGAGAAGCTGAAGATGAGGCAGCAGTGAGCACTTGCAGGGCAGAAAGGCAAGCAGAGGCTGGGCTGCAGCAGGAGCAGTGTGGGCAGCAGGGCCAGGGAGGTGATTGTGCCCCTCTGCTGTGCTCTGCTGAGAGCCCACCTGGAGTAGTGCATCCAGTGCTGGAGCCCCTGGGACAAGAGGGATGTGGAGATGCTGGAGGTGTGCAGAGAAGGGCCCCGAGGATGCTCAGAGGGCTGCAGCAGCTCTGCTGTGAGCACAGCCTGAAAGAGTTGGGGCTGTGCAGGCTGGAGCAGAGGAGGCTCCCAGGTGACTTCTGGTGGCCTTCCAGGATCTGAAGGGGCCTACAGAGAAGTGTAGTAATCAGTCTGCAGCCCAGGAGTACCTCAGTGCAGCAACTGCATCCTGGAGGGTCCTGGTTCTTGCCTCCTGTTTTAATTTTCAAAGGGTCCAGCAAATTTTCTAGTGCCCTGTACCGGGTTAGAGCTTCCACTTCTACATTTTCTCCTATGTCTGAGCTGAGAATCTACCTCAAATGGCCACGTGCCTGTAGCTTGCAAAGCTCCCATTCTTTCCTCTTTTTCCTCTGCTTTCCAGATACTGAATGCAGCTTATCATGTTGAAGTCACTTTCCACTCGGGTTCCACAGTCACCAGGATGCTGTGGGAGCAGATCAAACAGGTATGGGCACCTTGGGCTTTTATTTCTGGTACCTGTCACTCAGTGAAGTCTATTTGGAGCAGAGCTTATTGTGAATACCTTACCTGGAGTATCATGTCCAGCTCTCATCCTGGAGGAGGATGTGGAACTGTTGGAATGGGTTGAGAGGTGGCCATGAAGATGAGCAAGAGGGTCCCAACAGGAGGAGGATGTGGAACTGTTGGAATGGGTTGAGAGGTGGCCATGAAGATGAGCAAGAGGGTCCCAACAGGAGGATGTGGAACTGTTGGAATGGGTTGAGAGGTGGCCATGAAGATGAGCAAGAAGGTCCCAACAAGAGGATGTGGAACTGTTGGAATGGGTTGAGAGATGGCCATGAAGATGAGCAAGAGGGCTGGAGCACCTCTGCTGTGAAGGCTGAGAGAGTTGGGGCTGTTCAGTCTGGAGAAGAGAAGGCTCCAGGGAGACCTTAGAGCAGCCTTCCAGAAGGAGCTCCAGGAGAGCTGGGGAGGGACTTGTAAGGAAGACAGGGACTGACAGGATGAGGCTGTGGGCAGCCTGATCTAGGGTAGGGTGTCCCTGGGCATGGCAGGGGGGTTGGAACTGGCTGATCCTTGTGGTCTCTTCCAACCTTGACTGATCCTGTGATTCTAAGAGACTGGATGGAGCACTTAGTGCCATTGGCTAGGGCTGGGTGCTAGGTTGGCCTGGATGATCTTGGAGGTCTCTTCCAACCTGGCTGATTCCATTGCTATTTAATTAGCCCAATTCTCTCTGCAGACAACTGTGCCCTTAGAAGGCATCAGAGCAGGCTGAGTAAATTGACTCCTTGCCTATTTTTTGGGGGGGAGATGGGGCAGTGTTTTAACTATTTCCTGATCCTTAGATCATCCAAAGGATTACGTGGGTCAGCCCTCCTGCCATCACCAGTGACTGGAAGAGGAAGGTTGCTCAGGATGCCATCGAGAGCCTCAGTGCCTCCAAGCTAGCCAAGAGCATCTGCAGCCAATTCCGCACCAGGCTCAACAGCTCCCACGAGGCTTTTGCAGCTTCCCTGCGCCAGGTGAGTGTGGGCAGCTGCAAGGGAGGCTTTGCTTTCTACAGTGCCCCTGCTGGAAAGAGGAGTTTTGATTGCAGAGAGCTCTGGGAGCAGCTCCTGCAATTAATTGCTGCCCTGCTCTAGGCAGAGGTGGCAGAGCTCGAAGGCAAGGAGCTGCTTTTAGAGCAGGGATCTCTGCACACCCTTATCTTCACACCACCAGGGTATCACCAGGCTGGGGCACCTCTCCTGAAAGTATTGGGGGCTGAAAGTATTGGGGCTGTTCAGCCTGGAGAAGAGGAGGCTCCAGGGCAAGCTTAGAGTAGCATTTCAATACCTGAAGGGGACCTACAGGAAGGCTGGGGAGAGGCTGTGGTGCTAAGGTGAGAGGCAATGGTTTGAAACTCCAGCAGGGAAGGTTTAGATGGGCTGGGGAGAGGCTGTGATGATAGGATGAGAGGCAATGGTTTGAAACTCCAGCAGGGGAGATGTAGATGGGCTGGGGAGAGGCTGTGATGCCAAGGTGAGAGGCAATGGTTTGAAACTCCAGCACTCTCTTCCAACCCAATGCAAATGGGATCTTGGGGTGTATTAAGAAGAATGTGTCCAGCAGATCAAGGGAGGTTCTTCTACTCCCTCTATTTTGCCCTGGTAAAACTTCATCCTGAGTACTGTGTTCAGTTTTGGGCTCCTCAGTTTAAGAGGGACAGAGATCTGCTGGAGGGAGTCCAAGGGAGGGCTGTGAGGATGCTGAGGCGACTGCAGCACTGCCTGGGGAGGAGAGGCTGAGGGACCTGGGGCTGCTTAGTCTGCAGAAGAGAAGACTGAGAGGGGATTGAATCAATGTTTGTAAATCTCTGAGGGCTGGGGGTCAGGAGTGGGGGGACAGGCTCTGCTCACTGCTCCCTACCATAGGCCAAGGAGCAATGGATGGAAGCTGCAGCACAGGAGGTTGCAGCTCAACACAAGAGGCAACTTCTTACTTGTGTGGGTCCCAGAGCACTGGCACAGGCTGCCCAGAGAGGTTGTGGAGTCTCCTTGTCTGGAGCCTTTCCAGGCCTGTCTGGATATGTTGCTGTGTGCCCTGAGCTAGATTGTCTGGTCCTGCTGTGGCGGGGGGGGTGGACTCGATCTCTTTGAGCTGAGCTAGATTGTGTGAGCTGAGCTAGATTGTCTGCTCCTGCTGTGGCAGGGGGGGGTGGACTGGATGATCTCTTTGGGTCCCCTTCCAACCCCTGACATCCTGTGAGCCTGTGATCTGTTGCAGTTAGAAGATGGCCACTCTGGCAGGCTAGAGAAGACAGAAGACCTGTGGCTGAAGGTGCGCAAGGATCATGCTCCTCGCTTGGCACGGCTCTCCCTGGAGAGCAGGTCCCTCCAGGATGTGCTGTTACACGGTGAGCACCGTGCTTGATGTTCTTGCCCTTATCTTCTGGCTCCCTCCTGAAGCAGTCAGTGGGTGGAAAGGAGTAGGAAGGCTGTTTGGCTTTTCACTCAGCTGCTTGGCTGAGCCTCCATCCGATGCATACTGAGTGCCTTGAGTTGTGCAGCCGCTGGCCTGCGAGGAGCTCTGGGCTGCCAGAGTGCAGAAGGGGAGAGAGAGACACACACATGAATGAGTTTTCAACAAGTCCAACTGCCAGGTTCTGCACTTTAGCCACAGCAACCCCAGGCAGTGCTCTGCAGGCTGGGGACAGAATGGCTGGAAAGCAGCCAGGCAGAGAGGGGCCTGGGGCTGCTGAGAGATGGAATGGAATGAGCCAGGTTGGAAGAGACCTCCAAGTTCATCCAGTCCAACCTAAACAGGAGCCAGCAGTGTGCCCAGGTGGGCAGCAGAGCCAATGGCATCCTGGCCTGGATCAGGAATACTGTGGCCAGCAGGAGCAGGGAGGTTATTCTGCCCCTGTGCTCAGCACTGCTCAGGCTACACCTAGAGTCCTGTGTCCAGTTCTGGAACCCACAGTTTAAGAAAGATGTTGAGGTGCTGGAAGGTGTCCAGAGAAGGGCAGCAAGGCTGGGGAGGGGCCTGGAGCACAGCCCTGTGAGGAGAGGCTGAGGGAGCTGGGGGTGTGCAGCCTGCAGAAGAGGAGGCTCAGGGCAGAGCTCATTGCTCTCTGCAGCTACCTGAAGGGAGGTTGTGGCCAGCTGGGATTGGGCTCTGCTGCCAGGCACCCAGGGACAGAAGGAGGGGACACAGCCTCAGGCTGTGCCAGGGCAGGTTCAGGCTGGATGTTAGGAGGAAGTTGTTGGCAGAGAGAGAGATTGGCACTGGAATGGGCTGCCCAGGGAGGTGGTGGAGTCCCCATCCCTGGAGGTGTTTAGGAGGAGGCTGTTTGAGGCACTTAGTGCCATGGGTTAGTTAATTTGAAGGTGTTTAGTGATAGGTTGGACTTGGTGATCTCAGAGATCTTTTCCAACCTGCTTAATTCTGTGATTCTGTGATGCTGGCAATGTCTAAGTGGATGTTGTCTTCCAGGCAAGCCAAAGCTGGGCCGTGAGCTGGGCAGAGGGCAGTATGGTGTGGTCTACCTGTGTGACAGCTGGGGAGGACACTTCCCCTGTGCCCTCAAATCCGTTGTTCCTCCAGATGAGAAGCACTGGAACGACCTTGCACTTGAGTTTCACTACATGAGGTGTGTATCCTAAGTGCTGTGCTCCCTCTGCATGGTTCTCCTTCCCCTCACTGCAGCAGACAAATGCTGTTTGAATCACAGAATCCTGTAACGAGGGAGGAACCTTGCTGGCTGCTTCTCTGCTCTGCAGTCAGTCACTTCACCTCCTGAGATGCCAAGCTGCTGTTTTTAGCAGAGGTGCCACTGCAGAAGTGCAACAGGCACAAAATGGGAGGCAGATCTGCTCCTCCCCCTCTTCATCTCTAACCTCTGGAGGTCCCTTCCAACCCAATCCATTCTATGATAATATAACAACAGCTTTCTAGGACCTGAAAGGGAGCTGCAAAAACGTTGGTGTGGTGGTTTGGGAGTTCCCTGCCCTGCCCCAGGTTTGAATTCACTCAGACTAGACTCAGCTGGCTGGAAGTTAAGGACTGAAGCTTTGTATTCACAGCTTAGCACAAGATGCAAGCAGATATCAATCACAATCTCTGCTCCACAACCTCCCTGGAGGTATTGAGCAACCTGTTCTGGTGGGAGGTGTCCCTGCCTATGGCAGAGGGTTGGAACTGGCTGAGCTTTGAGATCCCTTCCAACCTAAACCATTCTATGACCCTTGAGACCTTTCTGTCAGTCAGATTCTCTGGTGTCTGCTGCTTGGCAGAGTAAGTTGGAATTAATAAGATGTGCTGGCAAACAGTTCTTCTCCACTGAGTTTTGTTGTTGGGAAGAGGAATCTTTGTCTTAGAATTATAGAATCAGTCAGGGTTGGAAGGGACCACAAGGATCAGCCAGTCCCAACCCCCCTGCCATGCCCAGGGACACCCTACCCTAGAGCAGGCTGCCCACAGCCTCTGCCAGCCTGGCCAAAAACACCTCCAGGGATCTGGCCCCAACCACCCCCCTGTGCAACCCATTCCAGGCTCTCACCACTCTCATGCTCAACAACTTTCTCCCCCAATCTGAATCTTCCCACCTCCAGCTTTGCTCCATTCCCCCTAGTCCTGGCACTCGCTGATAGCCTCAAAAGTCCCTCCCCAGCTTTTCTGCAGACCCCCTTGAGATCCTGAGAGGCCACAAGAAGGTCACCTTGGAACCTCCTCTTCTCTGACTTCACAAAAAAGCAGCTTGTGGGTCTAAACTGCAGAAAGCTAAGCTTGGCCTCAGTGAAAAGCTGCAGAACAGGCAGCTGAAATGTAACCTAGGGTTTCTTGGCTGTTGTCATCTTTCAGTTGGCTTCCTTGAGTTCAGTTGCAGCAGGCAGCTCTGCTGACCCTCACACTGAATTGTGGTGTGAAGATTTTCCTGCTCTAGGTTTGCCTCCCTCTTGTATTCAAGGTGCAACTGTTGGGTTTCTCCTTCACCAGTTGAGGCTTGGCTTGGTGTGGAGGGAAGGACTGAAAAAAACCAACCAAACAAACAAAAAAAACCCAAAAAACAAAGCAACTGAGGAGCTTTTTCTGTGCTGAACTTTCTCTAGGTCTCTGCAGAGCCATGAGAGGCTTGTACACCTCCATGGGTCTGTGATAGATTATGGCTATGGAGGAGGCTCCAGCATTGCTGTCCTGCTGATCATGGAGCGCTTGCACAGGGACCTCTATACAGGACTGAAGGTAAACAACAATCTCTGTGCTTGGGTATGGATGGGATGAGATTGGACAAGGCTAAGGGCAGGGTTCTGCACTTTGGCTACAGCAACCTCAGGCAGTGCTACAGGCTGGGGACAGAGTGGCTGAGAGCAGCCAGGCAGAGAGGGACCTGGGGTACTGGGAGATAGCAACTGAACATGAGCCAGCAGTGTGCCCAGGTGGGCAGCAGAGCCAATGGCATCCTGGGCTGGAGCAGGAGCAATGTGGCCAGCAGGAGCAGGGAGGTTATTCTGCCCCCCTGCTTAGCACAGCTCAGGCCACACCTTGAGTGCTGTCTCCGGTTCTGAGCTGCTCAATTCAAGAGAGATATTGAGGTGTGCCCAGAGAAGGGCAGCAAGGCTGGGGAGGGGCCTGGAGCACAGCCCTGTGAGGAGAGGCTGAGGGAGCTGGGGGTGTGCAGCCTGCAGAAGAGGAGGCTCAGGTCTCTTCCAACCTGGCTGATTCTATGATCTTCAGCCTGGAGAAGAGGCTGAGAAGAGACCTGATTCTTCTCTTAAGTCCCTGAAAAGAGGTTGGAGCCAGGTGAGGGCTGGTCTCTTCTCCCTGATAGCAGGTGATAGAACTGAGGAAGTGGCCTCAAGTTGCACCATGGAAGGTTTAGGTTGGAGGTCAGAAGGAGATCAGAAACATTTTTTTTTTTTTTCCTGAAAGACTGGTCAGGGTTTGGAACAGGCTGCCCAAGGAGGTGGTGGAGTCAGCATCCATAGAGGTGTTCAAAACACATCTGGCCATGGCACTTGAGACCCACTTGGAGCTCAGGCTACACCAGGGGAGGTTTAGGCTGGACATTAGGAAGTACTTTTGTTTGCTGAAAGGGTTTCCAGACATTGGAACAGGCTGCCCAAGGAGGTGTTGTTGAGTCCCTGTGCCTCAGTGTCCTTAAAAGACATGCAGATGTGGTGCTTGGGGATATGGCACAGTGAAGGACTTGGCAGAGCAGGGTTAATGGTTGGGCTTGATGACCTGGAAGGTCTTTCCCAACCAAAATGATTCTGTGAAAAAGAAACTTAAAGTAGCCTTAACCCAAGCCAAACCCCAGTGTTGGGTCGATGGTTGGACCTGATCTTAGATCTCTCTCCCAACCCAAACAATTCTATGGAGTTTTATGTCTATACAGCAACAATAATCCACACCTAAGGATCTGTAAATCTATAAGACACAACTGGAACTGCTGAGTTCTTTTTCAGTGCTTTTGGTGAAGAAGAAGAAGCAAAAGGTGACTTCCCCTTGAGGAATTCAACTTCTCTGTGTGTGTTCCTTCTGCAGGCTGGGCTAGAACTGAAGACAAGACTGCAGATTGCCCTGGATGTGGTTGAAGGGATTCGTTACCTTCACAGTCAGGGACTTGTGCACAGGGATATCAAACTTAAAAATGTTTTGGTAAGGACAATTATGATTTTTGTTGTTGCTGTATCTGTTTTTTCCTCTTGTCTTACAAAGGCCTTTTTAGTGGTAGAGTGCTTGAACTACAAGGAGGGTTTCCAGGTCCTGCTTCTACTAAATCCCAGCCACACCCTCCCTTTAGAAGACAAGTGGAGGCCTGGCTTGTGGCTGAGTTTAACTAGGTGAGTGTCCAAGAGCAGCCAAGTAATCCTTGAAGCTCAAGAGCAGCTGATCAACCCTTCAGATGGAAATCTGGCTCAAGATCTTCAACACAGGAAGGACATGGATCTGATGGAGCAGGTCCAGTTGACAGCCATGAAGGCTGGAGCAGCTCTGCTATGAGGACAGGCTGAGGGAGCTGGGGTGGTTCAGCCTGGAGAAGAAGGCTCTGGGGAGACCTTAGAGCTGCCTTCCAGTACCTGAAGGAGCTAAAGAAGGCTGCAGAGGGACTGTTTGCAAAGGCCTGCAGGGATAGGACCAGGGACAATGGTTTGAAATGAGAGCAAAGCAGATATAGATGTAAGGCAAAGAAGAGGAGAAGGCTCTGGGGTGACCTTAGAGCTGCCTTCCAGTACCTGAAGGGGGCTACAAGAAAGCTGCAGAGGGAATGTTTGCAAAGGCCTGCAGAGACAGGACCAGGGGCGATGGTTTGAAATGAGAGCAGAGCAGATTGAGATTGGATATGAGGAACAAGTTCTGCACCAGGAGGCTGTGGGAACACTGCAGCAGGTTGCCCAGGGAGGTGGTTGAGGCTCCATCCCTGGAGATACTCAGGGTCAGGATAGAGAAGGCTCTGAGCAAGCTGCTCTAGTGAAGGATATCCCTGCTGAGGGCAGGGGGCAGGACTGGCTGAGCTGTGGAGGTCCCTTCCCACCCAAACCTAGATGCTGTATGAAAAAGCAATGCTGAGGAGCGTGGTTGTGAGCTGCCTGTGTGTGAACTCTCTTGCAGCTCGACAAAAAGAATCGAGCCAAAATCACTGACCTAGGGTTCTGCAAACCAGAAGCTATGATGTCTGGCAGCATTGTAGGCACACCCATTCACATGGCTCCTGAGCTCTTCACAGGTATGCTCTTGGCTTCAATCCACTGCTTCCCTCCCTCCCTCCTCTGCCTTCAATTCTGGAAGCTATCAATTTGAATTCAGATCTCAGCTTTGTCTTAATGTGGGTGCTGATCTCTTCTGCCAAGTAATTGGTGATGGAACAAGAGGTAAAGGCCTCAGGCTACACCAGGGGAGGTTTAGGCTGGACATTAGGAAGTACTTTTGTTTGCTGAAAGGGTTTCCAGACATTGGAACAGGCTGCCCAAGGAGGTGTTGTTGAGTCCCTGTGCCTCAGTGTCCTTAAAAGACATGCAGATGTGGTGCTTGGGGATATGGCACAGTGAAGGACTTGGCAGAGCAGGGTTAATGGTTGGGCTTGATGACCTGGAAGGTCTTTCCCAACCAAAATGATTCTGTGAAAAAGAAACTTAAAGTAGCCTTAACCCAAGCCAAACCCCAGGAGACTCCCTGCTTAGTTTTAACTCTATTTTAACTCTTTGCTTACTTGAAAGGGACCTCTGGGGTGAGAGAACTCTGGGATTTGTTAAGCTTTGAGAAGCTTTCACTTTCCAGTTGCAGGACTATTAATAATGAAAGCTGGAATTAGTTATTAGGAAGCTTGGAAATATTTGGCTTTCAAAGCTAACTGCATCAGGAAGGATCCCCTGTAAGGAATTCCCATCCTATTCCATGTAGAGTGTGTTCAAACTGGCACCTGGCACCCACTTTAAGCTTGGTTTTTATTCTTTCTGAGGCCTGTGCCATGCTTATTGGAATCCTTTGGGGTCTGTCTGGGTTGCTGTTGTTGCTTAAGATGGCAATCAAACAAAAGCAAACCCTCTCTGTGTTTCATTTAGCCACCATTCAGGTGCTTCTTACTAAGAGTGAAATTTTCCTGACTGGAGGCTACAGCTTGACCTCTAGAGCTGGACTTTGGCTGGGCACTGATGCACTCTGTGCTCAATCCTCTCTTATTTAGGGAGTGAGAGAACTCTGGGATCTGTTAAGCTTTGAGAAGCTTTCACTTTCCAGTTGCAGGACTATTAATAATGAAAGCTGGAATTAGTTATTAGGAAGCTTGGAAATATTTGGCTTTCAGAGCTAACTGCACCAGGAAGGATCC
Source organism: Psilopogon haemacephalus (assembly GCA_013396835.1). Taxonomy (NCBI): domain Eukaryota; kingdom Metazoa; phylum Chordata; class Aves; order Piciformes; family Megalaimidae; genus Psilopogon; species Psilopogon haemacephalus. Next base: position 127,831 of record VWZI01010913.1, read on the forward strand.
CATCCTGTTCTATGTGGAGTGTGTTCAAACTGGCACCTGGCACCAACCCTAAGCTTGGTTTTTATTCTTTCTGAGGCCTGTGCCATGCTTATTGGAATCCTTTGGGGTCTGTCTGGGTTACTGTTGCTGCTTAAGAGGGCAATCAAATAAAAGCAAGCTCTGTGTTTCATTTAGCCAACATTTCAGGTGAAATAATCCTGACTGGAGGCTAGACCTTGACTTTTAGAGCTGGGCACTGATGCACTCTTTGCTCAATCTTCTCTTACTCAGGGGTTGGACTTGCTGTACGCAGTTAAATTGCTGGGATGAGAGGCTGGAGTTGGCTCTGCCAAACTCCTGGGCTAGCAGCAGAGCCTGCCAGAGCTCACAGTTGGTGTCTAAAGTACACCTGAGCTCAGCTTCAACTGCTGGTACAGGTGGAGGTCACATCCCCTGGGAACTGGAGGCTCTCTGCTTTCATTCCTTCCACCTTTTGGCAGCGACTCCTGCCTGGCTTCCCACAAGTCTTGCCTGCTGGCAATGCAGTTGCTGCTTTTGAATTCAAGGAACTGGAAGCCAGATTTCAGTTCTCAGACTGCTGAGTCTCCCAGGGGTGAGGAGCAGCTTTGCCCTGCTGATCTGCTGTGTGTTTTGCCACAGGGAAGTACGATAACTCAGTGGATGTTTATGCATTTGGCATTCTCTTCTGGTACATCTGCTCTGGCCACGTGAAGTTACCAGAGGCTTTTGAGAGATGTGCAAGCAAAGATCACCTTTGGAACAACGTCAGAAGAGGTATTAAATGGTTTTCTTTGAACTCTGGATTGATATTTGGTGCTGGAGTGAAGCTTGAGGAGGTGAAGAGAGCTCCCTTTTTGAGACCTCGAGCAGCTGAGGCTGGTTGAGAGGTGTCCCTCTAGTTGAGGGGTTAGAGTAGATGATCTCTGAGGTCCCTTCCAACCTGAGCCGTTCTGTGGTTCTATGATTTCCATCCTCCTGGAACTGAGAGGTAAACCCACCACTTGTTCTTGCTTCCTTGACAGCCTAAAGAGTAGCACTCAGCTAGTTTTAAACTTGGACTGATTCTCCTGAAAGCCTGAAATCAGCAGGGGTAAAAAAAAAAAAAAAAAAAGGCTTCCAGTTAACCACCCTTTTGCCCTAGGGACTCTACATAGCTTAAAGCATGCCAAGCAGCACAATGCTTCTGATGTAAAGCAGACCTCAAAAGCAGCCAGGAATGATCCCCCAAAGAATGTTTAATCCCTTAAAGTCACCACAGCCTCCAGGAATCACCACAATCAAGCACTCCATGTGCAGCAAGCAGGCTGAGGAAAGTGCTGTTGAGTCAAGCAGATGGTGATGGTTGCTTCATCAAACTAGAAACCTACTTCTGTGCCTGTGGAGGTTTAGTGTAGGAGGATATTTGGTGGTGGTTTAAGGCTTTGTGCTGTGTCATGGTTATCAGCAAGCTTTTTCCTGCTTTGTGGCCTCAGATCCTGCCCCATATGATCTCTCCCTTTCTCATGTGAAAAAGATTAGCTCAGATGAGTGAGCCTTGCAGTTGGTCCAAAGGCTGCACTGGCTGCTTTTGTTCTTTGCATTGAGCTTGCTCCCAAAGGCACTGGCCAACAGCAGGTGGGGTGGGGGGAACTTGCTTTCTTCTAGGGGAGGGTCTTCATTTTGCTCCCAGCTAGTTGTAGAGGGGAGGCTGCAGGGAAATGAGAAAGTGTTGAGCATCCTCTGCTGAGCAATGTCAGCAAGGATGGCTCAGTGAAGGGCTCCCAAAGAAGTCATAGAATCAGCATGAATTAGGTTGGAAGGGAGCTCAAAGCTCAGCCAGTTCCAACCCCCCTGTGCCATAGGCAGGGACACCTCCCACTAGAACAGGTGGCTCAAGGCCCCATCCAACCTGGTCCTGAACACCTCCAGGGAGGTGGTGGAGCACAGAATCTTTGATCTCATTCTGTGCTTCTGTGCTCCACAACCTCCCTGGGCAACCTGTGCCAGGGTCTCACCACTCTCGCTGCAAAACAGCTTCCTCCTAACATCCAGTTTCAATCTCCCCTTTGCCAGTTCAAACCCATTCCTCCTCATCCTGTCATTACCAGACCTTGTCAATAGTCCCTCTCCAGCCCTCTTGGAGCCCCCTTCAGATCCTGCAAGGCCACTCCAAGGTTTCCTGGAAGCCTTCTCTTCTCCAGGCTGCAGAGCCCCAACTCTCTCAGCCTCTGCAGCATCTTGGTGGCCTCCTCTGCACTGGCTCCAACCCTTCCATGTCCTGCTTGTGCTGGGNGCTGTTGGGTGGTAGTAACCAGGTGACCAGGGCAAGGGAAGGGATTCTCCCCTTTTACTCTGCTCTCCTCAGACCCCATCTGGAGTACTGTGTGCAGTTCTGGAGCCCCCAGCACAAGCAGGACATGGAAGTGTTGGAGCCAGTGCAGAGGAGGTGGTAGTAACCAGGCTGCTCTCGGTTTGGCCGAGGCTGTTCTCGGGTGGTAGTCACCAGGTCGGTCTGGGTTTGTCCGAGGCTGCTGTTGGGTGGTAGTAACCAGGCTGCTCTCGGTTTGGCCGAGGCTGTTCTCGGGTGGTAGTCACCAGGTCGGTCTGGGTTTGTCCGAGGCTGCTGTTGGGTGGTAGTAACCAGGCTGCTCTCGGTTTGGCCGAGGCTGTTCTCGGGTGGTAGTCACCAGGTCGGTCTGGGTTTGTCCGAGGCTGCTGTTGGGTGGTAGTAACCAGGCTGCTCTCGGTTTGGCCGAGGCTGTTCTCGGGTGGTAGTCACCAGGTCGGTCTGGGTTTGTCCGAGGCTGCTGTCGGGTGGTGGTAACCAGGCTGCTCTCGGTTTGGCAGGGGTGCGCCCGGAGCGTCTCCCGGTGTTCGATGAGGAATGCTGGCAGCTAATGGAAGCCTGCTGGGATGGAGACTCCTCCCAGCGCCCTCTCTTGGGGATTGTTCAACCTATGCTGCAGGGGATCATGGACAGGCTCTGCAAGTCGAGCTCTGAGCACCCAAATAAAGGGTTGGATGACTCGACCTGAGGAAGGAAGCACAAGAAGAATTTTCTCTCTTTATTTTTTTTTTCCCTTTGGTCTTTTTTTTTCTTTTCCCTCCTCCTACTGGTGGGAGAATTCCCAGCCCCTAACTTCTGCAGATGGCTTCTTCAGATGTAAGCTCCTTGTGGCCAACATGAGTGGGACACAGGTAACAGCAAGCAGAAGGTTGCTCCTAGAGGTGAGATGTTGCGGGAAATGCTCCATCCTGAGCATCAGCCAGAGCAATCTTCCCCTGGACACCTCTTCCTTGATGCTAGTGACCCTGCTGGAGCTTTTATTATGGGGTGGTGCAAACGAGATAGAGACTCCACACACCCTTGAACTAAAAGGGGGGAGGGGTTGCCAGTCCCACACACGCCACCAGCTGAAGCAAAAGCATCTTGCCAGGCATCCCAGGTAGTGTCTTGTGTTGCCAGGAATTGCTCGTGACACTCTTGACTCACTGAAGTCCAACCTCTTCCCTGTCACCTGCTGGTCCTAGGTGGCCTTTGGGCCACCCCTGACTACCCCAATCACTTCTAGATTGTGCACAGCCTGGTGGGAGAGGAAAGAGGAACGCAGAGGCTGGAGGCTAGAAAGTGTTGGAGGAGCTAAAAGCATCTTCCTTAGCTTCTTGCAACACTCCAGATGTTTACATTGACAGGAGCATAGCTTCCATGTTTTACCTGATTGGGGGGGTTCACTGCAGTGCAAACACCCCAAAGTTTATAAGCTATTTCTTTTTCCTTATGTACCCTTCACCTCCTGACTTCTCTCAACAAGCTCTTTGTTGGTTTTTGGTTTTGGGTTTTTTTTTTTTTTCCTGGTAGTTTTGCTTCATGATAGTTACTGGAATGGCTAAAAGAAAGTGCCCTTTGTTTGACAGTCTTCTGGTTTATAAAGAAAAAAAAGGCTGCTCACAGCTTACACATTGGAGTAGCAAACAAAGTCATTACAGCTAATGAGTGGCCCTGGGGAAAATGCCAAATCATTTTAATTCAGGTTTGGTTGGGGTTTTTTTTGTTGTTGTTGTTGGGGGCGGGGGGGGGNGGGGGGGGGAGGTTGAGTTAGTTGGCAAAGCAATGGACAGTTTTAAATTGTGCTAACTGGGACAGGCAGATTGGAAGGGGGTGGGGGTGGGTTAAAATCAGGTTTCTTTTGGGGCTGCTTTTAAAGTCACTTGTTTGGTGAGAGCATACTGGAGGGGAAAAACCAGGTCAGTCCTCCTCCAGTGGCTGTGTGGTGTGGCTGTGGTCACTGCACTCTGGGAGCTCTTCAGTTGGCTGTACTGAAAAGAAAGAAAAAACATGGAGAGAGGTGGGGAGGGAGGGAGGAAGAGTCCTGTGCTGAGCTGATCCTGCTGCTCTTTCCCCAGAGAGTTGCTTCTCCAAATGGTCCTCTGGCCCCCAGTGCCTTTTGCATCTTCTGGGGCAAGATTGGTCAACCTGAACCTACTTAGAGGGTGGATTGCCCCCACACCCAAGCCCCTGCCTTTTGCATCTCTGGGGTAAGATTTGTCAAGATTTGGCAACTTCGCCCCTGGGTTGCACTGTTGCTCCTGGCTGCAGAGGATGGGGACAAAGTGGTTTTGTTTCCCAGGAAGGCCAGCAGGATGCATCCAAAGCAGTTTGGGGCACATGGAATTACTGCACCTCCTTGCCTTGGAATTTCTTAGCTATGAGAGAGCACAAGTCTGGGGCACATAGAATTGCTGCACCTCCTTGGCTTGGAAATTCTTGGCTATGAGAGCAAAATTCCAGTCCATGATCTTCCTGTTTGACAGCTAGAACAAAGGCAAGGGTGCAGAGGATGGGCACAAAGTGGCTTTGTTTGCCAGGAAAGGTTTCCCAGGAAGGTCAGCAGGATGCATCCAAAGCAGTCTGGGGCATGTGGAATTACTGCACCTCCTTGGCTTGGAATTTCTTGGCTATGAGAGAGCAAAATTCCAATCCATGATCTGCTTGACAGCTAGAACAAAGGCAAGGGTGCAGAGGATGGGCACAAAGTGGCTTTGTTTGCCAGGAAAGGTTTCCCAGGAAGCATCCAAAGCAGTCTGGGGCACAAGGAATTGCTGCACCTCATTGGCCCTGGAATTTCTTGGCTATAGGAGAGCAAAATTCCAGTCCATGATCTGCCTGTTTTGACAGCTAGAACAAAGGAAAGGGATCCATAACCCTGCAGTATTAGCTTAGTTAGTTTCAATTTTCCTTTCTTTGTGCAATAAACAGAATTAATGTGCTTTTATATAAAGATATATATATATATATTATTAAAAAAAAAAAAAAAAAAAAACTTTTTTTACTTA
>VWZI01010914.1:17585-29190 GCA_013396835.1 Psilopogon haemacephalus
AAAAAAAAAAAAAAAAGCTTGACCTGCTGTCGTGCCAAAATAGGCCTAACTATGTCCTGGCTTGCCCAGATATGTTTACCCTGCTCCCCTTCTCTCCTGCTGATGGGGAAAGCACTGTGGGAAAAGAATCATAGAATCATAGAACCAGTCTGCGTTGGAAGGGACTACAAGGATAGAATCATAGAATCATTCAGGGTCGGAAGTGAGCACAAGGATCATCTAGGTCCAACCCCACTGCCATGCCCAGGGACACCCTACCCTACATTCACAAGGTCTTGTAATGACAGTACAAGGGGGAATGGGTTCAAATTGGTGGAGGGGAGATTTGAACGGGATGTTAGGAAGAAATTCTTCACAGTGAGGGTGGCGAGTCACTGGAACAGGTTGCCCAGGGAGGTTGTGGCTGCTCTCTCCCTGGATGTGTTCAAGGCCAGGCTGGATGAGGTCTCGAGCAACCTGATCTAGTAGGAGGTATCCCTGCCTATGGCAGGGGGTTGGAACTGGATGATCTTTAAGGTCTCTTCCAACCTAAACCATTCTATGATTCTATGATACATCAGGCTGCCCACAGCCTCTGCCAGTCTGGCCATAAACACCTCCAGGGATGTGGCCCCAACCACCTCCCTGGGCAACCCATTCCAAGCCCATACCATCACACATGCTCTTAAATGTAATTCTATTTAGGGGGGACAAAAGAAATAAGCTTAAGCAGTGTTTCTAATCAAATGGGTCCCAGTGTTTACTCTTCTGCTATTTTCAAAGTTCTGCTGTGGTTCTTATCCATTTTCTGGCTGAACATCCCAGCATAACTTCCTCTCATTCCATTATGGTGTCCAGCAATGTGATATCTGAGGGCATAACAAAAGATATTGTTAACATCCTTTGAAATACTCTCTTAAAAACCTGCTGCTTGACCAATGTACTTCTTCGATGTGCACTAAGGGAATAAGCAATAAATTTGACTTCTAGCAGATGTTCCTGGTGAAAAAAAAGTAGTCCTAACTACTGCTGTCTTTACAATTTAAAACACATTTTATTGGGCTTCCTGTCAAAGCTATATTTCATGTGTCTTGGATGTATGGCTTTGAATTAGCTCTAAGATTATCTGTGTGGAATCCAAATCAGCTATGGTTTAAGAATACAAAATTGCCTAAAAAAATATGAATAACATTGAATTTTGAGCCAATCAGGTGAGCAGGCAAATCATGCTACAGAACAGATTTTTAATAAAATACTTGATTTAAAAGCTTTGCAAAATTTTGAATTTGATTAATTCAGCCTTGATAAAAAAAAATGAACATCTGTTTTGGAGGAAATTCAAAAGAAAACATATACAATGTGAGTGAAAACACTTTGGGCCTTGTCAAAAACTCCATGAGTTTATATATATATATATTTATTTTTTTTTCTCTGAAAAGTTTATATTTCTGTTGGAAAAATAAACTTTACAATCTCTGTTAAACGTATGATAGAATCCTGAACATAGAATGGTTTGTGGTGGACGGGACTTCAAAGATGCTGTAGTTCCAATTCCCCTGCCATGGCCAATTACAACTTTCACTAGATGAGGTTACTCAAACCTCATCCAACTTGTCCTTGAATATTTCCAGGGACAAGGCACTCACCACCTCTCTGGGTAACCTGTTCCAGTGTCTCACCATACTCACACTGTAGAACATTTTCCTCATATCTAGTCTAAACCTACCCTGTTTCAGTTTAACACTGTTAATCCTTGTCCTATCACTTGTAAACATTCCCTCCCCTTCCCTTACAAAGCTTTCTCATAAGGCTCTTTTAGATACTGGAAACCAGAAGCGGTGGTCCATTCCTCTGATCATTTTTGTGTTCCCTCTTCTGGTTGGCCCCAACAGGCTTATTGCCTTCTTATGTTTGGTCCCCAGAGATGAACTCAATACTGCAGGAGAGGTCTCATGATAGTGGAGCAGAAGGGGAGAATCATCTTCCTTAAACTGATGGCCATGCTTCTTTTGATGAAACCCAGGATATGTCTGGCTTTCTGGGCTGTGAGTGCACACTGATGGTTCATACTCATCCACTTATACCTCCAAATTCTTCTCCCCAGGGCTGCTTTTGATACAGTTGTCATTCACTCTCTGTGCTTGGCATTGGTGAGAACAAGGCTCAGCACAGCACCTCTCCTTGTCGGCTTTTCTATCTCTTTGAGAAGGAAGCTTCATCAAGACATCTGAGCAGCCCCCTGGATAGCTTATGCTCTGCTATATGGCCCTTTCAATAGGGCTTGAGAACATGAGGCTGTTCCCATTTGTCTATAGAAGGCTCCATCCACTTAGTCTTTCACAGAATCATAGTCAGAAGGATGGCTACAGCCTCACAGGATGCCAGGGGTTGGAAGGGACCTAAAGAAATTATCACCATGAGAGTGGTGAGAGCCTGGAATGGGTTGCCCAGGGAGGTGGTTGGGGCCATCTCCCTGGAGGTGTTTAAGGCCAGGCTGGATGAGGCTGTGAGCAGCCTGATCTAGGGTAGGGTGTCCCTGGGCATGGTAGGGGGGTTGGAACTAGATGATCCTTGTGGTCCCTTCCAACTCTGACAGATTCTATGATTCTATTATTTTCTGTCCTTCCATCACTTCACCCTTCTGGGAAAACAAAGCAAAACTAAACAAAAAGCAAAGCAAAGCTGAAGATTGTCTGGACTGATGTCTTTTTTCACTGGGGAGAGACCTGATATTTCCAAGACAGAGCTGCTGGGCTCTCGATGACATTTCACTGCAACAGGCTATTGGCACTTCAGAACCAAGAGAGGAAGATGAGTTGACATTGGATGACTTTAGGTTGTTATAATATCCTCAAGAAGAATAAGCTAGAGAAAATATTGTTGTAGGCTGTTGTCCAAGCACTGGAAGAACAGCTGGACAGGGACAGGATATGATGACTGGGCTTGATTCTGGAGATGACTGGACAGGGTGGCTCAGGTATAGACAGCCAAATATCAGCAAATCATCAAAACATTTAACCAGCAGTGAGATCAGCAAAGAGGTTTTTTCCCCACACTGCTGGGACACAGAGAGCTCTGAAACACTCTATTGCCAATGTTGCCCATAACAGTTACTCTGCTGGAAACTGCAGCTGAGGACTGACTGAGGAATGTGTATGTGCAGCTTACAACATTCTCTGCTTTGCTGAGGTGAAGGAAGCCTTGAGCCAGCCACAAGCCCATAGCCTTGTGGCGCATCCTTGCTGTATAAGTAGCCGATAACATGGACTAAGCCCGCATGGGAGGAAGATGCAAAGCAGTGCTTTTCACATCATATGTAGGATTTATGGTACAGAAATGCCTCTTCAAAGGAGCATATAACCCATGGAAACTGGCTGCCGTGGCTGTTTCTAAGTAACCTGTGGAATGAATTTAGAAGCTTGCAGTGCATGAGCAGTAGTCAGGCTCCATGGCAGCATGAGATCCAGCATGCATTTGCTCCACTGTGTTATTTCCTGCTGTGGATGAAAAGCTAAATGTGGCAACCCAGGCTCTAAAGTGAGATTATTACAGAGAAAATATCCTTAATGTGCAGCCCAACAGACCAGTCAAAACACAGTTGTATAAGCCAACAGCCATCAACTGCATACCTCTGCAGAGACTGTGCTGGAAATTGCATGGGGGTTCTTGACAGGTAATCAGAGTGGCTAAGGCAGGTGTGTCCAGTTGTAACTGCAAGGTTCTGGATTGGTTGGAAAAACACCAAACATAGTGGGGGAATATATATATATATATATATTTGTTTGTTTGTTTATTTATTTATTTTCCACTGACACAGAGCACACTGTTTGATGCTGTCAGTGTCTAATCTTTCAGAGACTGTGTTGGTTTCATTTCCAGTGTTACAATGCTAAAACCGTTTCATTTTCCTGTTCACTTTCAATAAACTGCTGCCTCCCAGCACTGCACAGATCCTGAACGCTTACATACCTGGTGAAGAGAGGAAAAGCTGCATCAGTTCTGTCTGCTGCCTGATCTGAAATTGCCTTGCTCATTTTTTGAATGCTTCTGCGATGCCAAAGACCCAAGTAGTGGTACCACAGGAACAGGTTCATGCTTGATTTTTCACTCATCCTACCCTCTGCATGGATCTTGAGCACCTACATACCAGGTGAAGAGAGGAAAAGCTGCATCAGTTCTGTCTCCTGACTGATCTGAAATTGCCTTGCTCATTTTTTGAATGCTTCTGCAATGCCAAAGAGCCAAGCAGTTGTACCACAGGAACAGGTTCATGCTTGATTTTTACTCATCCTACCCTCCTTGGCAGTAGGGGAGTGGATTGTCTTCTGTGGATGCTCAGATGGGAGTCCTAACAGAAGGAAAAAAAAAAACAAACCCAAAACCACTTTATTCATAGAAGATAAATCTCTAAATCATAGTAAGAACAGATGCTTTGAAGAAATAATAAGGGCAGAAACTGTGTTCTAATTCCTGCTTGATTAAAAGAGCACTAATTCTTCTGAGTATTGAAACTGGTATGTTGGATGGGAAAGTTGCAGTTCATTCCCAGACTTCTGTGATGTTTGTGCTGGAAATTCTTGTTTCTTTGCATGCACATTAACTCAATCAAATAGTCTGGGGACTTTGAAGTTCTCACTTACAGGTTATTTTCCTCAGGAAACCAACCTGTTGTTTCAGCTTTAATTCCTTGTGCAAACCTAGTGGCAATAATAAAACTGTGTGTCTCAGAAGCACAAAGCTACATTTTCAACATTTTGCTGTGTAAGACAATATTCCACTTCAGAAATGTGAAATTAAGAACCACAAGTTCATATTTTTTAATGCAAATATGTACTGCTTCCTTCAGTACTGCAACTCTAGCAAGTCTTTAAGCTCTTAAGGACTATCTGAATGGCAAAGAAAGCCAATGGCATCCTGGCTTGTATAAGAAGTAGTGTGGCCAGCAGGAGCAGGGAGGGGATTGTCCCCTTGGACTTGGCCCTGATGAGGCCACACCTTGAGCACTGTGTTTGGATTTGGGCACCTCAATACAAGAGGGATGTGGAGGTGCTGGAGCAAGTGCAGAGGAGGGCAATGAAGCTGGGGAAGGGCCTGGAGAATAAATCTTACTAAGAGTGACTGAGTGAGCTGGGGATGGTGTGCTGGTCTGAACAAATTGGAGGATTTGAATGAGAAATTATACCATAGGCTGAGAAAGGAAAACACTGATGATGCTACTTCACTCATAGATTTACTGAGAAAGGAAAAAAAATGTTTAAGAGTTGTAACCCAAATATAGATGGTTTCAGACCGCTTTGGGCTGTGGCATTTGCATGGCTCTTTCTCCCTGCCTTTCCTAGCTGGATCTGAATAATTTCATTATCTTGCTGCTAATCCCCCTGGCCCATCTACCTTCACCTATCTGCTGCATGAAACAGCTGGTGAGATAAGTTTGGGGAAAAGGGGAAAGGTGGTAGGGGTGTTAGAAACCCCTCTTAGGGACTTTGATCTCTGGGAGGGCTGTGGTNGGTTTCAGACCGCTTTGGGCTGTGGCATTTGCATGGCTCTTTCTCCCTGCCTTTCCTAGCTGGATCTGAATAATTTCATTATCTTGCTGCTAATCCCCCTGGCCCATCTACCTTCACCTATCTGCTGCATGAAACAGCTGGTGAGATAAGTTTGGGGAAAGGGGGAAAGGTGGTAGGGGTGTTAGAAACCCCTCTTAGGGACTTTGATCTCTGGGAGGGCTGTGGTGTTTCTGTATTACCTTTTCACTTTATATATCTGTAAATATCTGTTATACATTGTAAATGTCTGCTTGGATATTGTGCAAAGCTGTAAATATAAAGCTTCATTTATTAACTTCCAGCCAACTGAGTCCTAGCCTGGGTTATTTCAATGTGTGTGGGGTTGGGTAACTGCTGAACCACCACAGATGGTTAGTATGAAAAAGAGGAGACTCGGGGGGGGAAGACTTCATCACTGTCCACAGTTACCTGGAATGACATTGTGGAGAGATCAATGCTGATCTCATCTCACAGGTAACGAGTGACAGAAAAATAGGGAATAGCCTCAAGCTGAGACTGAGTAAGTTTATTAGGAAAAAAAAAAAAAAAATTCCCAGGAAGAATTCCAATTCCAAGATCAGGCATTGGAATGGGCTGCTCAGGGAGGTGGTGAAGTCACCGACGCTTCGTGTGTTTAAAAGTCATTTGTCTGTGGTGCCTGGGGATATGGTTGAGGGTGAACCTTGTAGAGTAGGGATAATGATTAGACTTGGTGATCCTGAGAGGCTTTTCCAACTTTAATGTTTCTGTGATTCTCTTTAAAAATGAAGACTAATATCTAATGGGATTTCAAAAGCTTCCCCAAAACCAGTCTGAATCTACCCATTTCTAGCTTAGTTCCATCCCCCCTAGTCCTATCACTACCTGGCATCCTAAAAAGCCCCCCCCAGCTTTTTTCTAGTCACCCTTAAGATACTGAAAGGCCACAATAAGGTCACCTGGAAGCCTTCTCCTCTCCAGACCAATCAGCCCCAACTCTTACAGTCTCTTCTTATAGTAGCACCATAAGAAGTGTTAATGGAAGCTTCTGAATGGTTATTGCCTCTTTCTCCTAAAAATTTATTCCCAAAATCAAAGCCTAAGTGTGCTGGAAAATGATCCATGACACCTTCTACATTCTTTCTAGTTGTACAAATTGATTCTTTGATGCCTAAATAAACACAGCAAATACTTTATTTAAACTGTTAGGAGAGGCATTTGTTGAAAGCTGTTAGGCTAGGAAATTGCAAGTATTTCCCATAGGTTTATCTCCTCTTCATTCTCTCTCTTTGTCTGACCACAAGAACAATGGAATTCTATTACATCTGTTGTCTAACTTATCTCTCGTTATTATTGCATTTGAATACACTCAAAAACAGGGCACAGAACCAAAAGACTTACAAAATCAGAGCCAACACAGGAGCAGAGGATCCCTGATTTCCTCTCCCACCCTTACATTGTGTTTATGAGAGTGTAACTCGGGCTGGCTTTAGTGCAGTGCCTCCTGATTTATAGCAGTGTCACTGGGATCAGGATTATGTCCCCAGTCTCCATATTGTAAAGACAGAATAAAGTCTGCTAAGTGTTTTAGTGGCAAGACAGGTCACTGAGGTTGTAATTATCTCTAATTGACACTTACAGAAGCTGTAACCTTCTTTATGTGCTGCTGAGTGGCAGCTCAGAAGGGTGTGAATGTCTTTTCTATCAAGCAGAAGGATGGAAGGGGGAAAAAAAAAAAAAACCACAAACCCAAGGTACATATTTTAATTCTTGTCCTTTGAACTAATCATTCAGACTGCTCTGTATGAATGGGAACAAGTGTACCAACACCTATGGGAAATGACTCTTGGAAAGTAATTTTTTTACCCACATAAGTGATCGCTCTATTATATTTCACTCGCACATAAAAAGCTCTCCAGCTACCAGCACAGCCCAACAGACTCTCTCTTAACACATAAATTCATGTTCCATCTTCTTTCTGCAGTGAGCTGCCAAGTGACAAATGATGCAGCATCTCCCTGGCAGTATAAGAATGGTTATGTCAACATTTACATAAAAGAGGTGTTTCTCTGTAAATATGTAGTCCTTCTCCCAAAGTTGTTAAAAGGAATTGTTACAAGGATTATGCTGTCCCCTTGGCATCTGAACATCCCAGGCTCTGCATGTTGTGTTCCAGTGCCTCTTAGGAGAAATCAGGAAATTTTATTTCCATTTCATCAATGGTATCCCTAGCTGCACAATAATTTGCTTTTGTGTTTGCTGCAAATGTGTCCTGTGGAACAGGCAGATGGAGGAGAAGGAGGTGATTTAAGACAGTCAACATGGCTTTGCCAAGAGGCAAGTCCAGCCTGACCAGCCTTTTGTGATGGAGTGGAAAAGGCAGATGGAGGAGAAAAAGGTGTTTTAAGACAGCTGAGAAGACTACCAAAAGGCAAGTCCAGCCTGACCAACCAGCCTTCTGTGATGGAGTGGGAAGGGCAGATGGAGGAGAAGGAGGTGTTTTAAGACAGCCAAGAAGACTACCAAAAGGCAAGTCCAGCCTGACCAACCAGCCTTCTGTGATGGAGTGGGAAAGGCAGATGGAGGAGAAGGAGGTGATTTAAGACAGCCAAGAAGACTACCAAAAGGCAAGTCCAGCCTGAGCAACCAGCCTTCTGTGGACCACAGAAGAACTATGGATGTTGTCTTGCTGAATTTCTGTAATGCTTTTGACACTGCCTCCCACAACATGTTCCCCTCTAAATACAGATTTGATGGGTGGATTGTTCAGTGGATGAGGATGGTCACATCCAGAGGGAAGCGTGCACTGGCAGCTAAAGGATACAAGCAGCAGATCCTTGAGTTTGGCTCCAAATATGTCTTCTGGTTTTGATGTCATTTGAAGACCTGATTGCCTCATTTTCAGCCATCTGGGAGCCTTCTATGATCAGCTTTATAGTACAGAATCAGAATCATAGAATATATTTCTTGCAACCTCACACTGACACGTGGCAAGTGACTTCACAGGGATTTGACCTGAGTTACAGGCTCCTGGTGCCACAGGAAATCAGGAGCCAGGCATTGAGATATGCACAGTGAGCAGCATTTCTGAAGGCAGTGGCCATCCAGCTATTACTCTCTCTGAGCTCCTGCAATGGTTTCTGGAGGCGAGAGAAAGATGTGGTGTACCTCCTGTGAATATCACACAAACTCACTGACATTCTTGTAGGCACCTGGGAGATTATGAGGACTTGGTTATGGCTATCAGGCTCATTATTCCCACACAGCAATAACAAAGTGATTTCAAACTGATCTATCCAACCTTCCCTTGCAAAGTGCAGGAGGCATCCCGTTCAAGTACCCTTCAGGCTCACCATCATAGCTTGCTGCTCATCGTTCTCACCATTAAAGAAAGCCACAGCTTAATACTTGAGCCCTCTTGCAGAAGTATTTATTTTAAACCCATATTTTTTTTTTTTTTTTTTCCCCAGCTAATGACCACTTCTCGACACTGAATTGGCAGCCTGGATTGGTGTGTGTGTGTGACAGGAGCATAAAAGAAGATGAAGCCAGGTATGCCTGATGCTAAAACAGCCTGGCTATGGTTTTCTGAAGTGAGGCAGGCAGAATTTGTGTTAAGTCTGCATTTTCAGACCAGGGTTTCTGGTTCTCTTCCATATTCTGGCCCTGAATCATTCTGTTGCCGCACATTCAGTTTTCTGCATCTCTTTCAGCTCCATGTCTGGTCAGAGAAGTTAGTCCCTAAATTGTAGCTCACTCCATTTTGGGGCATTCTAGTCAAGGAGACATTAGGCAAACAGGAGATTGCTGTGAAGCGTCACAGACATTTTCTACATGGTAATAAGAACGAAACTGCAACATTTTGGCTCACACTTTAAAAATATATTCTATCATCAGGCCATCAAATTTGTCTACAGAAAGATTGTAAGAGGAGAATCACTGTTAGCCAGTTCAGAAAAAAAAAAACCAAAACACAAAAACAAAACAAAACAAAAAAACAAACACCAAGGAGAGCAACACTTTAAAAATTTGTCTCTTCCATATCATCACTCTGCTTAGCAGTGACTTTTTAAAAGCTCCACTCCTCCCATTACCTCTTTCTCACTTTTTTTTTTTTTCTTTTTCACTTTAAGCACCGCTACCAAATAATCTCAACATGCAACGTGAATTTCAGCCTGTATTAATATAGGAGAAGATGTGATTGGGCCAGTGGGTAAGCATAAACAAGAAGTCCCTGAACAGTTTGTCACACTCAGTCATATTCCCTGTTAATGACATAGAAACCTGTTCTAAACTGTATTTGGGTACTTTTTAATTGGAATTTTGGAACAATATGTAAATACCTGAACAAGCATGCTGAAGAAGATGACTAAATAGCATCCTGGATAGCTGGTAAGAAAGAAAGAAAAAAAAAATCAGTCACAGAATCTCACAGGATATTAGGGATTGGAAGGAACTTCCATAGGTCATCAAGTCCAACTCCCCTGCCAGAGCAGGACCATAGAATCTAGCTCAGGCCACACAGGAACACATCCAGACAGATCTTGATAGTCTCCAGAGGAGGAGACTCCACAACCTCTCAATGAAAGCAGGTGTGCTGGTTTCAGACTAATTGGAGTATTTTAATGAGAGAAATTTGATCATTGGCTGTGGAAAAAAAAAATAAGGTGATGTCTATATTACCCATTCGTTCTGCTGGGATGTATTAAAACAAGGGCACAAACAAAGATAAGTCAATCTTTGCCTGGCTGTTACTCTATTAACTCTTCTGCCTGAATCTGCACCTTCCCAACTAATCATTCTGCTTCAAACACCTCTTGCTGACCTTTCCAGCTCACCTTGCATGTAAGTGAGATTCTGAAGTAAGGGAAGGGATGGAAAGAAGATGTCCTTCTATTCCAACACTGTGGCCATAGGAGTCATCCTGCCACATCACCATGATGCCAATAAGGTCACAGCCCTGCATGTGTTTGCATGTCTCTAATTCCTCTCTTCCTGTGCTGGAATATTTTAATGAGAGAAATTAGATTACTGGCTGTGAAAAGAAAACAATGATGATGTCTATTCCACCCATAGGTTTGCTGAAATGTATAAAATCCCGACCACAAACATAGATAAAACAGAGTCTCTCCCTGGCTTCTGCTATATTAACAGCTTCTGCCTGACCCTGCACATAACCCAACTAATCATTTCCTTCTACCTCTCCTTGCTGATTCTTCCAACTCACCTGGCAAGTAAGGCAGATTCTGGGATAAGAGAAGGGGGTGGAAAGAAGGTGGGAGGGCGATTTGGAGCCCCTCCTGGGCACTCTGACTGACTTGGGGGGATCTTGTATTTCTTTGTTACTTTTAACTTGGGGGTTTTACTGTATATAGTTGCAAATATCTGTAATATATTGTATATATATATGTATCTATCTGCTTGTAAATTGTGCCAGCTGTAAACATGAAGCTTCATTCCTTAACTTCCAGCCAGCTGAGTTAGTCTGGTTAATCTAGGTCTGGGAAGGAAACTCCAAAACCACACAAAGGGTCCTGCAATCCTTTCCATGGACCACGTGGAGTGGGTCCCGGGGAGGGCTATAAAAGTGATCAGGAGGCTGGAGAACCTCTGCTACAAAGACAGGCTGAGGGATCTGGGCTTGTTCAACCTGGAGAGGAGAAGGCTCTGGGGAGACCTGATAACATCCTGCCAGTACCTGATGCAGGCTACAAGAGCACTGGAGAGGGACTGTTTGCAAAGGCCTGTGGTGATAGGACCAGGGGCAGTGGCTTCAAATGAGAGAAGAGCAGAATTAGACTGGATGTGAGGAACAGGTTCTTGACCATGAGGGTAGTGGAACACTGGAACAGGTTGCCCAGGGAGGTTTTTGGGGCCCTATGCCCGGAGATATTCAGGTTCAGACTCAGCAGGGCTCCAGGCAACCTGATGTAGCTGAGGCTTGCTGCAGAGGGGGTTGGACTAGATGACCTTTGGAGGTCCATTCCAACCCAGAGCATTCTGTGTGCAACGTTAAATCAAAATCTGTGTTGTTTCTAGCCTAGCTGAGAGGCATTCAAAGTGGAAGAATCTGATTTTTGGCGGGTGTTTGGGGGGGGGGG
>VWZI01010914.1:41409-63708 GCA_013396835.1 Psilopogon haemacephalus
GCACAAGAAGGACATGGAACTGCTGGAGAGAGTCCAGAGGAGGGCCACAAAGATGATCAGAGGGATGGAGCAGCTCTGCTATGAGGACAGGCTGAGAGATTTGGAGCTCTACAGCCTGGAGAAGAGAAGGCTTTGAGGAGACCTTATAGTAGCCTTCCAGTATCTGAAGGGGGCTACAGGAAGGCTGGGGAGGGACTATTCACAAGGTGTTGTAATGACAGGATGAGGGGGAATGGGTTAAAACTGGCAGAGGGGAGATTTAAAAGGGCTGTTAGGAGGAAGTTCCTCAGTGAGGGTGGCGAGACATTGGCACAGGTTGCCCAGGGAGGTTGTGGATGCTCCCTCCCTGGAGGTGTTCAAGGCCAGGCTGGATGAGGTCTTGAGCATCATGATCTAGTGGGAGGTGTCTCTGCCTATGTCAGGAGGGTTGGAACTGGATGATCTTCCAACCTAAACCATTCTATGATTCCAGTTCTTAAAGTTCAGCTTTCTCTTTCTCTAGTGAGAAGAAAGCAGCTGGAGGGATTGCACGTGTATTCAGATCAGGAAATAAAATTGCTGCTAATATTCCAGCTCTGAAAGTTCATCTTTCTCCTTCTCTAGTGAGAAGAAAGCAGTTGGGGGGATTGCATGTGTATTCTGATCAGGAAAAAAAATTGCTGCTAATATTCCAGCTCTGAAAGTTCAGCTTTCTCCTTCTCTAGTGAGAAGAAAGCAGTTGGGGGGATTGCATGTGTATTCTGATCAGGAAAAAAAATTGCTGCTAATATTCCAGCTCTGAAAGTTCAGCTTTCTCCTTCTCTAGTGAGAAGAAAGCAGTTGGAGGGATTGCATATGTATTCTGATTGGGATAGCTTGGGCTTGAGTCAGGTTGGCTAACATGCACTTAGCATGAGATGAAAACAAAGCTATTGCTAATTCCTTTCATATTCTCTTACTATGGCAACACAGCAAGATAAAGCCAGAAAGAATGCACTGATTCCTCCTTTTGTTCTACAAGCCTGTACGCAGTTTGCTTTTCACTGCTTGCAATTAAAGCATCTTGAGAGAGACTCAGTGCAAAAATAATAATTTTTTTTAAAAAGAGCCAAACCATACTCAGAAAGGGAGATTGCAAAGATTAGTGCTGATGATGGCAGAACAAAAAAAAAGAAAAAAAATCAGGTTTCACCTCTCCTTTCCCTCTTCTGTCAGTCCCTTCTCACTCCTGCTTTTCTGTTCATTAATATTTTGGTATTTAGCATGTTGGTTCCAGTAACTAAGTGTTAATTTGTTCCTTGGCATGTTACACCGAGATGAACCTGATTAATTAAAGCAGGAAGCACCATCCCTGAAGCACCACGGCTGGTGCACTGGTGTTGATGCCTCGGGTTCAGTATATAATGAGACTGGTAGCTGGAGGCAAAGGGAGGCTGCCTGCGCTCCCATCCCTGGCGTGGAACAGAATTAAGCATTAACTCTGTAGCAGACCCCTGCTTATCAGCAACCTTGCTATTACTACACCGACCCTGATGTGCATAAGCAATATTTTCATCCACTTCCCAAGAGATTTATCTAGCTGTTGAAGGAGAAAATGAATATTTTACAGTTCACTTGTCTGATCAATTACCTACAAGCTGCTGCAGTATTTTATGGCCGGTGGGAGTGCTGTGTAGGTGATGATAGAGAAATCTGGAGGGAATCTGCTAGCCAGCTACCAAAAAGAAAAAAAAAAAAAAGGGGAGACTAGAACTGTAAATGAGCCATCAGTAACAGTCCTTTTGTTCATGAGGGTCTAGCCAGAAATTGCAATGTAACCAATTAAAGTACATAAATGATAATCAGCAGAATGTGGAATCCAGAGGTGAAGAAGTTTGATTGCTTGATTGGAGGATAATGAAATGCAGAGATGATTCCAAGCCAACACCTTCCCAATGAAACATCTCCCTCAGCACTTTGTTTCCCTTTTTTATTTTTGGCCTTCTAATATAACTGCAAGAAAGCTTTTCCTAGAGACAAAGTGGAAATTAAACGAGCTCAAGAGTTAAATTGTGTACTCATTCCAGACGAAGCATTGCTGATCATAACTTGGGAAGTTTCCATGACCTAAGTTCCCAGGGCAAAAAAAAAAAAATGCCTTGGCAATTCATTTTATGGATATGACACCAGTTAGTAAAACCTCTCTCACCTGATAGCATGTGGATTAGCTTCTCTCTCTTAAAAAATACCCAAACAACAAGAAGAAGAAGAAGAAGAAAAGAAGCAATTCCATTATATGCCACACAAATGAAGACAAGTTGGGATTTTCTTATTTTAAAACACTACAAGTGAAAACAAGCAACCCGGAGTAGTCACAAAGCAGTTTGTGTTTTGCCTGTTTAAAATTCCTCCGGTCTGACCCCCAGAGCTTTAAACACATCTTGGTGCTGCAATTTGCAGACAACCCTGCGAGAGAGATAAGTTGGAATTCACAACAAGAAAATCAGATCTGATTTGTTTAGCGATAGCCACAAATATCACTTAGATTAAAATGAGTTTCAGGCCTCCAAATCTAAGGTAGAGCTAAATCTCGTCTGAGTTAAAATTCAGAAATAGCACTGCATGTCTGAGTTTGTTTTTTGGTTGTTTTTTTTTATTTGGGTGTTGTTTGTGTTTTTTTTTACTTATTTGACAACATAATCAAGTAGTAAACACTGTAAATATATTTTGCTGCCTGAGTAGAGAGTATTAGCCTCGTATTATACACCTAGCTGCAGCTACATTTAGCTTAAACTGTGCTTTTATGTTTAAGGAGAATGTGTCTTTGCCATCACAAGCTTTTGATAAAGCTGTCTCTTACTGTGCCTTTATCAGTGTTTATTAAATATGGAGGAAAAAAATAGACTGAGGGATTAATTTGATTTTTCCATAATCAGTTCCTTTTTTTTTTTTTTTTTTTTTTTTTTTTANNTTTTTTTTTTTTTTTTTTTTTTTTTTTTTTTTTTTAACTAGCTTTTGAATAGGAAGCATTCAAAATATAGAAAACCCAGAAACAATCACATGGGTGTCTCTTAAGGAATTGAGTGTGTGGAAAGATACATTTCATTATTTGCTATTCTCAAAAATTTAGTTCCATTACTTCCACGACACAGGTTTTATCCAAGAGGAACCCTGGCCAGTCTCCCCTATTTACCTGGCTCGTAAGGCAGATACTAGGATAAGATTGGGTGGTGAAGGGAAGGTGGAAGGGTGGTTGGGAACCCCTCTTGGGGACTCTGATCTCTGGGAAGTGTGTGGGGAAAAACCAAAACAGACTGAGGAATTAATTTGATTTTCCCATAATCAGTTCTCTTTTTTTTGTTTGTTTGTTTTTTTAACTAGCTTTTGAATAGGAAGCATTCAAAATATAGAAAACCCAGAAACAATCACATGGGTGTCTCTTAAGGTATTGAGTGTGTGGAAAGATACATTTCATTATTTGCTAGTCACAAAAATTGAGTTCCATTACTTTCACAACACAGGTTTTATCCAAGGGGAACCCTGGCCAGTCTCCTCCGTTTACCTGGCACGGAAGGCAGATATGGTAGGTGGTGGAGGGAAGGTAAAAGGGTGGTTGGGAACCCCTCTTGGGGACTGATCTCTGGGAAGGGTGTGGTATTTCTTATTACCTTCTTACTCTATATGCCTGTAAATATCTACTATATGGCAGAGAAGCATCTTCAAAAGTAAGGGATCCACAGCAAATACGAAAAAATGTGGGTTTGTGCAATTTTACTAACAGCTCAGTTGTCAGAAATAGAATGTGTGCTGGTTTGAGGCTAATTGGAATGTTTTAATAAGAAAGAATAGATGGTGGACTGTGAAAAGAAAACACTCCTGATGTCTAATTCACTCATAGCTTTACTGAGAGGTATAAAAGCAAGGACACAAATGTAGATAAGACAGAGTCACTCTGTGTCTGAGCTCTGGCTGTTGGTCTCTCTCTCTCTCCTTGGCTTCTAGCTGGATCTGTATAACCCAACTAATCAATTCTGCTTCTAACCCCCCCCCAAGTCGATCCTTCTAATTCGCCTTACATGTAAGGCAGATCCTGGGATAAGGTTGGAGGGTGGGGAGAAGGTGGAAGAGTGGTTGGGGACTCTGATCTCTGGGAGGGGCAGGGTGTTTCTGTCTTACTTTTAACTTGTATATCGTTGTATATAGCTGTAAATATTTGTAATATATTGTAAATATCTGCTTGTATGCTGTGTTAAGCTGTGAATATAAAGCTTCAGTCCTTAACTTCCAACTGGATGAGTCTAGTCTGGGTGAATTCAAATGTGTGTCAGGGGTGGTGGATAACTCCCAAACCACCACAGTGGTACTTTGTTCCACAACACACTGTATATATCCTTGCACAGTGAGACCATTTCTACAGGCACTCTGTCAGATAATCCAACATATCTAACCAAATATATCCCTGAAATCCCAATCTTTAACCAGACCAAGTCCTTTCACAACTTCTGAAGCTAACAACAGTCAGCAAAAAGTCCTGACACTCTTGAAGGATTAAATATAGGCACAGTTCCATGCATACATTTTCCTCATTACAGAAAATATGATTTTTTTTTTCCTATTGGTTGGCTCTGTCCACATTCCAAAATTGCCCCTGAAATGAGAATTCATAAAGTATCACCTTTCTCATTACTTCTGGAATTGTGTGGGGTTTTTTTTCTTCTCAAAAGTCTTTTGCATTATGAATGCCTACCCTTTGGACTGAATTCATCCCCTGGTTTCTGTCAGGAATTATTACCTCCATCCTGGCTGTTATCCCAGGAGCAGAGCTTGATGACACTGCTGTGCATGGCCACCTCTATCAGTCTGAGCTTTTCCTCTTAGTTATTGCAACAGCTTATGACAACCACTGCAACCATTACTTAAAGCTGTCAAGTCACCTCCCAAGCCCAATGGACTTTGATGGTTTCAGTATCTTAGGGCAAAGACTCTGCACTATAATCTGCATGGAGGTATGACCTTTGAGATACCATTGGCTACTTCTTTTTTTAAAGAGGAAAGGATGCCTTAGAACTTCATCTCACAGCCTCATAAGAATCATGATTTAGCAGTTTGATGATGCACCTATGCACGGTGTACCAGGGCATACCCTGGATGTCTTTAAACCCAAAACTTAGATGGTAGCTGCAAAAAAAAATTGTTAATCAAGCAGATGTCTTGTTGAGATGAACTGTTCTGGCTTTCAGTTTATCCCCAGGATGGGGCACCATGACAGAAGGACAAAGCAGACTGGCATCTTCCTTAATGTAAAACAGAAAACAAAAGAGAAAAAACACCACAGATGAATGGGGAATTTTATAATAGAAGTCTGCTGTAAAATCACAGCAGTTAAGAAGGAGAAACAAAGAACAATTGTCCAGTGTTCCAAGAAATGCCATAAAAGGGCAGGTGGCGACTCAATACAAAAGGAGGAAGCTTTTCAAGACATAAAACTTTTCATAGCTTCAGAACAAGGCTTTAAAATCTCCTATTGTACAAGGATCTGAATCATAGAGTCATAGAATCAGTCAGCTGTAAATATAAAGCTTCATTTATTAACTTGGAATCATAGAATCATAGAATCAGTCAGGGTTGGAAGGGACCACAAGGATCATCTAGTTCCAACCCCCCTGCCATGCCCAGGGACACCCTACCCTAGATCAGGCTGCCCACAGCCTCAGCCAGCCTGGCTGGAATGGGTTGCCTAAACCACCTCCCTGGGCAACCCATTCCAGGCTCTCACCACTCTCATGCTGAACAACTTCCTCCTCACATCCAATCTGAATCTCCCCACTTCCAGCTTTGTTTCATTCCTCCTAGTCCTGTCACTACCACTAAGGAAAGAAAAAGTGATGGGAAATGAACCAAATTCATGCAAGAAAAATCTACCAAGGGTCAGGGTCACGACACTAAAAAAGAAAATAATTGCAAGACCTCCAACACCTCAGCAAAATTGTGGAGGTTGGCAGAGTGCCATGGCACAGCAGGCTTGCCCGGTTTGTACACCTCCTCTAACCTGTTTTCCCTGGGTCCATCTGGATGATATAGCACTGGGCTGGACAGAGCTGTGATGTACAGGACTGTATCCACTATTAGATAGAGAATTATAGCTTTTAGGAACCTCACAAAGATGACCTTTCATCACCCAGAGCCTGCAGAGCACGAACTCCATTTTTTGACATTAGCACAAAGTACATTATAGGCTGTGACAGTGCAGGTGGTAAAGGCAGCAGCTCAGGACAGTGCTAATACATCCCACAACTCCTCCATTGTGCTCCAGATTTTCAGCCTCTCTGTTAAAGATTTTTAGATAGATCAGTAGAGAGAAGAACACTGAATTATTTCCACGCCAGGTTTGTGGTTTTGGGGAGGGTTTTGGGGGTTGGTTGTTTGTTTTCAGTGCAATCATTTTGATGATAGAAAATTAGTGGAGAGATCTCCAACAGTTTGACTCACCACACAGAGTGATAGGTAGGACAATCATCTATTGATCCGCAAATGAAAGGCTCGCTTGAAAGGCTGTGATTGCAACAGTAGAAGCTGGGACGTTCTTGGCTCTTGCTCTTCATCAGGACTAAAAACAGGCTAGAAAGCAAAGATTTAAAAGAAATAAGTAAATAAAAATGAGTGAATAGACAGAATCACAGGATGTCAGGGGTTGGAAGGGACCCAAAGAGATCGTCAAGTCCAACCGCCCTGTCAGCACAGCACCATACAATCTAGCCCAGGAACACATCCAGATGGGTCTCAAAAGTCTCCAGAGAAGGAGATTCCACAACCTCTCTGGGGAGCCTGTTCCAGTGCTCCATGACCCTTACAGAGGACAATTGTTCCTCATGCTGAGGTGGAACTTTCTGTGCTGTAGTTTTTATCCATTGCTCCTTGTCCTATCCCAGGGAGCAAGTGAGCAGAGCCTGTCCTCCTCCTCCTGACCAGCCCTCAGATATTTAGAAACATTGATTAAATCCCCTCTCAGTCTTCTTTTCTCCAGACTAAACAGCCCCAGGTCCCTCAGCCTCTCCTCATAAGGCAATAACAATGAAAGACATCCTGTGAGTTGTGTAACTGCATTTACTGCTTGATCAAGTTTCAAAGCTGCTAACACCACCTACTGATACATGGATCTATGCTATTCAGAGAATAATAATCAGTAATATAATAACAATGATAACAATGATAACAACAACAACAACAATAATAATATAATTGGTTTAAGCACAACTTGTCCTTGGTGACTTTGTGCTGACTACTCTCACTGGCTGGGGAGGTTTAGACTGGACATTAGGAAAAAGTTGTTCACGGAGAGAGTGATCAGGGACTGGAATGAGCTGCCCATGGAGGTGGTGGAGTCACCCAGCCTGGATGAGTTTAAGGGTTGTTTGGATGTGGTGCTTAGGGATATGGCTTAGGGTGCCCCTTGTAGAGTAGGGTTCTAGGTTGGACTTGGTGATCCTGAGAGGCTTTGCCAAGCTGACTGTTTCTGTGGTTCTGTGAATGCCTGGTTGGAAAGGACCTCAAGGACCATCATGTTCGACCTTTCTAGGTAACAGTATAGCTTAAATCAGATGACCCAGCCCTGTCTCAAGCTCAATCTTAAAACTATGCAATGTAGGGGAATCCACTCGGAGATGATCCCAATGTCTAAGAGTTCTCATGGTGACAAAAAGACTTTCAAATTTCCACCTGGTTTCCCAGTAAGTTGTTCACACAGCCTGTCAGGATTTCCACACTTTTGAGGGCTGTAAAAATCACTCCACATCCATAGTTAACCTAACAACAGAGGTTGATGTTGTCACTGGAGCCGTAAGTGTTTCCAAACTGCATAAACCAATTCACTCTGACCCAGGAGCTTGATGAAAAGCTTGAGAGTCTTGGTCAATATTTGCTGGTGGGTTTGGGGGGAAGATGACATTTGCTTAGCAACAGTAGACACTTTATACTGCATACTTTACCTGCTGAAAGTACTTGTAGCTGTGCAATGCTGTTTGCCCTTACAATAATTCCAGTATAATGTTGACCATAGAAAATGAGCAAAGCAAGTAGAGAAGATAATCACACAGTCATAATTCCAGTGCATTGCACTCAACAGTGCAAGTGGCAAACCAGGCTCATATTTCTGGAGCACCCATGTTTGGCTTCTTAGTCTGTTCCCTATGTTTGTACTGCTCTGTTTCTTCTGGAGCCTCAGGATTTATGAATTTTATTTAAGAATGCAAAAGAGCATGGGTTAAAAAAAAAAAAAAAACAAACAAAAACAAAACCAACAAACCCAGATTTCTTTGGTCTTTATAATGTAGAATTTATTTGTAATTTCCATTATGACAGAATCATAGAATGGTTTAGGTTGGAAGGGACCTCAAAGATTATCCAGTTCCAACCCCCCTGTGCCATAGGCAGGGACACCTCTCACTAGAACAGGTCACTCAAGGCTTCATCCAACCTGGCCTTCAACACCTCTAGGGAGGGAGCAGCCACAACCTCCCTGGGAAACTTGTGCCAGTGTCTCACCACCCTCACTGCAAAGAACTTCCTCTTAACATCCTAACATCCAGTTTCAATCTCCCCTCTACCAGTTTAAACCCATTCCTACTTGTCTTGTCATTACAAGACCTTGTCAATAGCCCCTCCCCAGAATTCCTGTAGCCACTTTTCAGATACTAGTAGGCCAGATACTGGAAGGCTACTATAAGGTCTCCTGGAAGCCTTCTCTTCTCCAGTCTTCAGAGCCCCACATTTCTCAGCCTGTCCTCATAGCAGAGCTGCTGCAGCCTTCTCAGCATCTTGGTGGCCTCCTCTGGACTGGCTAAAAGAGTTCCATGTCCTGCTTGTGTTGGGGGCTGCAGAGCTGCACACAGTGCTCCAGGTGAGGTCTGAGGTGAGCAGAGCAAAGGGGCAGAATCCCCTCCCTTGCCCTGCTGCCCACAGATTCTCTTGCTGCAGCCCAGCACACTGGATGGGGCACTTAGTGCCATTGTCTGTTTGATTGGCTAGGGCTGGGTGCTAGGTTGGACTGGACGATCTTGGAGGTCTCTTCCAGCCTGGTTCATTATGATTCTATGATCTCTATACCCCACTCTCCCCATCCTCCCCAGCTCCCACTTTGCATCCTTTCCAGTTTGTAAGTCTTTTCTTGAATTGTGGGGGCTAGAACTGATGCAACCTGATAGTCTCATCTTCATCTGCTCAAATATTGATTTTTCACAAAGAATTAAGTATTAGCTCTCCATTCAGTTGGTTATGTTCCCCATTTGAAAAAGAGAGATGAGAAACAGCTGTCCCTGTTCCCTAGTGCAGGTTTTGATCCACACACCCTGTTGTTCCTTAGCAGAGGGCTAAGGGATATTTTTTCTCTTCTCTCCTTTTTTTTTTTCTTTCTCTTTTTTTTTTTTCTGATGCAACAGCATCAAGAGAAGTTAAAAGCCTAAAAAGACTTCTTTCCTTTCTTACCCATCCTTTGCCAAATAGGAGAACTCCTTCAGAAGAATGGGCTGTGTAGGAAAGAGTGCTTGAAGCAGATGAAGACATCAAACTTGAATCTCCTCTTTGCACAAAGTGCAAAGTGGAAAGGTTGGAAGAAGCAATCTCAGCAGCAACGAGAAACCTTTTTTTTTTTCATCTTTTGATAGAAATGTTCAATCAAAATGTGAGGACAGCAAATCTCAAGGCCTCTTTTCCAGAAAAAGCAGGTGGGTTTTTTATGCCTGGAAGATGTGGAACTTGAAATCAATCCATTTCTTCCCACTTGTGACCTTCAGTCTATCTATGGGTGGCCATGACTCTGATTTTGGAGTGATTAATTTGCCCCATAGCTTTGCAGTGGGGTGCAGAATATTCGTTCTACTCTCTGATCTGCAGACCTTAAAGATAAATGTTGGAAAACAACTGCAGCTCCTAAATCATTTCATTAATGTAGTCTCAGGACACTCACATTCAGGCTCATCCAGCCTGGCTGGAAATACCTCCAGGGATGTGGCCCCAAACACCCCCTTGGGCAATCCATTCCAGGCTCTCACCACTCTCATGCTCAGCAACTTCCTCCTCACATCCAGTCTCGATCTCCCCACCTCCAGCTTTGCTCCATTCCCCCTGGTCCTGTCACTACCTGATAGCCTACAAACTCCCTCCCCAGCTTTTTTGTAGGCCCCCTTCAGATAGTGGAAGGCCACAAGAAGGTCACCTGGGAGCCTCCTCTTCTCCAAACTGCACAGCCCCAACTCTTTCAGTCTGTCCTCATAGCAGAGGTGCTGCAGCCCTCTGAGCATCCTCGTGGCCCTTCTCTGGACACCTCCAGCATGTCCACATCCCTCTTGTAATAGTGGCTCCAGAACCAGATGCAGTATTCCAGGTGGGGTCTCACTGAACAGCCCCAACTCTTTCAGTCTGGCCTCATAGGAGAGGTGAGACACACATAGGAGAGGAAACACACAGAAGCACCTAAAGCTATCCTGATCAATCTGGAAGGAGTGGCAGCATGGCACTTGTGTTTACAGGAGAAACTGAGGAGCAGAGAGAAGTTAAGTTAGCCAGCCAGGAAGAGCTGTGTTCAAGTCAGAGCTGCTCACCTTCAGCTTCAGCCTGGGCGAGAAAAAAAACAAAAACAAAAAAGCCCAAAGTGTAGTTTGACTTCATATTTGCAAAGGCAAAGTCTGTTTGTAAGCTTTCATATGCCTCCTGTTGTGTTTCTCCACTGCTGCTGTGCTTCACCCAAACACTCAGAGCTTACACCGATCAGGTAAAAATCCTACTGCAGAAAACTTCATTATTATGTACCACGGGACTCTGGAAAATCCATGTACCAATCTACTTAAAACACTGTTGTTAAATTCAGCTTTTAGAAAGACCTTCCTGTTTCCTACCCCATGCCAGCTTTACAAAAGCAGCTACCTTACTGTCGATCGTTCTTTAGAATGTGCTGTTACCTTTTTTTGTCTTGACAAGAATATCAATGCCCTTAATTCTGTCTTCTGTGTAAGAGAATGTGCTGGTTTGAACTAACTGGAGGATTTGAATGAGGAAATTAGACTACAGGCTGAGAAAGGAAAACACAGATGATGCTACTTCACTCATAGCTTCACTGAGAAAGAAAAAAAAATTGTTTTAAGAGTTGTAACCCAAATATAGATAAGTCAGATTATGTCAGGTTGCTTTGGGCTGTGGCTGCTTTTGCATGGCTCTTTCTCCCTGCCTTTTGTAGCTGGATCTGAATAATTTCACTAACTTCTTTCCTGCTGCTAATCCCCCCGGGATGATCTACCTTCACCTATCTGCTGCATAAAACAAATGGTGAGATAAGATTGGGGAAGGGGAGGCGGAGGTGGGGGAGGTAGTAGGGTGGTTGGTTACTCCTCTTAGGAATTTCAGATCTCTAGGAGGGCTGTGGTGTTTCTGTATTACCTTTTTTACTCTATCTATCTGTAAATATCTGTTATACATTGTAATCATCTGCTTGTATATTGTGCAAAGCTGTAAATATGAAGCTTCATTTATTAACTTGGAATCATAGAATCATAGAATCAGTCAGGGTTGGAAGGGACCACAAGGATCAGCTAGTTCCAACCCCCCCCCTGCCATGCTCAGGAACATCCTACCCTAGAAAAGGCTGCCCACAGCCTCTGCCAGCCTTGACTTAAACACCTCCAGGGATGTGACCCCAACCAATCCCCTGGGCAACCCATTCCAGGCTCTCACCACTCTCATGCTCCACAACTTCCTCCTCACATCCAATCTGAATTTCCCCACCTCCAGCTTCGCTCCATTCCCCCTAGTCCTGTCACTCCCTGATAGCCTAAAATGTCCCTCCCCAGCTTCCTTGTAGGCCCCCTTTCAGATACTGGAAGAACTTCCATCTGACTGAGTCCTAGCCTGGGTTATTGCAAAGTGTGGGGAGGGCAGGGAACTGCCAAAACATCACAGAGGAAAAAATAAGGAAAAGAAAAAGCAAGCTTTAAAAAGCAGAAGATTCTGTTCTTCAAGTTTAGTTTCCAGTAGCAAAACACAGGCTTCTCAGAAAAGAAGTGTGGCTTACTGGTGAACTCCTTTTTTCTTCACAGAGAGGATTCTCAAACGCTGGAATGCTCTGCCCCGGGGCAGCGGTGGACTTGCCATCCCTGGAGGTGTTTAAGCAGCCTGTGGACACGGTTTAGGTCATGGAACTTAAGGACATGGTTTTTGACATAGCATCTAGGGACAGGGTTTTGTACATAGCACTTAGGGACATGGTTTAGCACATGGAAATTAGGGCCATGGTTTAGCACATAGCACTTAGGGACACGGTTTAGTACATGGCACTTAGGGGCATGGTTTTTGACATGGCACTTAGGGACATGGTTTAGGATTGACCCTAAACCGGGTCAAAAGCTGGACTGCATGATCTTTGAGGTCTCTTCCAACCAGATGTACTCCTGTATTTTTGCATTATTAGTACACATGGATTTTTTTTTTTTTTTTTTTTTACACTGAGTTTGACACAGGGTTGCAAAGAATTGATGAGGTATTGAGGGGTGACCTCATTAATGTTTATAAAGACGTCCAGGGCGAGTGCCAAGGCTCTGCTTGGTGATGTCCAGCAACAGGACAAGGGGCAATGGGTGGAAGCTGAGCCATAAGAAGTAACATGGAAACATGAGAGAGAATTTTTTCAGTATGAGGGTGACAGAGCACTGGAACAGGCTGCGCAGGTGGTTTGTAGAGTCTTCCTCTCTGGAGATATTCAAGACCTGCCTGCATCCATTTCTGTGTGTCAATACATATTTTGCATGAATCAGAAAATATCGGAATTGCAACCTTCCAGTATTTGAGAGGAGCCTACAAGAAAGCTGGTGAGGGTAGTGATAGGACTAGGGGGAGTGGATCCAAGGTAGAGGAGGGTAAATTCAGGAAGAAGCTCTTCACCATAAGGGTGGTGAAACACTGGAACAGGTTGCTCAGGGAGGTGGTGGAAGTCTTAGCCCTTAAGGCCAGGCTGTATGGGGCTCTAGGCAACTTGATCTATTGGGAAGTGTCCCTGCCCATGGCAGGGGGGGTTGGAACTGGATGATCCTTGAGGTCCCTTCCAACCCTGCCAATTCTGTGAGCCTGTGATATTCTGAGTGTTCTGGCTGGATCTGAGCTGCAAAGCTACACACAGAATGGCAACCATGCTTGCTGTGCATGGTGGAATCAAGGCAGGCTTTCTCATTTCCTTTTCCACACAATGTTTGAAATCTCTTGCACATCCATTCCAACCAGTCAATCCCTATCCCAAAGGTAGGAAGGTTATTTTAACACCTGTCAGTGATACTTCGGTTCTGTTCCAGATTTTATTTCATCTCCAGATTACACTGCTGGAGCAAATTGCTTGCTCTAACAATGTAAAACCAGAATAAGTAAGTTTTAATCAGAGTTTGTGAAACCATTCTTGGGAACCTACTGGTTTACTGGGAACACAGCTTGTAGTTACTGTAAGTTCAGCTCTCTGCTACTTGTCTGAGAGAAAATTATGGCTTGGAATTTAGACAGGAAAAATAAAAACTTCTCACTATTGAGATGCAATGTCTGTGAGGTTTTGTGCACATCATGTTCCCTTGTTAAAGCTTCATAACCACAAGCCCTTCATAGACAACAATTATGGGAAAACAAACCTGACTGCTTGCAGTTCTGAGGTGTCTCTGGCACCACACACGCTCAGCTAGCTGTCACCTCCCACCCACTGCTCTGCCTTTGGAGAACTGCAGGAGCTGGCAGGAAGATGAACTCTCTG
Source organism: Psilopogon haemacephalus (assembly GCA_013396835.1). Classification (NCBI taxonomy): domain Eukaryota; kingdom Metazoa; phylum Chordata; class Aves; order Piciformes; family Megalaimidae; genus Psilopogon; species Psilopogon haemacephalus. The sequence continues at coordinate 55,139 of VWZI01010914.1, forward strand.
AAATCCTGGAGCTGTTTCAGTGAAGCTGACGAGACAGACGTTTCTGTTTAGAAAGCAATTTGGAGGTGTTGTTATACAACCATTAATTAGAGCACCCTTCAGACACCCTCCAGAACGGATGCTAACCTGTTCATCATCCAGCAATTACATTCCTCCTACTCGTAAACCAAGAACCAGGTTGTCACTTAAATGCCAAAAGATGATCTTAGGTCATGTTCATCTTTTAAATCCTATGCTGACTGATGCCTATTGCCTCACTGAACACTAATTCCTGTCTCTCTCCTAGAGGCTATTAATCTGCCTCATATTGCTTTGCTCCACCCCGTCCATAGCCTGATATATAACTTCTCCTCAGAAAATGTCAAATAGATTATAAAGTCACAGTGCTATTCCCTTGCTGTTCAGGTATGTCTGGATTTGGGATTAAATAGTTTTATACATACAAAAATACAGGAATTCTGGTGTTCTGAAGTTACTAATCTCTAGAAAGTCAGCACATTCTCTGTAAAGGAAGTGGTAGCCCTCTCTTAATATATCACTTAGGCCACTTAAAGTTGCTTTATTGACAGTGGTATTTGAAGTCTGATGTATCAGGAGAGCATGGATACTGGGTGCCAGGATTTCCTTTGGATTTCTTACTTTTGTGCTTGTGTCTTTTAATCCTCTCAGGACCACAGAGGACAGAAATTAGAAGCGGGTGTGCAGGTTAGAAAGTGTCTGCTTCATTTCAGATGTGATTGATTTCCAATTAGTACATGATTTTCACATTGCTTGGTAGTTCCTTACCTACCTATGAATTGTGTTGGGACTGACTGGTTTTACATCTGCTGGAGTGGCATTTTGAATCTCATCTGGGAGATGGCTTGCTCATTTCCACTGCGTTATGTCACGCTCCGGCGATGTGCATTTGGGCTTTTTGGTAACTGCTGCTCTCCTAAGAGCTTTGAGGTTATCCTTTAGTCTTAACTTATGCACCTGCTGGCATGTTATGAATTATGCAAAATTAATAAGCAATATTAATTTTGATATCCAGGCGAAGATTGATGATAACTATGAAAACTGTTTATTAGCATTAAACCTCACCAGAAAACTTATTTACAGTGTTCAAAACGCAGGGTTTGGACACTTATACACACAGGGACCAGGTAAAACCAGAACACTTTAAGAAATAAGTAGCAAACGCAAACAGTCAAACTGGAAAGAGGTTCTTGGTTTCAACTACACCTCCTGCCCACCAGGGGAACACCAGAGGCTCCTTTCTGCTGCTAAGACAGAAAGGCACAACAGAATCTAGTTACAGAATTTCTTAGAGAGAGGCTTTGAAATACTTACTCACAAAATAACATCAGACAGTACCCAAAGCTCAAAGGGAATTCTGTCAGTATCTTGAAGGTCGTTGCAGGCAGAGCATGTGGCAGAGCAGAGCAGGCAAACCAAAAGTAAAAGCAAAAGCAGGAAAAGCCTGTGGCAGAAGCATATTTATTGATTGCCTGAATGTTAATGACCTCCATGGCCACATGAACTCACCATTCAAAATGGCACTTTGTAAACCTGACCATATTAGGTGAAGCCAGGAGCTTGCTTGCCCTTATTTGGGAGGAACAAGTCTGGGCAAGTCTTGGGCCCTCCACATGGGTGTCTCCAGGCCTTTTGTCTTCACCCTGCACTCTGCTTTCTCCCCCCAGCAGAGGGAAGGGACCATGGGATCATGCCTGGGCAAGCCAGGACATGTATCTTCCACAACATAGCATCATCCAAAATGCTTTCTGCGAGACCAAGCAAAGCCAGAAAGCTGTGCTCCTACTGTCTCTTGCTCATAAAATATTAAGATTCAATTAAAAGACAACAGTGATCAAGGTGAGAAGAAGGTTCTGGGTGTCACCACAGCTCAAGGGTAATGGTAATTGTCACCTATTAAGTTACACAGCATAACACAGTGATATTTAATTTGAAAAATAATGGGATTTCTACAGCAGTCTTTGTGAGAGTTGAGTTCACTTCTGTTTTGTTGTTGGTTTTTTTTTTTCACTGAGATGCAGAACATCTGGCCCAGAAAAGCTCTCGCCGATATGTCAGACGAAGATTTATAGAATTACAGTGATTAAAAAGGAAAAATGTTTTACAATAAACTGACACATCTGCCAAGTGTCAATATTTACTTGCAGGCAGCTTTTGATATCTTACAGAAAAATGGATTCTTCTTCTCTCCCCTGCCTTCTTTTTGACTGAAATCAATATCGGAAAAATAAAAAGGAGATAAATTGCTTTGGTTGTTCTCTTTCAAGGCACCATTGCACTGGTTCTGGGCAGTGGTAAAGAAAATTATGACCTTTTACTGTTTATTTCAATATTGATCTATCTCTGGTTCATCTCTTCTTTCTGTGGTCAGTTTTCAGCTGTCAATGAAGTCGTTGTCCCCATAGCTGTGTTTGATTGCTGTGTGTGTACAGCTGTGCTTGTTCAAACCATCTTGGCATGAACTACTTATCTGTAGAAATCAGATTCTGTCTTTAAATTAACCAGAAAAGAAGAAAAAACCAAAGCTGTTCTGCCCCTCTTTCTATAATCTGTGTTTTCAATGGATATAACCATTTATTTTGGCGCAGGTATAGAATGTTCTTTCCACTGCATGAGCAACTATATTACATCAGATTCTAGCAGGAAAGAAAAATCATTTGTGGATCTCAACTTTTATTTATGACTTCTCACTTAACTTTAAAAGATGTGTCAGGTTATAAGTTGACCAATGAGAACATTTCTTGACAGAATATACGTGAGTATTCTCTGTTTCAAATAGGATTTTAATTTTTCTTTCCTTTTCTTGGATGTTTTCTATGGTTAGCAAACCACACGTTATTGACTATGTGATTTTAAAGGATTAGATAGATGGGATGCTTAAAATGGCCCAGATCATCTTAAAGGCTGTCCTGATTTCTGTTCAAGGTGCTCCTGCTGTGGAGCAGCCAGATGGAGTGTTAAAAGAAGGGCATGTTACAGAGTGCTGGAGAAGCAGGGTTGCTGTCTACTCACCTTCTAGTTAGACCTTAGAAGAACATTCTATAATAAACAAACAAATAAATAGATTCTAGGAGGTACCTTCAATAACTTCAGAAGAAAATATAAAAATACACTTAAATATGTACTTGGAAAAAGAAGTACCTGTACTTGGAACATGTCCCTGCCTATGGTGGGGGGTTGGAACAAAGTACTTGGAACAAAGTACATACTTAGGTATGAGCAGCCTCGTGGAATTGGATCTGAGAGTGACGGCAGTAACAAGTTGTCCATGGGATAGCAATGTGCCCTTGAGGCCAAGAAGGCAAATGGAATCCTGCAGTTTATTAAAAAGATCAGGGGAGGTTCTCCTCTCCTTGTACTTTGCCCTGGTGAGACCTTATCTTGAGTACTGCCTTCAGTTTTGAGCTCCCAGTTTAAGAGGGACAGGGATCTGCTCAAGAGAGTCCAACAGAGGGCTACAAGGATGATTTAGGGGACTGGAGCACTGCCTGGTGAGGAGAGGCTGAGGGACCTGGGGCTGCTTAGTCTGCAGAAGAGAAGACTGAGACTGAGAGGGGATTTAATCAATGTTTATAAATATCTGAGGGCTGGGGGTCAGGAGAGGGGAGGACAGGCTCTGCTCACTTGCTCCCTGGGATAGGCCAAGGAGCAATGGATGGAAGCTGCAGCACAGGAGGTTGCAGCTCAACACAAGGGGCAACTTTTTGATTGGAAGGGTTCCAGAGCACTGGCACAGGCTCCCCAGAGGGGTTATGGAGTCTCCTTCTCTGGAGACTTTCAAGGGCTGTCTGGATGTGTTCCTGTGTGACCTGAGCTAGATTGTCTGGTCCTGCTCTGGTGGGGGGGTTGAAGTTGATGATCTCTTTGGATCCCTTGCAACTCCTGACATTCTGTGAGTGTGTGATATAGCAGGCTTGCCTAGTTCTGAAGGTCAGAATATGGTAGCTAACACTTGGATGTGTCATGATTTTGTACGCCATACCAGCAGTCTGTCAGACTTCTCTAAAATCCCTTGAAGCTTCAGAATGTTCTGTTTCTTTAAGGAAATTGTGATGGATCTCTCCTCTGTTTGTAGCCTTCCATTGTCATAAAACTTGTAGTGAGATAATCAGGGGGACTTTTTTCCATCTCTTGTTCATCTGTGGAAGTTATCCAAGGGGCTAAAGAGAAGAGAACAGAGAGACTCTAGTGGGAGATGTCCCTGCCTGTGGTGGGGGGTAGGAACCAGATGATCTTTGAAGTCCCTTCCAACCTAAACCATTCTATGATTCTACGATGCTGCAGCCAGCAGTGTGCCTGACACATGAACAGTGTGATTGGACATCCTTCCTGTGCATGAAATCAGGTAGAAGATGAGGACTGTTCACCAAGGACATAATAAAGCTACTCAGGAGACAAAACAGTGTTAGATGACTTTTATATTCTGAAAACATCAGAGAAGAAATTACATGTGAACTCACGAATGCAACCTGGAGAACAGTGTAAGTAGCACACTTAGAAGAGAAGGCAGAAGAAAAATGCAGACAATTTCATATGAGATTGTACTTCTAAAGTTTCCAGGCAGTGATTTGCCACAGATCCCATTTTAAAGGATTAAATACATTGGCTTAGTTGAGAACATCCAGTTTAGCCTAAGGGGGGAAAAAAGGTCATAGATTACAGCTTTTCTGGGACTGACTTTGAGGAATATTAATGTCGTAGCAGACAGGAGAGGAGAGAGTAGCCATCATGCAATATCTTTGAGTTTTGAACGTGCTGGAAAGATCAGGTAGGTAGCGCAGGAAAATCTGAGCAACCTTAATACACTGAGTACTGCTGCTGCAATAAACTGTGGAAGGAGAGCTTTGGGTTGTATGGCTAGAGGGCATACAGTATAAATCAAAGTAGTTCATATTGTATCCATGTAAGCTATAAATTGGACATTACTTGGAACGATGTATGTGGTCCCGTGGCCGTATTTTAGCAAGGGCATAACTGTGTCTGATGAGAGACTGTATATTAGACGAGCATGTAGATGGAAGTCATGTGCTAAAGATTTATGTAATAATTAGAATTACAGAAATAAACTTCACTAAGCCTCTTTAATTAAAGGCTTCTTCTACAGGCTGGTCTTACAAATGAGTTGTTGGCAGCGGCTACGAAACCTACCGCAAGATAAACTTGCACTTCTGTCAAACATGAGAGCTCCTCATTTGCTATTTACCAGACCATATTAAAAGAGACAGGTCAACCTCTTTGCACTCTTCCATTTTGTGACCCTGGTCTTGAAGAAGATAGCTCAACTCAATAAAAAGATGACACAGTAGTCCAGATCCAAAGAGACAGCCAAACCCACTTCATACGCCAAGAGAAAATATCAATGTCACAGAATCAGAGAACCTTCGATGTTGGAAGGGACTTCCAGAGATCATCAAGTCCAAACATCTGCCAAAAGAAGGATCACCCAGGGTAGTCCACCTCCCACTGGAACAGGTTGCTCAAGGTCTCATCCAACCTGGCCTTGAACACCTCCAGGCAGGGAACAGCCACAACCTCCCTGGGCAACCTGCATATACCCAGTAGAAGAACTACACAGATTTGTAGAATTTATAAAGAGAGAAAATTTTTTTAAAAAGGCAGTTCACATTGCATGCCTCTAAGAGTGACAATGTCCTTTACTCCTTTAATTCTTCTTCTGTCTCGATCTATTCGTTGTTAGCAGTTTAACATGTGACTTTCTCACTGTGGATATCCTACTTTTAAGTACGAGATCATTCTGAAGTATCCTCCTTCAGCCTCAGAAACAGGGAAAATAAGTTTCTCTGTGTCACTACAGCCAAATGATTCTAACTTGTATGTCAGAAAGTGGTCGAGTTTACATTAGAATCATACAAGAAACTGTTAAGTGGACACTGTAGAATTATTCCCTTTCCCAGCACCACTCCCCCCCTCCCCCCCCCCCCTTTTCCATATGTTCTTTCACTAGAATATAAATTCTATTAAGCTCCTGCAGTATTATTGCTACTCTCAGCTGACACAAAATCTATACACACAGGACCTTGGCAAATACTATCTCGGAAGACAAGTTCCTATGGCACAGGTATCTTAAAATATGTGTACCAGATGATGACTTTACACAAAGGGCTTGCTACAGCCTTCCAGAGGACATTGATCTAACATGCTGTTTTCAGTGTGATATTTTAGATGACTGAAATATTCATGTAAGCCCTTATCAAGGGTCCCACCACTAGGACTACCATGCTTTTCTGATCATCATCATCTTGAATGCATTAATTTCTGTTTTGTGTAGAGACTGAAACTTCAGAGTAGATATTTTTTCCCCACCTCTTAAGTTAGTGCTTAAGAGAAAATAAAATTGATGGCATGCATATAAAAAATACAGTATTTTCCCAGCTTCAAAGTCCACATGCTACAATGATGAGAAAGCCACTCTGATACTAGAGTAGAAACACTGAATAACTTGCAAATAATTGCTTCATTCACAATACCACTTAATTTTCTCTCTTGGCATTCAGTGCACCCCAACAACACCAATGCTGTGGCTGATAGGCTGGAGGGAAGGGATCCATCCAGAGGGACCGTGACAGGCTGAAGAGATGAGCCCAAAGCATCCTCAAAAATCACCCAATCAAAGAATGTTAGGAGTTGGAAGGGACCTCAAAAGCTCATCCAGTCCAATCCCCCTGCCAGGGCAGGATCACCTAGAGTAAGTCACACAGGAATGTGTCCGGGAGGATCTCCAGAGAAGGAAGGCGACTCTACAACTTCTCTGGGCAGCCTGTTCCAGTGTTTTGTCACCATCACAGTGAAAGAAGTTCAACAAGACCAAGTGCAAGGTCCTGCATCTTGGTCAGGGCAATCCCAAACACCGATACAGGCTGGGCAGTGACTGGCTTGAGAGCAGCCCTGAAGAAAAGGGCTTTAAGGGACTAGTGGATGAGAGCTGGGGCTGTTCAGTCTGTAGGGGAGAAGGCTCTGAGGAGACATTGTTGTGGCTTTCCAGTATCTGAAGGGGACTACAAGAGAGCTGGTGAAATCTAGTCCAACCCCCACCCTGTCAGAGCAGGAGCACTTAGAGCAGATCACACAGAAATGAATCCAGGCATGTCAAATACCTCCAGAGAGGGAAACTCCACAACCCCCCTGGGCAGCCTGTTCCAGTCACCCTCTGTCACCCTCACAGGGAAAAAAAATTCCTCTTCATGTTGGCATGATACTTCCTATGCCTCAACTTCCACCCATTGCCCCTTGTCCTGGCATTGGGCATCATCCAGCCTCTTGGCACTCACCCTTTACATATTTATAAGCATCAATGAGGTCACCTTTCAGGCTCCTCTTCTCCAACCTAGAGCCTCAGCTCTCTCAGGCTTTTCTCCTAAGGTTCCACTGCCTTAATAATTTATTTTTTGTGCCTGGACTCTCTTAAGCAGTTCCCTAAGGTCCTTCTTGAACTGAGTGGCCCAGAATTTGACCTCATTGCTGTCTACAACTACCTAAAGGGAGGTCATAGCCAGCTGGGTATTGGTCTCTTCTCCCAGGTAACAGAACTAGAGGACACAGTCTCAAGTTGTGCCAGGGGAGGTGTAGACTGGATATTAGGAACAAGTTCTTCACAGAGAGAGTGATTGGCTTTGGAATGGGCTGCCCAGGGAGGTGGTGGAGTCACCAACCCTGGAGGTGTTCAAGAAAAGCCTGAATGGGTTGCTTAGTTGCTAAGGCTGGGTGCTAGGTTGGACTGAATGATCTTGGAGTTCTCTTACAGCCAGGCTTATTCTATTCAGGAACTGATTTATATTCTATTCTATTCAGAACTGGACACAATATTCCAGATGCAGCCTCACTAGGACAGCGCAGAGGGGCAGGAGAACCTCTCTCTACCTCCTAACCACAGCCCTTCTAATCCACCTCAGAATGGCATTGGCCTTCTTGGCCACCAGAGCACACTGCTGGCTATGGGGTCTGCATTGTCTCAGGAATTTTACTTTTGACATCATCTTCAGAAAAAAAACAAACTTCAGCTTTCCCCAAAACCAGCTGACAGCAAAGGTGCTGTCAATTTGTCTTGTTTTGTAACACTTCAGTGTCAAGGAGCAAAATGCTCTACCATCACTTGTGGATATTCCCATGCCATTTCCCAGAAAACACACGCAGCAAAGCACAGGAGCGTTGTGCTGTGATTCCAGCTAATACTTCACAAGGGTTTCTTCTGTGAATATTTGCTGTCACTTCTTTCTGGCCTCTTTTTCTTTTTCTTATTTTTTTTTTTAAGAGCCTCCCTTTATGGCTTTTTCGATTGCCTGTGTGGCCTTCCATCCTTAAAGCTAACCGCCACATTTATGGCAAGAAATCAAACCCAAACAAACAATTAGAGATTGAAAGTAACTGATGGCTTTACTGCTGCTCTGTCTGCAGGTTTCAGATCCCCAAACAGTCATCATTCCAACTTGCAAGGCTTCCTTGGATCCCCATTCTACCAACTGGCCCTTTCAAGTCTAACGACACACCTGGGACGAATTAATTTTTATGAAAGCTGCTTTTTCTTTTTTTTTTTT
>VWZI01010914.1:63766-82774 GCA_013396835.1 Psilopogon haemacephalus
TGAGACACATAAAAGGCATCTGAGAGCATCTATACACATGATTACCCCAAGAGAGCCAGGTACTTTTAGCATATATCTGATGAAATCTCTGCCTCCCTTGGGTAATTCTGGCTATACCGAATTATTCACTGGTAACTGGCAAATCTGACCTACTGTCTACTTAAAGTGTTGGGTGCATGAGGAAATTACCTGGAGGGGGGTGGGGCAAAAATACTAATTATTACCCAGAGTTACACAGAATGCTCTTTCATCATCATTCATTGCAGGATTGAGGAAAAACAGCAGATTTTGGATTGAGGAAAAACACAGAAAGGTAAGGAGATGAGATGAAAGGAGGATTGCAAAAGAAGACTTCTAAACAGAGCTCTGTGATCTCTCTCTTCTTTTCTGTAATGAGTGTCCCTCTCAGCGTTACCTTAAGTAACAGGCATTTTCCACAGCCAAAATGCAGAGACAGCCCAAGCAAGCAATCTACTGTCCATTAGGATGCATCAGCTCATTCAATAAAAAAACAGCTTCAACTTTTGTCTGCAACTTGAAGCAAACCAAACTTTTTTTTTTTGAGGGCTGTAGATGCTTGCGTACAAGTGTGCGTGCACTGGTATATAAACACCCCAAAACATATATGCATACATATATATAATGCTTCTGAAATAAAAAGCTGTGAAGACTTTTGGCACAGCTCTTTTATCCCTGCCTCCTCAGGTGTCCATTTTCTGTGGGTCTGACCGGGACAGAGATGTCTTCAGTCAATAACCTCATTTGTCACAGCTGACGAACGCAACAGCAGCTTTGATGGGAACATTTGGGTCATAAAAAGATGCCTTCCAGCACTCTAGATTCCTTCTGGGCTATTTCCACAAAGAACTCATCAGTATTAATGTAGCATTAAGTGTGGAAGTCTTTACCAGACAACAGCAATGACAAAATTGCCTGAAGGTTTGCCCCTGCTCTTCCAGTTGTCTGCCTGCCTGCCTTACTTCTTCTGGTCACATTGGGCAGAGCTGACTTTAGCCACTGTGCTGGTTTGAACTAATTGGAGGATTTGAATGAGAAATTAGACTATAGGCAGAGAAAGGAAAATGTTGCAGTGTCTCCTTCACTCCATTTGTTTAATGAAATGGTATAAAGTTAGAATCACAGGATCACAGGATGTCAGGGGTTGGAAGGGACTCAAAGAGATCATCAAGTCCAACCTTCTTGCCACAGCAGGACCATAAAGTCTAGCTCAGATCACAGAGGAACACATCCAGATAGGACTTGAAAGTCACCACAGCCTCTCTGAGGAGCCCATTCCAGTGTTCTGGGACCCTTACAGTCAAGAAGTTCCCCTTTGTGTTGAGCTGCAACCTCCTGTGCTGCAGCTTCCATCCATTGCTCCTTGGCCTATCCCAAGGAGCAAGTGAACAGAGCCTGCCCCCCCCACCCTCTCCTGACCCCCAGCCCTCAGGTATTTATAACCTTTTTTATAGCTCTTTTTCTTAGGTTGCCTGTATGAAACAGGCAAAGAACACAGTAACTGAAGCCACAGAATCCTTCAACTTTTAAACACAGAAGCACAGTGGGTGTGTTTTTTTAATCATGGTTCTTTAAAAAATCTGTTAGAGAGAAGCTCAAAGTCTGATTTTTTCAAGACAGGTTTTGCAGTGGTGCTTCTTCCACCTATCAGAAGTGAGAAACAACTCTGTTGGCTTTATTGACTTTAATTTGAGCTTCTTTTTTTTTTTTTCCCCAGCTGAGATAATCTCACTATCTTTTCCCCATAGATCTGGCAGCAATTTCTTCTTATTTAGTGAATAAAATTGGTGCTTTGATGAAATGAGTGCTCCTTATTCTTGCAGTCTCAGCAGTGCTATCTTTACAGTTACAGGAATGGTAAATCTTCTTTCAGATCATCAGCAGCAGCATTAGGTTGTACTTAAATACAGTTAAAGCAAAAACTCCTCTCTCTGTAACTTCACATCCAGTTTTAAACTTCTTGTCAGAAAAAAAAAATAAATGTTGTCATAAAGCACCAAGATAAATTGCAAAATTACACTGGCTGAAACAAACAGCTTGGGAAAAGTACTACCAGCTGCTTATTAAGTATATCTGCTATGCTGTCATATCCTGAGGTACATATTCTGTTGCACTCTGTGCAAGTTTCACTCCAATCCAGACCAAAAACAACTTCCACAACATCAAAACATCAAAAACTCTTCAAGGGGACCTTATAGTAGCCTTCCAGTATCTGGAGTGGGGCCACAAGAAGGCTGGGGAGGGACTATTGGCAAGGTCTTTTGATGACAGAATGCAGAGGAATGGGTTTAATGTGGCAGAGAGGAGATTGAAACTGGATGTTAGGAGGAAGTCGTTTGCAGTGAGGGTGGTGAGACACTGGCACAGGTTGCCCAGGGAGGTTGTGGCTGCTCCCTCCCCGGAGTTGTTCAAGGCCAGGTTGGCTGAGGCCTTGAGTGACTTGTTCCAGTAGATGGTGTCCCTGCCCATGGCACAGGGGGCTTGGAACTGTCTGAGTTTTGAGCTCCCTTCCAGCCTAAACCTTTCTATGATTCTAAAACTCCCATGAAACCAAAACGATATTCTCTTGCTAGGTCTATTCACAACAGTGCTTGTTTTCTGCTCACATCTAAGGTTTGGTAGTGGGGTTTTGGGTTCTTTTTTTTTTAATTAATTCAAAACATGTAACTGAAATAATCCCCCATAAAATATTGAAATTGCATCTTACTTGCCAAAAAGGTGTTTCCTTATCCTCGCAGATTATTTCCAATGAATATTTATCGCCCTCTCTAGAGCCACTCAATTCCCCACGCATCGTTTCCATCCCATACTTTATCTCAGAGGAGGTGGAAAGTCCCAAGTTTTCCATTCAGTAGATAACAAACATACCTGCTTCCCTGACTGCAGTCCAACATAGCACCCGTTTCTTATGTCCTAGGTTTCCATTGCTACAGTAAGCACGCTGAGGTATGCACAAGGTGTGCCAAATTGAGTCCAGTCCGTCTAAATAAAATCTTTTCATGACATCCACTGCGTTCTCCTGCAGAGGCATTGTTACAGTAGTGGGTGCTCCTCATCAAAAGCCTATAAAAATGAGAATTTATGCTCCCCTTTAATCAAGTCAGTTGGATATTGCTACCTGCTTCGGCTTCTATTTTTTGCCTACGTGTTATTAATCTTCGTAATCTAATGAGCTCACTGCAATTTAGTCGCAGGAAGCAGAAAGGTCACAGAATGATCTTTGTTGAAAATGAAATGATTTGTGTAGGCACAACTCGTGAATCAGTGTTTGTAGAGTATCAGGCTGAATTCTGGGTTTCTGACTCAAAAAGAAAAGCCTCTTGAAGTGATGATAAAGCAAAGCAGATGTTCTGCTAATGTCTACTTCTTCATGTGCCTTTTCTGGAGCCACAGTGCCTTTTGTGAAGTTTAGTAGACCATCAAACACTCAGAACTGCACTGGACAAAGGGTTAGCATGTAGGGAATGGTGTCCAATTCCATATCTACAATTGACTGTGGACACCAAAGTTTGTATACATATATATAATTACTGCTGTAAAGCAGCTGGAGAGAAATAAGGAGTCATAAAATCATGGAAACACAGAATGGTAGGCGTTGGAAGAGACCTCTGGGAATCATCTAGTTCAAAATGTTAAATGCTAGATGAGGTTGCCAGGATTGCATCCAGGTGGATTTTTAATATCTCTAGAGAAGGAGTCTCTACCTCTCTGGACAGCCTCTTCATCATTCTCACATAAAAGAAGAATTTCCTCTGATGGAATTTCCCCCTTGGGAACATTGCCCTTTGTCCTGACACTGGACATCTCTGTCAAGACTCTGGGCCTATCCTTTTGCTATTAAGAATTGAGATGTTCTCTCAGTCTTCTCTTCTCCAAGCTAAACAACTCCAGGTTCCTCAGGTTCCTTTTAAGAGAGGTGCTCCAATTCCCTAATCTTCTTTGTAGCACTCCACTGGACTCTTTTCAATAATTCCTTGTTTCTCTTTAATTGATGTGCCCAGAACTGGACACTGAACTCCAGCTGTAGCAGAGTAGAAGGAGATGGTGACAGCCCTTGACTTGCTGGTCACAGTCTTCTTATACACCCCAGAATACCATTGGTCTATCCCTTCCACAAGGGCACATTGCTGGCCCATGTTATCCACCAGGATCCTCTCCACTCTTCAGCAGATCAACTCCTAACCCATACTAGTCCATGGTGCTAAAGCTCTGTGGCTGCAGGGCTCTCTACTTGGCTTTGTTTAGCTTTCTTAGGTTCCTCTCTGCCCAATTCTCCAGCCTGTCCAGGTCTCACTGAACAGCAGCACAGGTGTATGAGCCACTCATCCCTGTTTTGTATCATCAGTGAGGTTGCAGAGGGTCCATTATGTGTCTTGTCCAGGTAATTGATGAATATGTTAAACAGGAGCTAGTCCTGACCCCAGGGAACACTGCTAGCAGGCAGGCCCACATATTCCTTAGTCTTGCTGCTGATGTACTGTGTGGTGGTTTAGCAATTGCCTGTCCCCCCACACTGTGAAATAACCTAGGTTAGGACACAGCTGGCTGGAATTTAATAAATGAAGCTTTATATTTACAGCTATGCACAATATACAAGCAGATATTTACAATGTATAACAGATATTTACAGATATATACAGTGAAAAGGTAATACAGAAACACCACAGCCCTCCCAGAGACCAAAATCCCTAAGAGGGGTTTCTAACCACCCCTACCACCTTTCCCCTCTTCCCCAATCTTATCTCACCAACTGTTGATGCAGCAGATAGGTGAAGGTAGATGGGCCAGGGGGGTTAGCAGTAGGAAAGAAGTTAGTGAAATTATTCAGAGTCAGCTACACAAGGCAGGGAAAAGGAGCCATGCAAGGAGCCAGACACAGCCAAGGGACGTCTGAAGCAGTCTGACTTATCTATAGTTGGGTTACAACTCTTAAAACAGTTTTTTTTTTTTTCTTTCTCAGTAAAGCTGTGAGTGGAGTAGCATTGTCAGTGTTTTCCTCTCAGCCTATAGCCTAATTTATAACTCAAATCCTCCAATTAGTTCAAACCAGCACATAGTGGAAGAAGGCATTCTTGTCTTCGACATACCTTGCCAGAGTCACTTCTAGATGGGCTTTAGCCTTCCTTGTTTCATCCCCACATTGTCTGACAACATCCCTATAATTCCCCTAAGAGGCCAATCTCTTTACTCCCACTCCAACTTCCTTCTTCCTTTTAGTTTTTCCCAGCAGCTTCTTGCCCATCCATGCAGGCTGTAACTTCTTGAGCTCTTTCAGCCTAAGCCTGCTGTGTACCGTTAGTAAAGGCTTCTAGAAGAAAGTTGAGCGAGGCAAACACTGATTAGAGTGTTTTATATTTTCTTTTCAAAGCTACAGAAATATTTACATTAACATTTGGTAAACATTCTAGGGCTCATATTCATGTCAATGGAAGTTCTGCATGCATAACGAAATGGAAGAATGAGCTTCAGATTGGGAATATGAATTGCCTGAAAATGCTGAAGCCTCACACATTTTGAAGCTAGCCTCATGAGAGAGCTTGTGTTGAATTTGGCTACTACCTCTCTGGGCAGGAGAAAGCTGGTCTGGATATTAAAAACATGCCACATATCAAGCATTCATGAAATAACATTAGAAAGAAAAAGATTACTCCTGTGGCTGCTGTTGCAAAGGGGTTTTTATTCATATGCTCGTGGACAGGTACCTGCCTGAGAGAGTCCAGCACGGAGCCACAAAGATAATTAAGGAAGTTGAACATCTTCCTTATGAGGAGAACCTGAGGGATCTGGAGATGTTTAGCTTGGAGAACAGGAGACTGAGAGGTGACCTCATCAATATTTATAAATATGTAAAGGGTGAACACAAGGAGGATGGAGCCAGGCTCTGCTGGGTGATGTCCAGTGACAGGACAAAGGGCAGTGGGTGGAAGTTTAGGCACAGGAGGTTCCATGTGAACCTGAGGAAGAATTCTTTCACTGTGAGTGTGACAGAACACTGGAACAGGCTGCCAAGGCAGGTTGTGAAGTCTCCATCATCCTGTCATTACAAGACCTTGTCAATAGTCCCTCCCCAGCCTTCCTGTAGCCCCCTTCATACACTGGAAGGCTACTCCAGAGTGTCCTCAAAACCTTCTCTTCTCCAGGCTGCAGAGCCCCAACTCTCTCAGCCTGTCCTCAGAGCAGAGCTGCTGCAGCCCTCTCAGCATCTTGGTGGCCTCCTCTGGATTGGCTTCAACAGTTCCATATCCTTCTTGTATTGGGGGCTCCAGAACTGCACACAGAGCTGCAGGTGTGGTGTGAGGAGAGCAGAGCCAAGGGGCAGAATCCCCTCCCTTGCCCTGCTGCCCACAGCTGCTCTTGCTGCAGCCCAGCACACAGTTGCTGTCTGGGCTGCACTCACACTGCAGCCTCATCTTCAGCTTTGCACCACCCCAGACCCCCAGGTCCTGTTCCTCAGGGCTGCTCTCAGCCACTCCCCACCCAGCCTGAAGTTGTACTTGGGATTGCATCCACCCAGGTGCAGGACCTTACACTTGGCCTTGTTGAATGTCATGAGGTAGGCCTGGACCCATCTCTTCAGTGTGTCCATGTCCCTCTGGATGGATCCCTGCCCTCTGGCAAGTCAACTGTGCCACACAGCTTGGTGCCACCTGTAAACCTGCTGAAGCTGCATTCAGTTCCTTTGTCCATGTTGCACAGAAAGGAGCAACAGCTTAAAGAAACCTGTGCCCACACGCAGCACACAAGAAAATTATTTTAAAGCATGTTACTGGCTCTGGCAGAGCAGAAAGGTTTTCTCAGGTGCTCAGTGGCAGGTAATTGCAGGGAAAGAACTTTTTAGGACACTTCTCATTTGAAATGACGGAAAATCTGGTTGCTACACAGCTCCTCTGAGATCTGAGAGCACCACGCTGAGTCCCTGAGGCTGAACAGGAACAAAGTGTGAGGCAGTATTCTGCTTGAGTGTCTGGTCACTGAGCTGCTGGCTGTTGTGGCATGGATTTTTTTCCCTTCTTATACCCTTCCTGAGTTTTGTGGTGAAATTCAGTTGGTCTTTTCCCGACAAGTACAGCACTAAGCAATAGTCCTCAAAAGGCTTTTTCTAGGCACACCACAACTCCTTCCATTATTGCCTGGATCCAGTTTTAGACAGATCTTTTGTTCATTTAGGTATGAAACCTGCTGAGAAGCACAGAGAGCTGGAGGAGATTGCTGTCTGAAGATGGCAGAAAAAAGAAAGCTGGGTGTTATCTTTGTAGGGCTGAAACTGGAGACCCTGTTAACATCATCTTCCCAATTTTAATACACACGAGACTCTACAGGTAAGCAAGATCAAGCTAAAGGATTAGATCCCTGGTGGATCCTTTGAGTAGAGGTGGAGATCACTGGAGTAGAGGTGCCAGCATTTCCACTACAAAAACCATATTTAACAGTATATTTTTAGTAAGTAAGCATATTTGGGGGCTGCTTTATACATGAAGCAACCTGTTCTAGTCAGAGGTGTCCTTGCCTGTGGTGGGGATATTTGAACTAGATGATCTTTGAGGTTCCTTCCAACCTAAACCATTCTATGATTCTGTATCTGGTACACAGAGAGCTGTGTATTGATGTGACAAACTCTATCATTACTTGGAATAGTAAGAAAAGGATCTACATAGAATCATAGAATCAGTCAGGGTTGGAAGAGACCACAAGGATCACCTAATTCTGACCCCCCTGCCATGCCCAGGGACACCCTGCCCTACAGCAGGCTGCCCACAGCCTCTGCCAGCCTGGCTGCAAACATCTCTAGGGATGTGGCCTCAACCACCTCCCTGAACAACCCATTCCAGGCTCTCACCACTCTCATCCTCAACAACTTCCTCCTCACATCCAATCTGAATCTCTCCACCTCCAGCTTTGCTCCATTCCCCCTAGTCCTCTCACTACCTAATAGCCTTAAAAGTCCCTCCCCAGTTTTTCTGTAGGCCTCTTCAGATACTGGAAGTCTGAAAGAAGGTCACCTGGGAGCCTCCTCTGCTCCAAACTGCACAGCCCCAACTCTTTCAGTCTGTCCTCATAGCAGAGGTGCTGCAGCCCTCTGAGCATCCTCATGGCCCTTCTTTTGACATGCTCCAGCATGTCCACATCCCTCTTGTAATAGAGGCTCCAGAACTGGATGTAGTACTCCAGGTGGGGTCTCAGCAGGGCAGACTAGAGGGTGAGAATCATCTCCCTCGACCTGCTGGTCACACTTCTGCTGCAGCCCAGGATCTGATACATCCAGCACTTCAAATACTCAACACATATCAAAGCAGAGTGCTGGAGATATTTGTCCACTGACAGCAAAACAGAGGAGAAATGTTCATAAATCAAACAACTTGCATTTCAAAGACAAAATTCCCTTATTAGTATGGCTTAACACCATAGCTACTACCCACTCACAGTGTCAGGTCTATTTGGGGCCTGTGCAATGTGAACCTTCTTCCTCTATGGTGCTACAAAATGCTCACTTTGCCTCTCCCATGAGGAACTTCAGCAGACAGTAATTAACCCTCTGGAGAAAATGTTTATAAAAAGAACAAGGAATCATTAGGAATGAGCAAGATTTCCACACACACACCAAAAAAAAAAAAAAAAAAAAAAAAAAAAATCAAACTGAGAGAACTGATGTGAAGTCAACTCATTGGTCCAAAAATCTTAATGAGCTGAAGCACATCGCTGGGAAGCTTTTTGGAAGAGGCAGTGTCTATGTGTGTGTTTTCCCAGATGGGAATCCCACTTCCACCTAGCAATGGCAGACCATTAGAGAGCAGTTTCGAGCACGTACACATTTGCTAAGGAGATTTTGTACCTTGGCATGTAGGAAGAAAAATACAATGCCCAGAAAGGGCAAACCTTTTTGCTTTTTATTCATAAAAACATAGCTGGACGTGGACCAATCTTATTTGGGATAATACAGGGAACTAGAGGGGTTCAGCTGTGCTCAGACACCATCATCTCAGTAACAGTTCCGACTCAAGAGAGAGATGGGAGTTTTTTTTGTGACTTGGGTATGGGATAATACAGGGAACCAGAGGGGTTCAGCTGTGCTCAGACACCATCATCTCAGTAACAGTTCCGACTCAAGAGAGAGATGGGAGTTTTTTTTGTGACTTGGGTATGGGATAATACAGGGGACTAGAGAGGTTCAGCTGTGCTCAGACACCATCATCTCAGTAACAGTTCTGACTCAAGAGAGAGTTGGGTTTTTTTTGTGGCTTGGGTATGGGATAATACAGAGAGCTAGAGGGGTTCAGCTGTGCTCAGACACCATCATCTCAGCAATAGTTCTGACTCGAGAGGTTTGTTTGGTTTTGGTTTTGTTTTGGTTTTTTTTGTTGGTTTTTTTTTGTGGCTTGGGTATNCATAAAAAAAAAAAAAAGTAAAAGAAAAATACTGAATTATTTTCTTTAATATCTGGGTTTGTATGGGTTTTGGTTTTGGGTTTGTTTATTTTTTTCCCTTACCTAATGATTTCTTTGTCTATTAACTGCCTATGACACTTCTATAAATGAGAATTTTTCATGCGTAAAGTTTCAAGACTGAGGCTTTATAGAAGGTTTGGGGTTGGATTTTTGTGTGTTTTTTTCAGACCTATAACATGGCAAATATTTAGACCATAAAGCTTTCCATGTTTGCCTTGTGCTACCACGAAACAACTCA
The DNA here is from genome assembly GCA_013396835.1 of Psilopogon haemacephalus. Lineage (NCBI taxonomy): Eukaryota > Metazoa > Chordata > Aves > Piciformes > Megalaimidae > Psilopogon > Psilopogon haemacephalus. The sequence goes on from VWZI01010914.1 coordinate 73,466, forward strand.
TCAGCTTTCAAGTTTCCCCTTATTATTCTCAATTTCCTGATTTCTTCCTATAGTACTTCTTTTATTTTTTTTTTTCTCCTGTTATCTCTTTCCTTACAAGAAAAAAAAAAACAAAACAACCCTAACAAAAAAGGTAACTGAACAACACAGCATCTCCAACTGAGTAACACAAATTAAAAACTGGAAGAGGTGGTGGTTTGAAAGCTGTGTGAATTAAACGTTTTAGCATTTCAGTCCAGCACAGATGATAAGCATTCATTTGCTCAAAGTGATAACATTTCACCCCGTGTTTGCTTTCTAGCCACAAATAGGAAGAAAGCAAATCCACTCCACCCTTCAGATCTTTGGCTGTATTAAAAAAAAAAACAAAAACAAAAACAAAAAAATCTAAAATCCAGCCACACTTAGCTCCAGTGTTTACTTTGCTTCACTTTAGCAGATAATGACCATCTGCAAATTGGCTTCCTGTGTTTTTTCAACTATGTGAGAGTTTGGTTCTCAGGATATGATGGATAGTTTGCTCTAAGCAAGATAAATATTTCATCCCACTGCACAGAGGGCACGTAGGAATTAATGGAGTTGAAGCAAAGCTTATTCCTCCATGCAAAATCACAAAGATTAAAACAGAAGTAAGACTTAGAATGCTGAATTTCACATGGCTGAAACTTAAATTCTAGGGGTAGCATGAATCTCTGAAAGAGATACTGGGGAGATAGGTAAAGGTCATGGAGAAATAAGTAGAAATAGAGCGCATCAGGAGGACTTTATGCATTGCATAGTAATAAGACAAGGGGCAATGGTTTCAAATTAGAATCGGTCAGGGTTGGAAGGGACCACAATGATCATCTAGTTCCAAGCCCCCTGCCATGCCCAGGGACACCCTACCCTAGATCAGGCTGCCCACAGTATCATCCAGCCTGGCCTTAAACACCTCCAGGGATGTAGTCCCAACCACCTCCCTGGGCAACCCATTCCAGGCTCTCACCACTCTCATGCTAAACAACTTCCTCCTCACATCCAATCTGAATCTCCTCACCTCCAGCTTTGCTCCATTCCCCCTAGTCCTGGCACTCCCTGATAGCCTAAAAAGTCCCTCCCCAGCTTTTTCAGATACTGGAAGGCCACAGTAAGGTCACCAATTAGAGAAAAGAAGATTTAGACTGGGAGTTAGACAAGGTCTTTACCATGAAGGTGGTGAACCAGTGGAACAGGTTGCCCAGGGAGGTAGATAAGCTCTCAACCCTGGAGATATGCAAGTTCTGGCTCAACAAGGCCCTGAGCAACTGAGGGACTGAGGGAGCTGGGGGTGGTTAGTTTGAGGAAGAGGAGGCTAAGGGGAGACCTCGTTGCTGTCTACAACTACCTGAAGGGACACTGTGGAGAGGCTGCTGCTGGGCTCTGCTCACAGGTCATTGGAGTCAGAACAAGGGGGAACGGCCTCAAGCTGAAACTGAGAAGGTTAAGATTGGACAGAAGGAAAAAGCTTTTGACAGAGAGAGTGGTCAGGGACTGGAATGAGCTGCCCAGGGAGGTGGTGGAGTCAGCGACTCCAGTTGTGTTTAAAGGTGGTTGGGATGTGGTGCTTGGGGATCTGGTTTACATTGAGAAAGCCTCAAAAAAACTCAGGTTAGGACTTTAAATTTTTGAGGGGTGACTGTAAGAGACACTCAAAAGCAGAGAGCACAACTTTCTCGTTGATTCCTTCTTGAGCAATAAGCCTGCATTTGACCCATCAATGAAAACTTCTGGGAGTTTTGTGTTGCCTGAACCAAGCTCTATCTTTCCATATGGTTTGTGCTTCATGCTCCTTCCATACCTCAAGGGCAAAACTGGTGCCACGCTGTGCCCACGTAGGCACTGAACGTAGGCAGAATAAACAAACTGCTAAGGGCGTTCACTGCGGAGTCCACAGAGTGAGCAGACAGACCTCATAAGCTGGCCTGCCCTCTCACAACATCAGAGGGTTGAAAGAACCCTGAAAAAAAAATATATCAGCAGCAACCAAATAGTTACTTGTAAAGATGTGTTCTTCCTGGATTGATTTTTTTTTTTTTTTAAATGTTTTACTCATGGATAGAATGGATTACTTCAAAACTTTGGGCAAACAGCACATAATGAAATTGCATCATCATCATCATCATCATAATACTGTGATGAAAGGTCCATATCACAAAAAAATCCCAAACAAACAAACAAACAAAAAAAACCCCAAAACCTTGTAATTTATTCTTTAATGTAAAAAAAGTGACATGTTTCAGCAAGAAAAGTCTTTTTTTTTTTTTCCATAATACATCATTTCACTTCCAGTCATTCAGACTCCACATAAGTATGTTTTTACAGTACTGGTAATGGAAGATAGAAAACCTATCAGGTCTTCTAACTGCAGTCTCATCTCATCTTTGAAATGCATTTCAGGAGTATTTAGAAAACTACTGGTGTCTGAGACTGTGTCAATAATTTGTATACATGCATTTATAGGCTCCTATTTTCTTCATCAGTATTAATGTTGTTGTGGTGGGAAGAGAGGAAAAACTTTGGGACTGCAGTGTGTGAATTAGATGATCCTTGTGGTCCCTTCCAATCCTGACTGATTCTATGATTCTATGATGAAGTCTTAAATTTTAAGACAGAGTCTTGTGACTTTAAGGCTTCTGCTCTAGCTTATTAGGAGCAAAATTCACAGGTGTCAAAGTATTTGTACCGAGCCAGCAATATTACAGCATAAATCAACTGCTTGAGAGAGTCCAGCGCAGAGCCACAAAGATGATGAAGAGAATGGAACAGCTCTTATGAGGAGATGCTGAAGGAGTTGGGACTGTGCTGCTTGGAGAACAGGAGACTGAGAGGTGACCTCATCAATATTTATAAATGTGTAAAGGCTGAGTGCCAGTAGGCTGGAGCCAGGCTCTCCTGGGTGATGCCCAATGACAGGACAAAGGCCAATGGGTGGAAGCTGAGGCACAGGAGGTTCCATATGAACCTGAGGAAGATTTTTCCCTGTGAAGATGACAGAACACTGGAACAGGCTGCCCAGGGGGGTTGCAGATTCTCCCTCTCTGGAGATATTCAATACCTGCCTGGGTACATTCCAGCATCATCTGGTATTGGTGATCCTGCTCTGGCAGGGGGCTTGGACTGGATAAGCTTTCAAGGTCCCTTCCAGCCACTGACATCATTTTATGATTCTGTGAAATGTCAATTTCACTGCTTCATGAAAGTGCCATTAGATGTAGCGAAAGGCATAGCTAATACCAGTACGAGTAACCATTTAGGAACGTAACTGATTCTCTTTCTCATTCATTGGAAAAGAAGAAAGAAAGAAAGAAAGAAAGAAAGAAAGAAAGAAAGAAAGAAAGAAAGAAGAAAGAAAGAAAGAAAGAAAAAAAGAAAGAAAGATGAAAGAAAGAAAAAGAAAGAAAGAAAGAAAGAGAAAGAAAGAAAGAAAGAAAGAGAAAGAAAGAAAGAAGAAAGAAAGAAAGAAAAAGAAAGAAAGAAAGAAAGAAAGAAAAAAGAAAGAAAGAAAGAAAAAGAAAGAAAGAAAGAAAGAGAAAGAAAGAAAGAAAGAAAGAAAAAAGAAAGAAAGAAAGAAAGAAAGAGAAAGAAAGAAAGAAAGAAAGAAAGAAAAAAGAAAGAAAGAAAGAAAAAGAAAGAAAGAAAGAAAGAAAGAAAGAGAAAGAAAGAAAGAAAGAAAGAAAAAAGAAAGAAAGAAAGAAAGAAAGAAAGAAAGAAAGAAAGAAAGAAAGAAAGAAAGAAAGAAGGAAGAAAGAAAGAAAGAAAGAAGTAATTTTTTTTTTATCTTAAACTACATTTTAAACAGGCAGAAACACATTTCCTACCCCTCAATTGTTTGTTTTCTTTTCAGATTCTATTTCATTTCTCCTTAACTCTCTTCATCATGAAAGATGAGTTCACAAAGAGGATTAGATGTGAACTTCATACACCTGCCATGACAAAGGAACATTTCTGTTGTTTGAATTTCTAATTCTGAGAGAGCATCATAATGCACCAGACACCAAAAAACACTCCCTAATCCACTTTATTTCTGTTTGTATGAAGTGAAATAGCTCCACTTAAAAAAAAAACAAACAAAAAACCACACCTTTAAAATAGCTTAAAGAATTTTAACCAAAATCAAAAGATTTCCAGTAAAATGAGATTGCTATTGTGTTTGATTTGGTTATTTTGGTGAAAGTCTAATGTCCTTCTGAATAAAACAGTTGAAGAAAATACCAAGCAGTTTTAGCTTTCTTCCTTTCCCTCTCCACTTTAGAATTTCAGACACACACCCTCACAAAATATGAGGTTTGTTGTCATGTCTCCAAACCAGGAAAAAATATTGTGGAGCAATGCAACATCTGTTATGATCCTTCCAATGGAACTTATCTTAAAACACTGTACTCTGGAGGTTTGAAAGATAAATGAGTAGGCTTTACTAAGTACATTTATTCATTACAGTTGCTGCTATTTGTATGATACTCCTGGCCAATTTACATCCCCTTGTAACTTCCCCATTATTAAGGCATCCCTGGAGCCCAAAGCTCTGATCGTAATAATTTTAATGCAGTTCTTTATGCTCCTATAATTTTGCTCAGAATCTGAAATACAAACCTACAAACACATTTAAATTTTTTTGGAATAGAGATGAGGTTTAAGGGGAAAAAAAAAAAAATCAGAAAAAGAAGATAATAGAAAATGCTACTCAACATCACACTCTGTACAATTACCTGCAGGCATATGTTGGAGAGGCTGCTTCTGGGCTCTTCTTACAGGTCATTGGAGACAGATCAAGGGCAATGGCCTCAAGCTGAGGCTGAGAAGGTTTTGACTGGACATTAAGAAAAAAGTTTTTCATGGAGAGAGTAGTCAGGGACTGGAATGAGCTGCCCAAGGAAGTGGCAGCGTCACCAACCCTGGATGTGTTTAAGGGTGGTTTGGATGTGGTGCTTAGGGTTTAAGGTGAATCTTGTAGAATAGGGTTCTAGGTTGGACTTGGTGTTACTGAGGGGCTTTGCCAACCTGAATGTTTCTGTGATTCTGTGATTGTAGGATTGCTACCTTTACAATCTTAGTTATTTTTTGGAAGAGAGTGAAAATGAGGAGAATGCATAAAGTCAAATTAAACCAACCAAAGTGTCTTTGCAAATACATCAGGCTCTGAATCAGGAATAGCTAGGAGCTGGCGGGGCATGCTGAAAAGATGTTTCTGTATGTATGCTCACATGCTAGTTGAGAAGCTTATAAAACAGAAGCTTTTGAAACCCACAGCCCTTCCTGTCCTTGTAGGGCCTAAATCCCTGCCCTCCTCCTCCTGTTGCAGGTCTGGGAGTGGATGGGTATGAGCAGAACAATGGAGGGTTTGTCCCCAACAAAGCCCCGAAGGCTAAGTACTTAGCACATAACCAAGTCAGGTGTCTTGTGCTGCCCCTCAAGTGCCTGGGTGGACACCTAGGCTCAGAACTTTGCATTCAGTGGCCAAAACAAAGGGTGCTAGTGCCGTTTGTCCAGTTTCACTTTCAAAGTAGTGTGTCTAAGGGGGCGATGTAGAGCCCTTGTTCCCTTGCTTCTGCTGCCTTCCACCAGGACAGGAGGTCTGTTCGCAGCTCTTTCATCATCATCATTATTATTATTATTATTATTATTATTATGCTTTGGGGCTTTCTTTTGGCTTCGTTTCCATTTTGTTTTGTTTTCACACAGGAGGAACGAGGAGGGGAAGGGAAGGCTCCTGGCTCCCTTGGCAGTACCTTTTAGCATGGGGAGACTNAAATATTCTCAATAATATTAATAAATATTATAATTTAATGTTAATAATTATTGTTATTTAATATTAATTATTAAATAATAATACTTATTGTTGTTGTTGTTATTATTAAAATTTATTATTAGTAATTAATGACCGATTATTAATAACCAAATGGCTTCCTCTTGTTTTCGCAGTGTTGTGGGCAATCTGTGTGAAGAAACCTCTGTGGCAAGATCAAATGGGAAAGTCAAATGTCACACCTGCTGTGGCAGGGAGATGTTTCCTTTGATAAAACACTGTCTACAAACAAAGGAAGTGTGTAAAGAAGGTGAAAGTGGGAAAGGAGGTGGAGAGCTATGGAAATTAATATTCAAGGGAGAAAAAGAATTAGATACACATACTAAGCAAGTTCATTTCTCTGTTTATATTTCTACCACTTCTATTGACTCTCCTGACAAGCCTTTAAGCAGCAATGATTGAATAGCTGGCATTTCCAAAAACCTTTTTTTTTTTTTTTTTAATACATCATGACAGAGCTGTATAATAGGCAGAACTGCACTGGTGTTTTCCCTACTAAAAGGTCAGCATTTCTTTTTTCAAGCTTCTAATCTGTTTTTACCTCATTTTCGATTGGTGGTGTGGGATGGCTGCTTAAAGATATCCAGTATTTTTTAGTGGGTTTACTGGTTTACAGTGCTTCTCTCAGCTCGGAAGTTCAAAGGAGCCGGGAATCTTGTCTACTCTTGTAACCCTGAAGGGGTAAGTTGATTTGATTTGAGAACCGTGGCCCAAGACAAGAAGCCTGCAATCTGCTGCAAAATCCGACTTGAAACGCAAGCAATTAATATCAGACAAACAGCTCTTGAATTAATAATCTACACCACAGTGCAATGAGAAAGAACAAGCTCAGTAATCTCCAATTCATGCTTCTTGTTTATTCTGAATAATAGGGAAGGCACAAAGGAAGCTAAGGAGATGCTAACACAAGCAGATTAAAAATGCAGCAGAGAAACCTGCTCTACCTCTCTTAATTGAATTGTGTACAGCAATTTCTGTTTATGTATTCATTCATTCATTATCACAGATTAGGAGATTATGCAAGTTATTTAAATAACTCTCAGCTGCGTCAAGCCAACTGCAGTAAAGATCTACCAAAAGGATTTACTTGCATGAAATATTAATTGGAAGACATTCCCTTGAATTTAGAAGTTCTGGTTGTTAGAATGTAGAGGGTTGTAGAGACATAAAGAGAGACAGGATTTTAATAGTGCATATGTAGATGGCAGGGTAAAAGCAGACTTTCTTCTCAAGGTGTAACCCATATTTACAAAAATGATTAAAAAACATAGAATCATAGAATCAGTCAGGGTTGGAAGGGACTGCAAGGATCGTCTAATTCTGACCCTCCTGCCATGATGACACACACTGCAGTCTCAAAGTTTTTTCTCTCTTCCCAACACAACAATATTAATACTGATGAAGGAAATAGGAGCCTATAAATGCATGTATACATATTATTAACACCAGTAGTCTTAGGCACCAGTAGTTTTATAAATACTCCTGAAATTCATGTCCCATGGGCAGGGCCACTTTCCACTAGATCAGGTTGCCCAGAGCCCCATCCAGCCTGGCCTTAAAAACATCCAAGGATGGAGCTTCCAATAAAGAAAAACAAAAGGAAAAGTTAAAAGAATAAAAGGGGAGGGGGTTGAGGAAAAAAAAAAACCAAAAAAAAACCCCAAACCCAAACCCTCTCTTCACTGACCAGATGGAAAAAGAAGAAATGGAGATACTTTCACAGTGTGCACTTCAGGACTTCTTCTCCAATGTATAAAGGTTGTTCGTTGAATATCTTATCAATATCCATGATGTTCATATGGAGCTGCTCTGTTTCCCTATGGATTACTCATGCTCATTACATGAGCATTGCTGGCAGGAGCACACTCTGATCAGGTAGAAATGATGCATGTGGTAGTTGGCCGTTAAGCTTTGTAAATATATATTACTAGGCAATGGCTATTGATCATCCAAATAACTACTGTCGACCAAATGTTGCCTCCTAAATTCTAGTTTTCCCCAGCATAAAGTTAAAAACTAAGATCATAGAATTATAGAATCAGTCAGGGTTGAAAGGAACCACAAGGATCACCTAGTTCCAACCCCCCCTGCCATGCCCAGGGACACCCTACCCTACAGCAGGCTGCCCACAGCCTCTGTCAGCCTGGCTGCAAACACTTCCTGGGATGTGGCCACAACCACCCCCATGGGCAACCCATTCCAGGCTCTCACCACTCTCATGCTGAACAACTTCCTCTTCACATCCAATCTCAATCTCCCCACCTCCAGCTTTGCTCCATTCCCCCTAGTCCTGTCACTACCTGAGAGTCTAAAAAGTCCCTCCCCAGCTTCCAGATACTGGAAGGCCACAAGAATGTTGCCTGGGAGCCTCATCTTCTCCAAACTGAATAGCCCCAACTCTTTCAGTCTGTCTAGAAAGCAAAACTGGGGAAGAGAAGGCAATTCACAGGATGTCAGAATCATCAGCCACATCAGTGGCAATTATACTCCACATAATAGACATGACAATAAACCAAACAATAAATTTGCCTGTGAGAAGCCACCAAGGTGAGAGTGCTTTGAATTACCAGTCCCAGATAATCAATGGAGAGAAAGCAAACAGGGTAAGCTTGTACATGCATGCTGGCCTAGTATTAGCAAACCAGTATTGGAGACAAATCTGGAGTAACTGGGAAGCTTTCTGTAGCAGCAGTCTGGGTATGTATTGCAAGCTTAGTTTCACAATAAAGCCCAAAGCTTTTCCTTTCTGATTCAAAACTCATCAGTCTGGAAAAGTCCTGTTTTAAAGGACTTTTCTGCCTGTTCGTCCTTGCTTCTACTTCATCTTTCTTCCTCCCTATTTCTCTTGCACTCTGCTATTTCAAACTATTTCTTCATTCTCTTTCCCCCCACTTCAATTATTTCAGTGTTCCACCTCTTCCCCCTTCTTATTTGCTTTGAATTCTTCCCTTTTCCTCACACTTAACGTCTACACATTTTGATCTTCACAGCTCAGCCCTGTGCTTTTAAGCCTCCCCTCTGAAATGCCCAAGCCTCATTTCCTCTTTGCCATGACAAAATCCTGCCTCTTTCTGTTCCCACCTCCCCATATGCTCTTTAGCCCCTCAACCATTTTCATCTTCATTCCTCTTGAACACCCCTGCCCTCTGCCATCCCAGCCTTCTTCCTTCCTAGCCATTCCCTTATCAAACATATGCCAGCATCTAGGGATGGGGCAACTCTTTTATTTTTCTTATAAGTAAATTGAGGACTTTCATGTTAGAGGAGTAAAAGTCAAGTAAGTTTAAACTTTGATGAAGTAAAAGGGCAGGTGCTATAGAAACTGTAGAATGTTTCTGGAAGGACTTTTACTTTTTCAGTCTCCTTTGTAGACAGTACAGGAATAGAATAGAGTGGAATGGAGTGGAATGGAAGGGAAGGGAGTGGAAGGGAAGGGAGTGGAAGGGAAGGGAGTGGAAGGGAAGGGAAGGGAAGGGAGTGGAAGGGAA
>VWZI01010914.1:83069-93580 GCA_013396835.1 Psilopogon haemacephalus
GAAGAGAAGAGAAGAGAAGAGAAGAGAAGAGAAGAGAAGAGAAGAGAAGAGGAGTATAGAACAAGCCAGGTTGGAGGAGACCTCCAAGATCATCCAGTCCAACCTAGCACCCAGTCCTAGCCAATGGCACTAAGTGCCCCATCCAGGCTTTTCTTGAACACCTCCAGGGATGGTGACTCCACCACCTCCCTGGGCAGCCCATTCCAATGCCAATCACTCTCTCTGGCAAGAACTTCCTAATATCCAGCCTATACCTCCCCCAGCACAACTTAAGACTGTGTCCCCTCATTCTGTTGCTGGTTCCTGGGAGAAGAGCCCAACCCCACCTGGCTACAACCTCCCTTCAGGTAGCTGTAGACAGCAATGAGGTCTGCCTTGAACCTCCTCTTCTGCAGGCTAGACACCCCCAGCTCTCTCAGCCTCTCCTCATAGGTCTTGAGCTCCAGGCCTCTCACCTGCTTTGTTGCCCTTCCCTGGACACATTCCAGTACCTCAGTATCTCTTTTGAATTGAGGGGACCAGAACTGTATACAGTAAGAATCTTCAGATTATTTTGTTTTAAAGAAGGTAATAAAGATGAGAGGTATGCTTGCTTACTTAATACATCAGATTTTGAAAGTTCAGTGTTTTTAAAGCCTCCTTTGTTCCCATGGCCATCTCTCTGAGCCCTTCTTTAGGTTATTAGGTGAAGATGGAGCAAAATGCTGGAGGAACATGGGAAAGATGCACTAAAGTGTGGTCTCTCAAGCAGTCAGCTTCTCTGGCCTCTGCAGTGTGGGTCAACTACCTAAAGTGATTAATCAGAGTCCCTGGCATTTAGGCAAGTGCTAGGAAATAGATATGTTACAGATACAGATGTTGTGCTTTTCCCTTTTGCACTCAGAGCCACAGAACCAGAAGCAGACAGAAAAAGGCAGATGTAGGAATATAGAACAGGTGGAGGTGTTTTTTTTCTTTTGGTTTGGTTTTATTACTTCCCTTTTAATAATCCTACTGACCTACTGTCCCAGTGCAATTTTACTGAGCATGGAATCTCTCTCTCTCCCTGCAGGATTATGCGTGCAGCCTCCCTTAAGTCCATTCAGCACTATGCACCTAACACAGGCAGTACATGTTTCCCCCATGGGTTTAGGAAAGCAAGTGTCAGGCTGTTTCTTACCCAGATGCAAACATGAAACCAATTGAAATGGACTGAAAAGTCAGTAGGCTCTCATTGTGGAATGGAGAATTACAGAATGAAAGAATGTTAGGGGCTGGAAGGACCTTCAAAACTCATCCAGGCCAAGCATCACCTAGAGCAAATCACACAGGAACACATCCACACAGGTCTTGAATATCTCCAGAGAGGGAGACTCCACAACCTCCTGGGCTTCTGTCCAGTCTTCTGTCACCCTCACAGGGAAAAAAATTCCTCTTGATATGTACATGAAACTTCCTATGCTTTAACTTCCACCAATTGCTCCTTGTCCTGGGCATCACCCAGCAGAGCCTGGCTCCAGCCTCCTGGTGCTCACCTTTATATATTTATAAACATTGATGAGGACACCTCTGAGACTCCTCCAAGCACAGCCCCAGCTCCCTCAGGCTCTCCTCCTAAGAGAGATGTTCCATTCCCTTCAGCATCTTTGTGGCTCTCCCAGGCAGAGAAGGAGATTGTGGCAGTTTGAGGCTAACTGGAATATTTTAACGAGAGAAATTAGATCAGTGGTTATGAAAAGAAAATGAATGAAGTCTGCATCTTTCATTGGTTTGCTAAAAGGCATTAAAAAAGTCAAAATGCAAACAATTTCTCCCTCTTTGTTCTGGGACACTGCTTCCTTTTTCTTCACCATCCCTCAGCTCTAATATCTTCCACTAAGAGATAACAAGAGAAAGCGAGAAAAGCTTTGAGGGAATGTGGATTTCTGTATTGCTTCTGATTTGTATGTAGTTGTAAATACTTATAAATATATTTGGCATATCATAGAATCATAGAATGGTTTAGGTTGGAAGAGACTTCAAAGCTCAGCCAGTTCCATCCCCCCTGTGCCATAGGCAGGGACACCTCCCACTAGAACAGGTCACTCAAGGACTCATCCAACATGGCCTTGAACACCTCCAGGCAGGGAGCAGCCACAGCCTCCCTGGGCAACCTGTGCCAGTGTCTCACCATTGTAAAGAACTTCCTCCTAACATCCCGTTATTGAGCTTTGCTGTAAATAGAGCTTTATCTTACTTCCAAACCATCTGAGCTGGTCTGGTAAATTTCTGGGGGGCGCTAACCCACCAGAGAGGTGAGAAGCAGCCCCTTTTTTTCCTTTTGCCAGTTGCATAGCAAGTGGAAAGAATTGAAATATGGTGAGGCAGACAACGTTTTGGTAATTCTCATTAGGAAAGGTCACTGCTCTGCTAGTTCATCGCCTTTTTTTTCTTTTTTCTTTTTCTTTTTTGAGAGAGAGAGAACTGCAGAAGGTTGTCAGGGAAAGGAAAGTATTCTACAGGAGACAAGAAATACTGCAAAGCATTAGGCAGACAAAGCAAGCACTTAGCGACTTCAAAGGAGTTGCATGAATGTAACCCGGGGCAGAGCTTGTCTCTGACTGCTTCTATCTGCGTATCACTTCGCAGTATCCATCCTGCTAAGTGCTGGTCTTGCTTATAGGATTGTAAATCCAGAGGATCTGTCCTGAAACCAGGGGAGGTAATGCAGGCTGGTAAATGAAATCACACTCTGACCTTAAGCACTTGCTCTGTCTNNGGGCTCACAGCTGTGTGCCCTGACACTGTTTTGTTTCTTTTGGACTCTATATTTTACAATGTAAAATGTTTTACAAGTAAAACAGAGTCAAAGCCGCTTTAGGGTACCTGCATACCAACAAGGTGTGGTGTCCAAAAGGGCAAATTTATCTTCTTTCCGTGCATGCCATTAGGAAATCCATCACTGGCTGACACTGCTCACGTGTTTAAAACCCGTCTGACATCCAGTTGTCTTTAAAACTGTACAGAGAAATTGGTCTGTTGCTACAGGTTGGGGTTCACAATGGAGGCGGAGGAGTCCTGTAAAACTTTATTTGAGGAAAGAGAGAGTCCATGGGACTAGTTCTAGTGGGAGGTGTCCCTGCCTATGGTGGGGGGTTGGAACTGGATGAGCTTTGAGGTCCCTTCTAACTTAAACCATTCTATGATTCTATGTTATTAATCCTGATGGAATTTCTCAGATTGCTGGAAGGCACAGCTTCCCTTTAACCCTAAATTCACAGATGAGAATCTCCCTCTCCCTTTCCCTGTTGGCTGAGTTAGTCAGAATTCCAATTAGGCTGAAACCAGCACACTAACAATTCATCAGCTCAGGCTGTGTTCAGAGCGAGTCCAGAGGAGGGCCACAAAGATGATCAAAGGGCTGAAGCACCTCTGCTATGAAGACAGATTGAAAGAGTTGGGGTTGCTCAGCCTGAAGAAGAGAAGGCTTCCAGGAGACCTTATGGTAGCCTTCCAGTATCTGAAGGGGGTCTACAAGAGGGCTTGGGAGGGACTATTGACAAGGTCTTGTAATGACAGGATGAGAAGGAATGGGTTTAAAGTGGTGGAGGGGAGATTTAAACTGGATGTTAGGAGGAATTTCTTTGCAGTGAGGGTGGTGAGACACTGGCACAGGTTGCCCAGGGAGGTTGTGGCTGTTTCCTCCCTGGAAGTGTTCAAAGCCAGGTTGAATGAGGCCTTGAGTGATCTGTTTTAGTGGGAGGTGTCCCTGCCTATGGCACAGGGGAGCTGGAACTGGATGATCTTTGAGGTCCTTTCCAGCATAAACCATTCTATGATTCGATGCTTAGTGTCTGCTCTCTTTGGGGCACACCCTGCTGATGTGCAGCAAGACCCCTGGCCAGGCACTAGCAGAGGTTCTTTGTGATTTGCATATAACTTAGATAAAGGTGAGCTGTTGAGATTCCAGGCATGTTCTTTGCTATCTCGGCTTCCTCTTCATTTGTAAAGACACCATCCACCTTGATCCTATCTAAAGGCTGAGCCTTCCCTCTCAAAAATGTCCCTCACTGGATACCTTCCCTTGGGGATCACAATTCCATGCTCCTTGGTCGAGCAAGGTAATGAAGGAGGCAGATGCAGCACTGCAAGAATGTACTGCTGCTGTCAGTAGCACCCAGACAGCTGAGCAGACAAAAAGGAGAATAACAGGTAACCTTTTTAGACTTAAATATAACTTTTGAAACTATGTCTCGGACCACATAAATTCTGTCACTCCAAACAAAAGTTATTGACCTATTTGCCCAAGATGGTGGTGAGTTAGAGCAACAGCATCTCTTATGTTGGCAGGCGTAGGAGCAGGCAGATCCATCAAGTCACTCCAGAAAAGAAGGACACCTCCACACCTACTGCTTCCATAACTAATGCTCCAAGATGGTTTCACCAGCCAGCTTTCAGCGCTGCTATAGCTGCTGATTCAGGTGCTGAATGGTTTACCTCTTGGCAGCAAGAATCCAGATGAGGCTACTTAAGCCATTCATATTGCCTGTGCCATATACAATAAGGGACAATGATAATAAAGCCTGCTTTCCTCCCTTTCGGATTTGTTGCTCTGAAGGACTACTCTAAACCTGCAGGAACTGTTTGATGTGTGGTGTTGTTGATCTGACTTGCAGTTGCTTTCAGACAGGCCACTCAGAATCTCGTTGTATTAAGTGTCCCACGTAAACACTTTGATTCCATTCAGAGATTGAACAGAATTTTTGGGTTTTACAAAGTCACACAGAAATATCCAGGTTGGCAAAGCCCCTCAGGATCACCAAGTCCAACCTAGAACCCTGTTCTACAAGATTCACCTTAAACCATCTCCCTAAGCACCACATCCAAACCACCCTTAAACACATCCAGGGTTGGTGACTGCCATTTCCCTGGGCAGCTCATTCCAGTCCCTGGCCACTCTCTCCGTGAAAAACTTTTTCTTAACATCCAATCTAAACCTTCCCAGCCTCAGCTTGAAGCCATCCCCCCTTCTTCTGTCTCCAATTACATGTGCAGCAGCAACCTCTCCACAACTTCCCTTCAGGCAATTGCAGATAGCAATGAAGTCTCTCTTCAGCCTCCTTTTTTTCATACTAACTATTCCCAGGTCACTCAGTCACTCCTTGTCAGACTTATTCCCCAGGCCCTTCCCTAGCTCTGTTGTCCTCCTCTGGACCTGCTCCAGCACCTCCACATCTCTCTTGTATTGCAGTGCCCAAAACTGAACACAATACTCAAGGTGTGGCCTCACCAAAGCTGAGTCCAAGGGGACAATCACCTTGTTGAAAATCATCTCATTAATGTTGGCCCATTAGTCTAAGCCTATCCAAGTCCCTCTGAAGAGTCTCTCTGCCCTCATTCAAATCACAACTGCAGTGGCTGATGCACAAAGCCTGTGTGCACTGCAGAGGTTTGAAAAAGAGACAGTCCCAAGTAACCATCTCCCTATTTTCTTGACAGTTAAAGGAAACATCCAGGGTATTAACTGAAATGGAGCACCTCTGCTATGAGGGCAGGCTGAGGGAGTTGGGACTTTTCAGCCTGGAGAAGAGAAGGCTTTGAGGAGACCTTATAGCAACCTTCCAGTATCTGAAGGGGGCCACAGAAAGGCTGGGGAGGGACTGTTCACAAGGTCTTGTAATGACAGGACGAGGGGGAATGGGTTCAAACTGGCAGAGGGGAGATAAAACTCTATTTACAGCAAGGCTCAATAACGGGATGTTAGGAGGAAGTTTTTCACAGTGAGGGTGGTGAGACACTGGCACAGGTTGGCCAGGGAGGTTGTGGCTGCTCCCTCCCTGGAGGTGTTCAAGGCCAGGCTGGATGAGGTCTTGAGCAAACTGATCTAGTGGGAGGTGTCTCTGCCTATGGTGGGGGGTTGGAACTGGATGATCTTTGAGGTCTCTTCCAACCTAAACCATTCTGTGATTCTATGTTAAAAAAAAAACCAAACAAAACAACAAAACCCAAACAAAGATGCAAAGTTTACAACTCAAAATCACAGCATATTTGTCAACTCTTAGCTAGATACTACATGTTAAATAAAGCTGGATGGCAGGACTGCCGACCAAAGGTACTCATGAACTTAAACTCCTCTTTGTGGTGTGATTTGACTATAAAAGTTTGCCTACAGACACAGAAAACACAAAACCTGAAGTGCTGAGGTGCACAGCACCATTGGGAATCTCACTAATCCTACAACAAACAGGGCTGCAAAACGCTCTGCTATGTAAGTTTGTTCAAAAATCACATTTGTATTACATCTGCTTGACCCCTTTCAGCACGAATCTTATCTCTGCAAATGAGAATTATTTCCCTTGTGTTCATTATATCAGCGTGCAAGATTCTTTCTCGGCACTTCTTATGTGTTTAAATATTAAAACTCACATACTGAGGGCCTGAAAATTAAATCAGATAAGATTTTTAATGTGGGTTTGGGGTTTGGGTTTTTTCTGTGTGTGTGTGTGTTTCTCCTATCCACATCATTAGGGCCACGCATTAAACGTCCTTGGGTTAACTTTGCTTTTTTACACTGTTAAGCTGGATTTTGTACAGCTTTAGCAAAACTCTGATTGGGACTGGCAGTAATAAAAAAAGCAAAATGCACCTCAAGACTATTTCAGCAGCTGACATAAATGGCAAGCAGGCAGCCTGTGTTCATTGCAATTCAACTGCTAAAAAAAAAAAAAAANTCATGCAAATTCAACTTCGAAAAAAAAAAAAAAAAAAAGAAAGAAATTTAATGAAAAATACATCCATTTCTAAATTTCTTTTCCCTGTGGTCTATAAGCCTCTTTCCTAAGCATTCAGATTTCCCAGAGCATTGCCTCGATAGCTGATCTAAATCTGAGCACATCTTTAAAGCAGAATTTAATCTTGCTGTGATTTCAATGTGATAAACAGAGAATCTAAGTAATTTTTTGGATCAATTATTATATATATAATATATATATTACAAATATTTACAGTTACATATGGTGAAAAGGTAATACAGAAACACCACAGCCCTCCCAGAAATCAGAATCCCCAAAAGGGGTTCCCAACCACCCTTCCACCTTCTCCCCAACACCCAATCTTATCCCAGTATCTGTCCTACATGCCAGATAACAAGGGAGGATTATTAGCTTGAAGTTAATAAATGAAGCTTTATATTTACAGTTTTACACAATATAAAGCAGATATTTACAATATATTACAGATATATACAGTGAAAATGTAATACAGAAACACCACAGCCCTCCCAGAGACCAGAGTCCCCAAGAGGGGTTTCTAACCACCCTTCCACCCAATCTTATCCCAGTATCTGCCTTATGTGCCAGATAACAAGGGAGGATCAGCCAGGGGGGTTAAAAGCAGAAAATTGGTTAGTTGAGTTACACAGATCCAGCTGGAGGGCAGGGAGAGAGAGATCAGCAGCCAGAGCAGCCTGAACAGCTCCGTCTTATCTATGTTTTGGGTTCTTACTTTTGTATCTATGAGTGCAGTAGGCATAATTCTGTTTTTCCTTTCTCAGCCTATAGTCTAATTTCCCATTAAAACCCTCCAATGAGCCTTAAACCCGGACCACAATGCAATATGGCAGAGACTTCAAACACAAAATTCCACATTGTAATTTTTTTTTATTGCACAGGACCCCTGCTCAGCTGAGTGAACAGAATGGATTGTCATCAATTAAAAAAAACAAACCAACCCAAAAAAATGAAAAAAAAAAAAACAGCTATTGAATGTTTTGTTTTAGCTCCATTGTTCATTTAGTAGGCTTAAGCCTTATCTGCTGCACACTATTCGGAGCGGGCAACGAGGACAGAATTATTAATTTCCTCATTGGCTTTTCCCTGGCAGTCGGCACTGTGATGCTCCACCAGCGTTAATTTATCTTCACAAAGTGCAATCTGATGTGGGGGGTTACTGTTATCCCCACCTTGCAGACCGCAAGCTGAGCCAGCGAGATGGGGAGAGGAAAAGTAGCTGCTTGCTTACAGTGTGCAGTTTAGGATTTAGCAGCTGATTTCCTCAGATTCCCCAAGGTAGCGCCTAACATGTTCAAGGCAATATTCTCATAGACTTCAGTTGTATCTGTGAATGGACACAGCCGCTGAGGGAGCTGGGGGTGTTCAGCCTGGAGAAGAGGAGACTCAGGGGGGACCTTATCATGCTCTACAACTGCCTGAGGGGAAATTGTAGTCAAGTGGGGGTCAGGCTTTTCTCCCAGGCAACTTGTGAGAAGACAAGAAGGCATGTCCTGAAGCTGGGGAGGGACTGAAAAGCTGGAGAGGGACTTTTTAGGCTCTCAGGTAGTGACAGGACTAGAGGGAAAGGAGCAAAGCTGGAGATGGGGAGATTCGGATTGGATGTGAGGAAGAAGTTCTTCAGCATGAGAGTGGTGAGAGCCTGGAATGGGTTGCCCAGGAGAGTGGTTGGAGCCACATCGCAGGAGGTGTTTGCAGCCAGGCTGGCAGAGGCTCTGTCCAGCCTGATGTAGGGTAGGGTGTTCCTGGGCATGGCAGAGGGACTGGAACTAGATGATCCTCATGGTCCCTTCTAACCCTGACTGATTCTATGATTCTAAGCTGCACCATGGAAGGTTTAGGTTGGATGTTAGGAAGCACTTCCTCACAGAACAGAATCACAGAAGCATCCAGGTTGGCAAAGCCCCTCAGAATCACCAAGTCCAACCTAGAACCCTACTCTACAAGATTCACCTCAAACCATAGCCCTAAGCACCACATCCAAACAGAATCACACAGAAATATCCAGGCTGGAAAAGCACCCCAGGATCACCAAGTCCAACCTAGAACCCTACTCTACAAGATTCACCTCAAACCATAGCCTTAAGCACTGCATTTAAACCACCCTTAAACACATCCAGGGTTGGTGACTCCACCACCTCCCTAGGCAGCTCATTCCAGTGCTTGACCACTGTCTCCATGAAAATTTTTTTCTTAATATCTAATCTAAACTCACCCATCCTCAGCTTGAGGCCATTCCCCCTTGTTCTGTCTCCAATGACCTGTAAGCAGAGCCCAGCAACAGCCTCTCCACAATGTCCCTTCAGGTAGTTGTAGATAGCAATGAGGTCTGCCCTTTGCCTCCTCTTTTTCACACCAATCATCCCCAACTCCCTCAGTTGCTCCACATAAGGTTTACTTTCCAAGTCCTTCCCCATCTTCAATGCCCTCCTCTGAACCTGCTCTAACAGGTAACTAGACCCCGGAATGGACTGCTCAGGAAGGTGATGGAGTTGCCATCCCTGGAGGTGTTTAAGGAAAGATTAGATGTAGCATTCAGTGCCATGGTCTGGCCAATGTAGTGGTGTTAGGTCATAGGCTGGACTTGATCTCAGAGGTCTGTTCCAGCCTCAATAATTCTGTGATTCTGTCAAGTCAGAGCAAGAGAAATCAGGAAAGTGAGAGCAGTGATCACACAGACTCACAGAGTAATAAAATGGTTTGGGTTGGAAGGGTCCTACAAAGGTCATTTAGTCCAACACCCCTGCACTTTCCACACTGTTCAAATGCTGACTGTCCCCTACACACACCATGTTCAAAAGCAAGGAAGTATTTCAATTTAATCTGAATGCTAATCTAATTTTTGACAATCAAATAGAAAGAAAAAAAAAGAGATCAATAATGGAGTGGCAGATTTGTGTCCTCTTTGTCCTAATGCCACTTTTAAAGGGAAGATTTTTCCACCCTCCCTGCCACTAAAGAGTATCCAGGCAGATCTACACAAACATTGTTTCAGAAGGGGCCCCTAATGACTAAGGATGTTTAAGGATTGCATCACTTTATCTACAGCTTTCCACTTCCACTTAGAACACAAACTAAATTAAAGAAAAGAAAGCAGTAAAATGTGTATTCAGAAGTGACCAAGACCACAGAAAATGTAGTGAAGAGCACAGATAAGAGCTGGCAAAGTGAACCACAAAGCTCCTAGGAGTGAACACAAAACGTATCTAGTCTTAGGCATGGAAGAATACTTAGACATATAGAACAGTCTTAGGTCATCTTCTTTCCCTTCTCTTTATCTAAGAATGCAGATTATCCAAAACCTACATTTTTAATGGGCAATACTTTTAAGGGTATGTGAGTCACAATGATGTGAAGATAGGATGAGATAAAACCTTGAATCTACTGCGCTTGTGAAGCACACTACTCCTGGGCCACCTCTAGCTGTAGCTGGTGTACAAATGGGTAAGGTGGGCATAAGATTTAAAATTTTTTTTTCATTCTACCCTCTGCTGAGCATTATTGGGTTTGAGTGTGAACACTATAAAATTGCAAGTATGCACAGGAGCAAAATATCGTAGTAAAGGGGGGAAAAAACCCAACTTAAAAACATTAAATGTTGTTGCACAGATGCAAAAGAAGGGGAAAAAAACCCCAAACATCTAAACAAAACCCTCCAATTAAAAAAAAACCAAAACCAAAGTCAAAACTCCCCCAATAAAGCAACAACAAAATAAAAGCAGAATGAAAGGCAATGATCAGAAAGAAGGAAAAAAAAAAAAAAAA
>VWZI01010914.1:103560-116046 GCA_013396835.1 Psilopogon haemacephalus
TTCCTTCCTTCCTTCCTTCCTTCCTTCCTTCCTTCCTTCCTTCCTTCCTCCCTTCCTTCCTCCCTTCCTCCCTCCCTCCCTTCCTTCCTCTCTCCCTCCCTCTCTCCCTCCCTTCCTTCTTTAAACTGGATGTTAGGAGGACGTTCTTCACTATGAGAGTGGTGAGAGCCTGGAATAGGTTGCCCAGGGAGATGGTTGAGGCTCCATCCCTGGAGGTGTTTATGGCCAGGCTGCATGAGGCTGTGGCCAGCCTGATCTAGAATAGAACAGAATAAGCTAGGTTGGAAGAGACTTCCAAGATCATTCAGTCCAACCTATCATCCAGCCCTATCCAACGGCACTAAATGCCCCATCCAGTCTTTTCTTGAACACCTCCAAGGTAGGCTGTGGCCAGCCTGATCTAGGGTAGGGTGTCCCTGCACATGGCAGGGGGGTTGGAACTAGATATCTTTGTGGTCCCTTCGAACCCTGACTGATTCTATGATTCTAATCAAATTAGATCTGTGAAAGCTCTACTTTTATTTAATCCCAGCAACCTCTCCACACTGGAACAACCCTGCTGCACAAAATAAATAAATAACTGAATAACTAAATAACTAAATAACTAACTAACTAAATAAATAAATAAATATAATTAAGCTGAAATATCCTAGAACCTTGCTGCCTACTCTATTAAGGCTTTGTCAGTCTTGCTTGAAGGCAAGCATGCATTTATTTACCTGTCAAGCTGCAAGAGCTGGTTGGCAAAAAAAAAAAAAAAAAGAAAAAAGAAAAAAAGAAACTATTACATAAAAGACACCTCTGCAGCTCNAAAAAAAAAAAGCCACCAACAAACTGCTGAATGAGACAAAGTGATTGATGAAGGAAAAAAGGAGGTCAGTTTCTTTATATGTATTATCAACGGAGAGGAACGAGCACAAAGAAAATGAAGCTTGCGCCACATTGCCAATAAAACTCTAAAGAGAGCATTTTAAAGCCAGTAAAAAAAAAAAAAAGTATTTATTAAGGTGTATTTCACTATATTTTCTGTGTTATTATTTTTAAGGCACAGCAGGACTGTGGAATTGTGTTTGAGGTACTGGCCTCCAACATTTGACCACATTTACAGTACAAGTGTAAAATCAATTTTCTGCACTCCCCATTTATCTCGGCGCTGATGTTAGCTGCCTCTCTAACAGAATGACTCTACTGGAGAGGTTATTTTACTTCAGAGTGGCATTTCAGAAGCCTTAAATGGTCTGAAGAGATGGCATGTGACCTTTAGGAATATTTTAGCCCTGCTTTTCTTTGAAGGAGAATTCCTTAACCCTGTGTGGTTATATCATCGTGAGCCCTCCGCTGTTCTCTTTGTGCCTCCTGAAATACCTATGGCATTGGCTTGTTGCAGCATAACTGAATGATACCCACCCCAAGCTGTTAGACAGGATCTGGGGTTTGAAAATTAGATTGAAGGTACTTACCTGCTGCTTTTTTTGGGCAGCATTTTTAGAGCACTAACTTGTTGAAGAAGTCAGATAGTACTACGACAAAAGGCAATGGTTTTGAACTAGAGAAAGGTAGATTTGGATGAGACATTAGGAAGAAGTTCTTTATTACAGGCTATGAGAGCCTGGAGAAAAGAAGGCTTTGAGGAGACCTTGGAGTGGCCTTCCAGTATCTGAAGGGGGCTACATGAAGGCAGGGGAGGTATTATTGACAAGGTCTTGTAAAGCCAGGGTGAGGAGTAATGGGTTTAAACTGGTGGAGGGGAGATTGAAACTGGATGTAAGGAAGACGTTCTTTGCAGTGAGGGTAGTGAGACACTGGCACAGGTTGCCCAGGGAGGTTGTGGAACACAGAGGCACTGAATGTGATCAAAGATTGACACAAGTGAAGGAAATATAAAAGGAGCAAAATATGTCATCATATACAAAGTTTACTAGTAATAACTCAGTTAGCAATTCACCAGGAAAAAAAACAAAAAAAAACCAAAAAGAGTTTAAGATTCAAAAGCAATGCAGAAGCTGACCACAGTAACAGGAGAATTGCTAATAATTCCTTAAAGTACTCTGTCTGTATCATCTGATATAGAAGAAATTCAATTCTATTAATCATAGATGTATTACTCACAGATCAAAGATCCCATTCAGTGCTTCTCTGCTCCACAACCTCCCTGGAGATCTTCAGGATCAGATTGGATGAGGCCTTGAGTAACCTTTTCTAGTGGGAGGTGTCCCTGCCTATGGCAGTGGGTTGGAACTAGATGAGCTTTGAGGTCCTTTCCAACCTAAACCATTCTGTGATTCTATAGGCATGGTGAAACACTGAAACAGATTATCCAGGGAGACAGTGGAGGCCTCATCCCTGGGGATATTCATGGTCAGGCTTGATGGGGCTCTGAATAATCTAATCTAGTTGGAGATGCTGACTGCAGTAGGGGTGGGCTAAATGACCTTTAGGGGTTCCCTTCCAAACCAAAGCATACTATGAGTCTATGACTTACCGTTTTGTAAGTTACCTCTCTGGATTTTCAAACGTTAGGGTAGTATTATCACTGCTTCAAAAATGATGTCAGTGTTTGCTCAGATGAAATTCTAAAAACAGCCTTGATTTGGAGATGCTACTGATCAGTAACTGTTGCTGATGAGTAACGCTGTAGTTTACAGCCAAAAGGTAGAA
Organism: Psilopogon haemacephalus; assembly: GCA_013396835.1. Taxonomy (NCBI): domain Eukaryota; kingdom Metazoa; phylum Chordata; class Aves; order Piciformes; family Megalaimidae; genus Psilopogon; species Psilopogon haemacephalus. The sequence goes on from VWZI01010914.1 coordinate 106,219, forward strand.
ATCAGAAATTCTTCAGCGCACATCAATCAAACAATCACCACTCCTTTGGAATACTGACCCGGACAAATTAATGGTTCAAAAGTAAATTCAGATCATGAAACAAAAAAAAATGTCTTATAGCACCTGAAGACAACAGAGATCAATATCTAATTAACCCACGGCGAGGCAGTTCTAAGAAATTGGCTACCCAGCAAAATATAACGGGCAGCAAAACAAAAAGAAATATAAGCGAGCACTTGGTGCGTATGAACAAGTGAAAGAAATAGAAAGGGAGCAAAAGATGCCATCGTGTACAAAGCCTATTAATAATAACTGGGTTAGGAATTCGCCAGAGGAAAAAAAAAAATAAAAATAAAAAGAGTTAAAGATTCAAAAGCGATGCAGAAGCTGACCACAGTAACAGGAGAATTGCTAATAATTCCTTAAAGTACTCTGCCTGTATCATCTGGCAGAGAAGAAATTAAATTCTGTTGCTCACAGGAGAGCTAAAAAGCTAAAAGTCTTTGCCTTTTTCCAGAAGTGCCACTGCAGAACTGTCTCAAGTCTATGCAGCACTTAGTCGAAGTCGCAACGTTCTCAGACTGCAGCAAATTGCATAGATCAGCTCTGATGTGCAAAACCCCACAGAAATGAAATGTGTCATCGTTCATATGCTTTAGAGGCTTTGTGGTCTACTCCCCACTTTTAAAACCACAGCTTGCTAGAGCAATTCAGACTTCAGTTTTTACAGACCCAATATAGGCCCTGAGGTAGGAAGCTCAACGCTGTCCATAGCCACTGAAAAATAAGAATGGATCCTCCAGGGACTAACTCAGGACTTTAAGTTCCGTGTGCTAAGCTGTTCTCTAGAGTATCCCCTAGACAGAATTCCTAAGAGAGGCAGAAAAGTTGCATGCCAGTGGCTGTGCCATGCAAATATCTTTTTTGAATGAAGTCTGAACTGAACTAGGAGGTGATACTTGGTTCCAAAGTTTCTTTCTTATTCCAGAGAGCAAAAATTTTCATTTCCCTAAAGAGAGAGAAATCTCCAGTCCTAAATGATGCTGAGAGAGAGCCTAATACTTCACTGTGAGTTGAGTATATGCTTGATATAAACTCTATCAAGAGGATAGATAGATATGAACTGTAGAAGAGGAGGCTCCGAAGTGACCTTCTTGTGGCCTTCCAGTATCTGAAGGAGGCCTACAGAAAAGCTGGGGAGGGACTTTTTAGGCTATCAGGTAGTGACAGGACTAGGGGGAATGGAGCAAAGCTGGAGATGAGGAGATTCAGATTGGATGTGAGGAGGAAGTTGTTGAGCATGAGAGTGATGAGAGCCTGGAATGGGTTGCCCAGGGAGGTGTTTGGGACCACATTGCTGGAGGTGTTTGCAGCCAGGCTGGCAGAGGCTGTGGGCAGCCTGATGTAGGGTAGGGTGTCCCTGGGCATGGCAGGGGGGTCGGAATTAGATGATCCTTGTGGTGCCTTCCAACCCTGACTGATTCTATGATTCTATTCTATCAGGCAGGAAAAAAATAAAAACAAAACCAAAAAAACCACACGCACACACTGATTCTGGGATGTCAGAATGTGTTAAAAGGTATATATGGATGCTTCTAAAGGGTGCTTCTAAAAAAAAACATGATGTGATCATTTTATGAATATCTGTAGCCTAGTTTGCAAATTGGTGACATATGAATGAGTAGTAGAAGAGGGTTTTGGGGTTTTTTTTCACTTAAATGTCCTGTGAAACTGAAAATGGATAAACAGAGGCTCAACTTGGGACCATGAATACATGACATTACACAGGACAGCCAACAGCAAGTCCAGAAAATTTTAATAAGACTGTCCACTTTAAAAAAAATAAGATCTTAATCCATGTACCTTGCTCAACAGTGACTGAACCAGCTTGAAACAAATGTTCCACTAGCCCAGTAGTCACTCTCTGACAGTTTATACTTAAGAAAGGTTAGTTAACATTTCCTATTTGGTATTTCCTCCATCACCAACCACTTGCAATGCATATAACAGTTAGCTAACATTTCCTCTTTGATATTTCCTCCATCACCAACCACTTGCAATGCATATAGCACTTAGCTAACATTTCCTCTTTGATATTTCCTCCATCACCAACCACTTGCAATGCATATAGCACTTAGCTAACATTTCCTCTTTGATATTTCCTCCATCACCAACCACTTGCAATGCATATAACAGTTAGCTAACATTTCCTCTTTGATATTTCCTCCATCACCAACCACTTGCAATGCAGTTACTGCCTGATCTAGAGGTAGTCACTAGGCTTTTATTACTCCTCTGTATATACCTGTTCCATGCACTTGTAGAGTTTCCCTTGAAGCAATAAAGCTCATAGCTTTTATGACATACTGTGGCAAAGAATTCCCTGCCTCAAATACATGTTACTTAACTTGCCTCTAACCCTGCCACGATAACCAAGTTGACTTTGAATCTGAAATTCTGCTCCAAGTGACTTGCCAAGCATCCTAAAAAGCTTCTTTTTTTTTTTTTTTTAAAAAAAAAAAAGAGTTCTTGGGTTTTGATTGTTAGTTCTGAGGGCATTGCTTTATCCGTGTTGCTGGCTGTCAGATTACAGCCATTATGCCTCCACAAGAGGAAAAAAAAAAAAAAAAGAAATTGATTTTTGGAACAGGTGACATGCTCTCCACTCTGCCACTGCTCCTCTGTTAGCCACGGGAGCATGCACCAAACATGTGTTGCTGTGCAGAACAAAGACAAATTTAACCCACGTGCACCACAGCAGCTTCTTCACAGCCTTTTGATGCTCGCCGTCCCTTACACACAGCTCAGCAGGGGATTTTAAAGTGTACAGTCCAGCTTGTGCTCTCCATTCAGTTTGCCAGCTTCCCAGGGTGTGCAGAACAGCAAAAACTTCATTACAGTGCTAATACTACGTCAGCAAGTGGCGAGCAGCCTAAGGCTGCTAGAAGACTTCTTGATTATTTCTCAGGTTGGATGCTTGGGAAAACTTTTAACTCTTGGTCAGTAAGAGCATTATCATTATTATCTTCAAACAGAAGAAAAGGGGAAGGAATTCTAAAGAACAATCTTGTGTGATCAACATTTCAGCTGCTTCAAACTTTCATGTACTTTGTAGGATATCTAACATTAAAACTGGCAGCCATCCACTGCCACTCACTGTCACTCACAATGGCTTATGTTGTGTTGATTTATTTCAGACAAAAAGGCATCAGCACTGGGATTTATCTTCCCTTTTTTTTGGCCTCACCAAAACTGAGTCTAAGGAGTCAATCACCTCCTTGCTCCTGCTGGCCACAGCATTTTTAATCCAAGCCAGGATGCCATTGGCCTTGTTGGCTGCCTGGGCACACTGCTGGCTCACACTCAGCTGCCTGGGCACACTGCTGGCTCCTATTCAGCTGCCTGGGCACACTGCTGGCTCACACTCAGCTGCCTGGGCACACTGCTTGCTCACACTCAGCTGCCTGGGCACACTGCTGGCTCACACTCAGCTGCCTGGGCACACTGCTGGCTCCTATTCAGCTGCCTGGGCACACTGCTGGCTCATATTCAGCTCCTGTCTTTTACAACCCCCGTGTCCCTTTCTGCCAGGCAGCTCTCCAGCCACACTGCTCCAAGCTCCTTATGGCTAAGCAGAAAGCACCAATGGGACCTTTCTCTCTGTTTTCTCTTCAAGGGGAGAGCTATTCCCTTGTCCAGAGGGGTGGAGGAACAATTCAAGTGGGTCTTTGTGTTACTTCTAACTTGTAAATAATTGTAAATATATGTAAATATATTCTGGATATATGCATTGCATTTTATGCTCATAGATTTTATCTTGCTTGTAAATATAGCTTTACTTTGCTTTTCCACACCTGAACTGGATTAGTGTTGAGGTCCCTTCCAATTTAAACCATTCTAGGAGAGACCTGTTCTAGTGGGAGATGTCCCTGCCTATGGCACAGGGCCTTGGAACTGGATGATCTTTGAGGTGCCTTCCAACCTGAACCATTCTATGATGGTTCTATGATTTAAACATATTTGCCTATGCAATTCTACCCATTTGAATAAACTCTTCTGGAATAAACACTGATTTTTGTCTGCTGGCAGAAATACAGTTACTGTTTTTTTTTTCTCACAGTTTACACAGGTAAATTAGATGAAGCCAGTTTGCAAGAGCTGACAAAAGCAATTATCACTCTGCATTGCCTCTTCGGCTTCTGTGTGCTGTGGCCACAGATTTTTAAGCATAAATCACTCTAAAAAACACTGGCTAACTGAAATGGCCTGAACGATGGCAGAGTCAACAGTGTCAGTGAAATAATTGTTCAGTTTAGCATACATTCCTACTTAGGCTCCTCAATCAATAAGATATCTGCGATTAAAAGGAAATAAATCTACCTCAGAGGGAATGAAAACAGAAGGCCTGCTAGAGTTGTCTACATTTACATCATTAGAGGTCACCAAGAAATGTATTTTCCTGATGCAATAGTACTGAAAGTTATTATTTGCCCATCTTTCAGCTGTTAATTGCATTGCCAAGAAATATAAACAGAGGTCTCCAGGTCTGCACCCAGCAGCATGTAGCATTGTCACTGGGTATGGGCTTGCCTTAACTGTCAGCTTCATTTGGTTTAAGTAGTAGACTGAGATTTGTTTAATCTAGAAGTCCAAATATTTGATATCCTCCTTCCCCAGTCAGTGAAGAAAATATTCAAAGGACAGCTCAGGCAAATAATCTTAGGGCATGTCCAGCTTCCTGTGAAGGTGTCTCTGCTTCCAATGGTTATAAAGGAAGCCCTGAGCAGCTTGGTTGGAACCAAATGCTCAGGCTGGTAAATTTTAAAGTAAGGATTTATGAGACCCACTCCAAGTACAGGCAGGGACTGAGGATTGTCCTGTCCCTTCAGCCCTGCACTCCAACACTAATTACACTGCTGTTATATTGGTGCTGGTTAGAATGGGTGAGGAGACTGGAGTCTGGGGATCTTCAGAGAACTGAGAAACACAGGAAAAATAAAATCAGGAAATCAGAATGCTCGGTTTTAATTAAAAAAAAAAACATTTCAGAGGAGTCCTTGGGAAAGCTCTGCTTCTGTACAGGTCAGTGGCACTTCTTGCCTTATCCTTCCAGAGGCAATGCAGAATTATGATGTCCATAACCCTGATTTGTGTTTAAACAACATATTTCAGCTTCCACTGATTATAAAGAAAGCCCTGAGCACTGATTATAAAGAAAGCCCTGAGCAGCTTGGCTGGAACCAAATACTGAGGCTTGTAAATTTTAAAGTAAGGGGAGATGAGACCCACTCCAAGTACAGGCAGGGACTGATGGTTGTCCTGTCCCTTCAGCCCTGCACTCCAACACTAATTACACTGCTGTTATATTGGTGCTGGTTAGAATGGGTGAGGAGACTGGAGTCTGGGGATCTTCAGAGAACTGAGAAACACAGGAAAAATAAAATCAGGAAATCAGAATGCTCGGTTTTAATTAAAAAAAAAAACATTTCAGAGGAGTCCTTGGGAAAGCTCTGCTTCTGTACAGGTCAGTGGCACTTCTTGCCTTATCCTTCCAGAGGCAATGCAGAATTATGATGTCCATAACCCTGATTTGTGTTTAAACAACATATTTCAGCTTCCACTGATTATAAAGAAAGCCCTGAGCACTGATTATAAAGAAAGCCCTGAGCAGCTTGGCTGGAACCAAATACTGAGGCTTGTAAATTTTAAAGTAAGGGGAGATGAGACCCACTCCAAGTACAGGCAGGGACTGATGGTTGTCCTGTCCCTTCAGCCCTGCACTCCAACACTAATTACACTGCTGTTATATTGGTGCTGGTTAGAATGGGTGAGGAGACTGGAGTCTGGGGATCTTCAGAGAACTGAGAAACACAGGAAAAATAAAATCAGGAAATCAGAATGCTCGGTTTTAATTAAAAAAAAAAACATTTCAGAGGAGTCCTTGGGAAAGCTCTGCTTCTGTACAGGTCAGTGGCACTTCTTGCCTTACCCTTCCAGAGGCAATGCAGAATTATGATGTCCATAACCCTGCTTTGTGTCTAAACAACATATTTCAGCCCCTGGGTAATAACAATAGCAGATGCTTATTATATTTAATTATTAACCATCAGCTCTTTGAACTTATCACCTTAGTCTCTCAGCACCTGCATGATGGATGGCAAAATTCCCATAATTTCAACTTCCATCAGTCAGTAAGTAAAAGATGAGCATCTGCTGGTGTTCGCCAGTCCCTGGGGGTATACACAATGATCATTATGATTGTTCCTAATGGTGTTTTACACAAAATGAGTGCGGGTGAAAAAGGCAGGCTAGGTTATTTTAGACATGTACAATGTCAAAGTATTCATTGCCTGGCACATGGCAACTTTAAAATATAAATAGATAATACCAGCAGAACATTTATTGCGTTTAATATTTATGCAGTGACATGAATGCATGTGTCCTTTGGAGTGCTCTTGCCTTTTAGGCTCGATAAGAAGCTCTAGTGAAAGACAAGAAGGAAAGGTAGTTGTGGGGAAGCTCTGCTGTTGTTAATGCACTTGAAGTCGTCCACGCCACGAAATGAAGAAAATCATCTTTGAAGCTAGAAACCGACAGGACAGGTTCTCACCAAGCCACAAGAGAGAGCTGGCAAATTCTGCACAGGGGTAGGGCAGGCAGGTTAATACCCCCCATAGTTACCCAAATCAGAGTCCCTGCAGAGAGCTGAAAGCAAGGGAGGGAAAAAAGAGAAAGATTTGACTTTGCTGCCCACTGATAAAGTGATAGCAGGATTATCAGATTGAGGTCAGTGTTGGATGGGACCACTGCTGTTTAACATCTTTGTCAGTGATGGACCAAGGAAATCAATGCAGCCTCAGTGAGTTTGCAGGTGGCACCAAGCTGTGTGGCACAGTCGACTCGCTAGAGGGCAGGGATCCATCCAGAGGGACCTGGACAGGCTGGAGAGGTGGACCCAGGCCAACCCCATGACATTCAACAAGGCCAAGTGTAAGGTCTTGCACCTGGGTCAGCGCAATCTCAAGCACAACTCAGATCCATTTTGATCTTTGGCAGCATAAAATTAAAAAAAAAAAAAGGGGGGGGGGGAAATTTAGAAAAAATATTTACTTCTTGTGCAGTATTTCAGTCACTTTTGTTTTGCTCCTTGCATAAGGAGCATTTGCTTTTGCATTCTATAACATGGTCCATGCATTTTAGAGCCCTGAATCTGGGAGCTTTCAGAGCATTCTGATTTTCTAATTTTATTTTTCCTGTGTCTCTCAGTTCTCTGAAAACCCCCAAGCAATCCAAATGTAATCTCCAAACAAGTGACAGCGAACCTAAATTTTCCCACAGCGTGGTTTACACTGCTAGATGTCTCAGACTAACCAAGGGTATGTAGAAGATTTGCAGTTTAAATTTTAATGGATTTCTTTTTTTGCACTGTCTGATTGAATGATTTAAACTTTTTTTTTCCAGCAGTATTCCTCCCCATCTTTTCCCTGTTAATGCTGAGTCAGAGAGTTCAGACTGTTTAATTGAAAATGGAGTGACAAGTCTTTACAGCTTGATTCAAAACGAAGATGAGTCAACAGGAAAACATCCACTGATTTCATTTTGCTGTAGAAAGCTGTACCAAAAGCCTGATGTGTATTCAAGGCACATTTATGAACATAATTTAAAATATTTTCGTAACTCCTGCTATTGCACATCTTAGCTAGACAGAGAAACTGAGAGCTTCAGCTGGAGCACCTCTGCTATGAGGACAGACTGACAGAGTGAGGGCTGTTCAGTCTGGAGAAGAGGAGGCTCCAAGGTGACTTTATTGTGGCCTTCCAGGATCTGAAGGGGGCCTGAAAAAGGCTGGGGAGGGACTTTTTGGGCTGTCAGGTAGAGAGAGGACTAGGGGAGCAAAGCTGGAGGTGGGGAGATTCAGACTGGACATGAGGAGGAAGCTGTTCAGAACCAGAGTGGTGAGAGTCTGGAATGGGTTTCCCAGGGGGGTGGTTGAGACTCCATTCTTGGAGGTGTTCAGGGCCAGGCTGGGTGAGGCTCTGGCCAGCTTGTTCTAGAATAAAATAGAATCAGCCAGGTTGGAAGAGACCTCCAAGGTCATCTAGTCCAACCTACCACGCAGCCCTATCCAATGGCACTAAGTGCCCCATCCAGGTTTTCTTGAACACCTCCAGGGTAGGGTGTCCCTGCCCATGGCAGAGGGGTTGGAACTACATGATTCTTGTGGTCTCTTCCAACCTTGACTGATTCTCTGATTCTTATTAATCTAATCTTATTAATTTCCACTTGAGGACTGACAGAAAGTGAAAGTGGTGTTGTCCTGTTTCCCAGCAGCAAAGCTAGATGACAACGTGACAAAATAAATAAATCCAGTATCAGTAACAGGATCGACCAATCTTTTTCTTTAGAGTTCTGGCACTTTGTGCTACAGAATTACAGCTGTCCAAGGCTCAACATGGGCAAAGATCTGCAATGGACTTAGCTGCAAGAGACTCTTGCAGAAAGAAAGGATCTTCCTGACAGCAGTGATGGATTACTCTGCCACTCTAGTTAACATCACTGTAGATATGGCTTCCTGTGCATCATTTCACACTGCATATCACATGCCTATCTGACTTTTTGCTCCTTTGTGAAATAAGATTAATAATAAAAGGAGAGGTGAAGAAAGGAGAGGGGAAAATGCATTTTAGTGCACAATCTATATGGAGTTGAACATTGCCATGATCCTTCTATGGGTTCTGATGCAAACCCCTCAGGCTTCTTGCTAGCTAGAATGAAAGAAACAAATGTTTTGTTTCTCTGGTATTATTTGTGTGTGCAGTAGAACCTTTACTACTTTGAACCTTTACTAATTTGTACCATCGCACGGGAAGGCTCTTTGCAAATAACAGAGTAAATGAGCATTTTGCGGACCAAAATTTTATTCATTTATTTTCCAGTTGTCTTTGCTTCCTCGGTGCAAGTGAGCTATGTGTTAGCCATCTGCTATGGCAGGGGGGTTGGAACCGGATGAGCTTTGAGGTCCTTTCCAACTTAAACCATTCTATGATTCTGTATTACGATATTCTGACACATTGTGCGTAACTTAGGGTTGGAATGTGACTGATAACCTCTAGGCTCAAAATCGTCCCAATTTATTCTTGCCATTTGCCACTGTTATTCAGCCCCTGCCTGTCACATCCATCCTGGCTCCGACAGGTTCTACTTTGAGGTTACAAAAAAGTCTGAGATAGGTAGGACACAGCAAATTCAGGACTTCATCAGAATAGCTAATATGTAGGCACATCACAGCAGTGCAGAGTGGAAGCCTCCATCTACCATCCCTGAATTTATAAAATGGAAGGATCTCACTAAGAAAGAGATTTATGGCAATCCAGTTATTAGATTTTGCATATCTGTGACCATTTCAAGTCCTCAAATGACTGTTCTCTAACTATTATCCCCAATCCACCACTCCAGGAGGTAGGAAAGTGATAGTGCCTGTATTTAAATGCAACAGTGCAGAGTCTCTTCGTTATTCTGCGTTGGGACTGGGAAACAATCACAGCTCCGTTTGGTGAATTTCCTTCTTAGATGGAATAAAAACAGAGCATGGGAGCCTCGAGGCATTTTGACATAGATGTTGCAGTTTCAGGTTATGTGACAGCTAGTCCTAGCATTTTATGAACACTGCCTGGATTTAGGTAAACTCTGTCTGGAATATCAAAGTCTCCCAGAGCTGACTTGGCATTTCCTAAGAGAAAGCATTGTATACAATAATAGAAATGTTTTGTACAACAATAATAATTCATATAGTATTATTTTATATATATATATATATATGTAATTTTC
>VWZI01010915.1:0-25173 GCA_013396835.1 Psilopogon haemacephalus
CTCCAGGTGGACATTGTGCTGTTGATCACTTGCTTTCTTGGGTTGCCCCGCCCCTCCGCCCCCCCCAAACTGATGGCTTTCCTGTGAGAAGTTTGCTAGTGCTTTCCTTTTTTTACTAGAAAGGGGCCGGCTGCGTACTGGGCTCTCTGATCAACTGTCATCTTCTAGCAATGCCTTTTTAGAGAGGTGCCTTCTAAATTAGACACTCCACACTGTTTAAATACTTCTGTGCATAGAGCTTACAGGTATTTATGCATCTGGCTTTTCTCAAAACAAAATGTTACCTCTTGGGATGGAATTGAATACATTCCACTTCAAGTAGTTTGTCAGAGAATTTCTATTTGTCATGCAAGGGAGGGATGCATTTTAATAGTCTTCTTAATGCATTCAGATCATTCCCATGGAAAAAAAAAAAAGAAACCAAACAAATAGAGCAAAACCTTGCTCTCAAACATTCTCCAATATTTTTCCATAATGAATTTTGATAATTTTCCTGGCTCATTTGAGACCACTCAAATTTTGTCTGAAGAATGAATTTTAAAATTGAAACTATGAAACAAGGTTTGGTATTTCTGCCTGCACATATTCCTACTATAAATCCTTATGCTTGTTTATTACTGGAGCAGAAATACAGAAAGGAAGCCAAAATAATTCCAATTATAAATTTCTTCTTAATCAGAGGAATTCATACTATGGAAGCTGATATAGAACATATAATGAATTTGGTAAAGTACATAATAAAGTGGCATAAATAAGAGAGAGAGAGAATAGTTTTTCTCAGGTTTATCATAACAAACTATATAATTTGGCAATCAAATTCAGGGCTAATAAGGCATTATAAAGGCAACTACTACTACTACAAACCAGTGGTGTTTTCTTTATGATCAGATAGACCTGGGCTTTGGATAAAAGAGAGCTCAGTCTTGCAACCATGAAGGTGTCCAGGCATATATAGGCACAAGATGTCGTAGAATCATAGAATCGTTTAGGTTGGAAGAGACCTCAAAGATCATCCAGTTCCAACCCCCCACCATAGGCAGGGACACCTCCCACTAGATCAGGTTACTCAAGACCTCATCCAGCCTGGCCTTGAACACATCCAGGGAGGAAGCAGAAACAACCTCCCTGGGCAACATGTTCCAGTGCCTCACCACCCTCACTGTGAAGAACTTTCTCCTAACATCCCATTCAAATCTCCCCTCCACCAATTTGAACCCATTCCCCCTCATCCTGTCATTACAAGACCTTGTGAACAGCCCCTCCCCAGCCCTCCTGTAGGCCCCCCTCAGATACTGGTAGGCTGCTATAAGGTCTCCCCGAAGCCTTCTCTTCTCCAGGCTGAAAAGCCCCAACTCTCTCATGACAGAAGTATCATCAGAGACCATGAGCAGTCTTTTTGCAGAACAGTGATGTATGAAAAAATGTATGAAAAACTAATTGATCTGTGTTGCAAGGTTATATCTCCGGTGCAGGTTAGAAGGGCATCAGAGGTGTGGGTAGCTGGTGGGAGTCTGTCACTCTGCTCTGTCTGCTGCCAGAGCATCAGCTCCCTGCGGTTGTAAACCACACACTAGATGAATGGTGCAAAACGCACCTGGTGGGTGAAGCCCAGAAGGCACAATCAAGCTTGGAACATGCCAGCCCTCGCATCCCTCTGTGATGCCTTGCAAAATACCCCAAAGCAAAAACCAGTCGTGCAGGGGCACCACCAGAGCAACAGCACAGCAATGCTGCAACTCTAAATGTGGGAATAATTTAGCATATAGATTAGATAATTTTGTCGAAACAGAATGGCGGTGCCAAGAAAGCTGATGCTTCTTGGAGGGAGCTGGAAGCTTTCTTCTCTCCTGCCAAAAGTCCCGTGGTGATTAGGTGCAGGAAGTTATTATGGTGTTTGGAGAAAGGGGATTTGACAATCATACCAGTTATGCTTTGTTTTGTGAGCAATTTCAGGAGCACAATAGGGGTCAGAGAAGAGGACAAGTCTTGTTCCATGTTTTGTTTAGTACCATGTTGCAGAAGTATTTTCCAATTTCCCTGTCTTCCCTTCAGTTAAAACAAAAATGTCTCATTAAAACCCAGGAAAAGACACTGATTTTTTTATGCACCCATAGATTTGCCATTGCTTTCTGTCTTCCTTGTGAGAGCTCAGACAAACTTTAATGATTCAAATCTGTCCTTTATGTAACTCTATTTTCTCTAGTTAAATTAAAACAAGGGGGAATTAGCCCCTTTGATATTTCACTTCCAAAGCTAGTTGCAAGTGTTGTACATGTGGAAAATGAGGTTTTAAATGGAAGGAGCATGACTCATATTAATTTAAAACCTCAACTAAAGAGATAATTGCGTATACTGTAACTTCTGTTATAATGGGAAATTAGTCATAAGTGATTAAATACATTTTAGAATTCAACTGATTTTTTAAAATCATGTTTAGAGTTAAATCCTGTCCTGGATGGCACATAAAATGCAGAGGCATATTGCTTCTTTGGCAAAGAGGTGGCTGCTGCTGGCCAGACTACAATTTATTGGGGTGGGCTCAGGGATTTGCTGAGGAAACATTTTGTTGTTTACCCCAATTCCCTCACTTATCCAGCCAACCTCACGGCTTTTTGGCCAATATGGCATTTATGCCCAATTCCTTAGAGTTTATTGGGCTTTACATTCAGATTTGCCTTTTGAAATCCAAAATGCTTTCCCTCTAATTTTCCCCTATCTTCTTTTTGACCAAAAGTTATCCCTTAGTGTTTTGTTTTTGGTTTTGGCTTTTTTTTTTTTTTTTTTAAGCAATTCCTCTATGCTCTCTAAATACCTTTTCTATGTGAGCTGTGAAAGAGAGGCTCAGCTCTGTGGAGACCCAGTTCCTTATTCAGTTAGACTTACTGGATTGGTTTGAGTTACAGTGGCAGGCACAATTAGCAGTAGCTGAAGAATAAAATGTTAGGCTTTGTATCAGGAAGTCTATATTCCAAATGCCTTGGCAAAATGGATAGATGGCTGAACCATCATATGGGGATGAATCATGCAGATAGTTGGCAAAATCATAGCAATACTATGTTCTAGTATTTGTTTTGAAACGTTATGTACATTGGAGTCTCATTTTATCTTAACACAAGTAAGTCTTGCCAGTCCTGATGAATAAAGTATGTTTTTTTTTTTTAATTTACTGGTTTGTGAGAGGGTTTTTGTTTGGTTGTTTGGTTTTTTTTTTTCCCTTTTTTTCCTGAGTGCTTATACTTCAATCTTACCAAATTCCAAGCTCTTGAAGTACAGTAAAACAACAAATCAATATCTCTCCCCTGCACAAAGTATGATGTTGTGTATATACCAGAATAATTGTGTTTTAAAAGCAGATCTTAGATTCAAAAAGTCTCAGTAGAAGGGCTGTTTCTTTTATGGTCTTTACAAAGCTTAGTGTAACAGCAACTCTGATATTTTCCTAGGTCTTACTGATATTCCTAGAAGTATTTTAGTGCTCTTTACTAAGTTATCCTGTCTGTAGCATTGGTTCTTCTTGTTTGTGGCAGATACCTTAGGGAAAGAAACAACTAAAAATGTCTCAGTAACTTAGAAGGGCATTTCCCCATCATTTGGCATTCAGACCTTTCACTGACATGAAAAGAAATTTTACTTTTAGAGAGATGCCAGTGTGACAGCTCCTACAAAATAAAACTGATAGGCTGCTCCTGCTGCTGCCACATGATTTCTTTTCCATAAGAAAGATTTAGTTCAAATAAGTGTGTCCTGCATGAAATCACATTGCTCAGCTGTGTAAGAGGATAAGAACTCACTAGATTTTCCAGCTGGGGATGTTACGGTGCCACATGTCCTATCTCCTTCTGAGTAGGGCCTTCTTCCTGCTGAGATACCACAAAGGCTGCCTTCAGCCTCCCAGCCCAGTGCAGTGCTAAGCTGAATACCATTTGGTGGCACCTGAGCTCAGAAGGGTCTCTGGGACCCCGGGAGGTCATTGCTCTCTTTTTCAGCCTTTTCTTTGTTCTAAGGCTCCTCTATTCTCGTGCTTCTGTATCTCGTTGTTAGGAGGTGGGATGGAAACAGTGACATCCTAGGTGTGATGGAAATACCAGTGTGTTTGATGGGGAGAAGAGGTTCCTTGGAACTAATGAGTTCTGTCACCATTACCAGTAATGTACAACACCCCAGAAAGGATGCTTCTAGACAGTCAAACAGTAAACAGATACATATGCTCATCTCAGATGTTTCTGTTTTCTGGTGTGATTTGTTATACGCTAAATCGATTTTTCTTGTTTCTCCTTCCTGCAAATTCTCTCATTAAATTAAATAGTCTGTGAGGAATAGCCATTAACTGTTCATTCCTTATTAATTAAGTGGTTTAAAATCTAGGTCTTTGAACGCTTCCCTAATTAATTGTATAAAGCTGGGCACAAAGTTAACAGGGAATGAAAGAGTGTTACTTTAGGGAAGTGCTTTACAATAAACTAGCAAGACATCTACTATCCAAGCAGTGCAGAAGCTGTTAGACATTAGTGTTCTTACGGGCAAAGGTGAAGAAGTCTCTTTCCAACAGTCACAGATACAGGAGTGGAACCTTTTAGAGTTACATCCTAATTACAAACCTACATGATACCAATGTCCATCATATAACTCCTGTGTCCTGTTGTGCCCTCTTCTGCCTTCAGCCTCCTCTTCTTCCTCTCCCCTTTTCCAGCATTTTCAACAACTCTTTTTTAAAAAAGGGCAAAAAAAGTCCCTCTTGGACATTTCAGGTTCTGTTTATCCTGCACTCAAATATTTGGATTGTCCTTCCTTTTCCACCTTCTCAGTTGTGGGAGTCACTTTTCACTAGGGATTTTCTGTGATGAGCCTCTCACTGCCACAGTGTCAAACTATTCCATTTCACACCTTTTAAGGACCTTTAATGCTTGACATTTTGCAGTTCTAAAATCTATGTTACTCTGTTGGTTGATTTACATAATTTAGTAATTCCCAATATTATTGACTACCTTGCTAGTTATTAATCTTACAATGAATTTTATTACTGATCTCTTATATTTGCTTCTAAATGCAATGTACAGCAGCACTGAACTAAGACAGATACTTGCATTTAAATTTGTGCTTTAAGGTCTATCTAGTCTATAATTTTAATCATTTAGCATGAACTTCCTTGTGCAGTCTCACAGTGCTCTTTTCAGTTAGAGCATCTTCTGGAAGCAAATCAAATGGAATACAGAAGACTACTCTGTCAGCATAGCTACTTTGACAGCCAAGTTTGTACTTTAATGGTAAGACAACTTGAACTTTGTTTCAGAAGTCCTTTTTCTATACAGCCATATACACTGCAAATAAATCTATTCCCAAGTTCTAACTCCTCATTCATTGTGAGAGTTTAGGCTTTTTTTGATAGAGAGCTGTTTGTTCTTAGGGCCATGGAGCATTACGTGTTTCAGAGGCTTCTATGATTCACGAACACTGTCTCCTGAAGATCCCAGTGCACAGGAGAACATGCAGAGCCTCTCAGCTTGAGCACAGAACATCATGGTGCACTGGTGTGTTTTGCCAAGTAAGCCTGCACCCACACCACTCCCTAGGCACCATCCAGGGTCAGGCAGTAAATACACAGAAGCACTGAGCAAAGCATACTGGAATTGTATCAGTAGGGGAAAGACTCAGATCCGTGTTAGATGTATATGAAAGACCTTTTTTTTTTTTTCCCCCTGTTTAGCTGAGGTAAGAATATGCAGATTTGCTGTTCTGAAATGGGGCAAGGATAACCTGGTGCTTATGCAATTTGAAGAATTCAGCTCTTTTAAAACAAGTTTTTGTCTTAAGGGCACCTAGCACAGTAAGGTTGTGTCTGAACTTAAGGAGCTTCTTTCGGCATTTCTCTTTTCTCCTGCCTTTCTTCCTGATGCTTTAATATCCGGAGACTGGAAAAGACACTTCCATCAAGAGTGTGCCTGGCACTGATGGAAAGTTTCTGTAACTAGAAATAAAACTACAGGATGTGAAATGTCTTTATGACAGAACAAAGCAATCCATCAGTTCATAAAATGGATTTTATTATTTAGTCATGTGCAGTGGCAAGAGACTGGACTGAAAATGTCTTTCTAGTCCCAAATAGTATGAATAGAAACATAGGAGGCAGCAAACATGTATTCCCTGTTATCAGGTCTCTGCAATGTTTTTTTATTGAACTCCAAAGTCAGTTCAAGACCTGTTGTGCTGATAAGCAAAATCTTTGCTGTTTCCAGACAAACTTCTCACAACAACTGCATGCCATGACAGCAGTGAAACCACAGAAGAAGATTCATGGAACTGCAAGGGTCATCTAATACAGTCCCTTGCAGTTACATCCTCTAGGTTATAAATTATTTTAATAAATATATGAACAGAAAAGATAAAACTGAACTATGGAATTAACTCCTCTCTGCAGTAAGGCAATGACAAGACCTGTTTTATCCAGAATTTACTACAGAATCTTACTCCTTCAAGTCATTTTTTTTCCTCTTGCCTCAACTCTGTTTCACAAATCCAGCTTTGAAATCTCTTGTCTCAACTGCTCCAGAAAGAATGGGAGAGAAAGAAACACTGTTACTGGTGACACTTGAGTAATACATCCAGGCTAGTACCTTGGCAGTTATACGTCAAGAAATGGGGATGAACAAAACAGATTAGCTCAGGGCAAGATTCCCAGGTGGTATAAATTGGCATAGCTTCTTTGGGCAGCTTTTCTATTAAATGAAATCGGTTTTCACCTCTTGAAGTTGTGAACCACAAATTGAAGCAGTATGAAGATTGAAAAATAAATAAGGTTCATGTATTTGTTGGTTTACTTGCAGAGTTTAGCCCAAACCAACCTCATTATGAGGTCTGTTACTTATTCACCTTTTTTTACTTTGACATTTGTCTCTTAACAGATAAAATGGAACACTTGCAGTTTCTTAGGACTCTGTAATTAAAGAAAGATGTTCATTTTATTGCCTCTTGAACCACCCACTCCCCCCCAAAAGTAGCAGGGAAAATAAATCCAGTGTGAAGCAGTGTAATCAACCTTCTCCAGCATCCCCTTACGAAAACTGCTCAAATAATTCACTTGTCTCAAGTATTATTAGGGGACCACCTGTCAGCTCAGGAATCATGAGGAAAGCAAAAACCTCCCACCCAATCACTTTTCCCTCTGTACCTTCATAGCAAATTTCTGTCTCCCAACTGAGCAATGCTGCAGCTGCCACCCAGGAGCGAAACAGAAATGTGGTGCCATGTGGGAAGCAAAAATGGTAAGATTTCCCCTGATGTTATGTTATTAAAAAAACCAACCCAACCAAACACCTCCCTCAGCACAAACAGTTGGCTTTCCTCCTTCCCAAGCCAGTGATTCTCCTGATGAACAGAGAGGCCAATCCTTTGATCAGATTGACTGCATCACATTAGCCATGCAGATCAGATGCTGCAATCTTGTGGTATGTGCTGTCCTCATTCAATCCATTAAAAGTTCTACATTTCCCTGCCAGGCCTATGTATGCATTCTGGTAGAGAAATGAATTACAGAGGGAAACAAGGGAAAAGAGCAAGTTTCCTGCCCTTGAGGTTGAAGTGGCATGAAGGTGTTTTGATTATGTTTCCCCATCTTAAAGTGTAGCAACAATCCATAGCTTCCTTAAAATGCTGGAGTCTGCAGGGATCTCTTTGGATTTCTTTGGATTTCTTTGGACTGCTAGGTAACTTTGTTGTTGCTGGCATCTATGTCTCACAAAGCAAAAGGGATTTTTTTTCCCCCCCAAAATGTGCCTTTTGGGGATCCTACAAAGCAAACAGGCAGCGCTTTCAAAGTTCGTATGTCTGCACTTTGAAGACCAAGGAAAACTAATACAAAATGTGTCTTTGTAGAAAGAACCAGCAGCACTTTCCCACATAAAAAAAAATAGTCTTGAAAATGTACATGGATTCCAAATTCAAAATAGATATCTGGTCAGTTTCCCAAGCCTCTTTTCAGCCATCACCCCTGGATGAGGTTTGAGGACCAGGGAACCAGCAGATCTTTCACACTTATTTCTATCCATTTCTGTCACCGTGCCCTGATGCTATTAACAGCAAGCACACAACAACCCACAGACTGTCTGCTCTAATTTGATGAGCAGCTGGTAGAGCTATCACAGAAGAAGCAAAGCTCTGCCTGTAGGCCAGTATTTACCTAGGGCCTGAATGGATCAGAAATAAAGGTGATAAAGGAAAATGGAAGTAAGCATAAGTATAGAGACCTTTTTTTCCCTCTCCAGAAGGATATGCTACTCCTGGAAGTGCTTTAGACTGGCACATCCTGAAGTTGAGTGTCTGATGAGCAATATTATACCCTAATTTTTAAAAATAATCAAGTGGAATTACAGAAATGTTCAGAACACACCTGTCAATGTCAAACTGTTGCTAAATTAGGGACAAGAGGTTGTAACTGCTTTAATTCAAACTACTAGCAGAATAATGGGCATATGTCAAGTTTTGAACTGCAAAGATCCACACTGTTTAGGGAATTCCTCAATTCCCAAGTAGCTTTTTGGCGTTATTGTTTTCATATCAGCCACATCTATATTGTATATAAATTGCTTTGGGATCCTTGGGGTGAAAGACTTTAGATAAGTGTAAATTACTGTGTTGCCTCTAATTATTTTGAAGCGGTGATTGCTGGGCCATGCTTTTTATTTGTATCGCAGGGGTTACGATTTGGGTATAGAGATATGGCAGCTTCAGAATTGGAGAAGAAATATGTTCCGAGACTTTGATTTATGTTTTTCTATTCTACTCTTTGAACACAAGTAGGAGGGCGAGAAGGAGAGCATGAACATTTAGTGAACGTGCTCCTGCAGGGTAATTCATCTTTGAGTCTGAAACAGCAGGCTCATAAAACTTGGTTAAGCAAGCTCCAGTTTGTCTGCTCTTTTTCTTTAAGCAGCTGAAGTGCTTTTGACAAATCATTCACTTCAATAAAAATGTGTTTTCAAAATAATTTTGGAAAATAAATGGCAATTGAAATAATTACTGGATTATGTGTTTGGAGGTAGTGCCCTTTTACTGTATTTTCAGGATGGCTCTGTTACATTTGTCTCAGCAGTTATAAATAAACGTAATGAACAGTGCTTGTCTTGTTTGCAGGTACTGTAGCTGTCAATGAAGCCTGCATCTGAAGCCCAATAAGAATAAATTTCAGTATTTTATCTAAGATGAGAGCACAATAATATAATTTCTAGATTAAGCTATTAGAAGGTCTGTCCTCCTATGAGGATGGACTGAAAGAGTGGAGGCCCTTCAGTCTAGAGGAGAGGAGGCTCCCAGGTGACCATATTGCAGCCTTCCAGTATCTGAAGGGGGCCTACAAAAAAGCTGGGGAGGGATATCAGGTAGTGACAGAACTAGGGGGAATGGAGCAAAGCTGGAGGTGGGGAGATTCAGACTGGAGGTGAGGAGGAAGTTGTTCAGCATGAGAATGGTGAGACCCTGGAATGGGTTGCCCAGGGAGGTGGTTGGGGCCCCACTTCCCTGGAGATGTTTAAGGCCAGGCTGGATGAAGGTCTGTCCAGCCTGATTTAGGGTAGGATGTCCCTGCCCATGGCAGGTGGGTTGGACCTAGCTGATCCTTGTGGTCCCTTCCAACCCTTATTGATTCTATGATTCTAAGATTGCACATTTACTGGAGAATATGTAACTGCATGAGACTCAGTTGCTCTTGACAAATTACTCCCAATACTGTGAGTCCCACAGGTCTTCAGCAGTTCCCTGGGCTTTACTGAAAGACTCACAGCCCACTAGAGAGAAGAAACCATTCCAATCTCTTGTCTTCTTCCTTGGTTAGATTAAGCATTCCAATGCTGAATGTAATTTCCTTTGAAACAGCCCTTGGTTCATTGCAAAGTACAGAGTGGTTGATCCACATTGATTTTCCCCATGTCATGTTCTACTTCTTTATAACAGGAATATAAAAAGAAACCAAAGATGCTGATGTATAAGGAAATAATTTCTGTGCATATTTAAGTGATGTCGGAAAGAGCAGCTGGCAGTCATGTTGAGTCTCATTAACAAGGTAGCATTTGCTAAGTAGTTGAACACAATACTTGATGTTACTGAAAGTCACTGAGATATCTGTGTGAAGGTACATTGGCAAATGGCAATGAGATGCAAACATCTCACAGTTCTAACAAAAGGAAGTAAAAATGTTCGCAATGATTTTGGGCAGCCAAAACTTTCACAGCCTGCCAGCTGAAGTGCAGCAGCAGTCATGGCGCCTGAGTAGCGTGGGCTTGTGACTGACACCCTTGTGATTGAAATGAAAAAAGAGAGAGATAAGGAGGATTTCAGATGTTCTCTTATTGAAGAGGCATCACAAATCTGAAGAGACTGAAAAATGTGGCAGAAGAGGGCTTTCAGGAATATGCTTTAAAGCAGCATTTATAGCTGGAATCAACAGCAGTCAAGGCTACATCTGGTCTTGAACTGCAACCCCACCATCACCTTTGTAACTCTATGGCAGGGATTATATCTAAAATGTGAGGTTTATTGTCTCTTTCATTACTGGTGCTTTAGCCAACTTCTTCCTTCAAATGCCTGTCGCCTGTCTTCTCCCACCTTCATCTACTTTAGTAGTTGTTTAAGCCTTTAAGCTGTTGAAGCTCCCCATCAGTGCTTTCTTTGTATTATCTTACATTTGCATTTACTAAGGCAATGATTAGAAATGGTGTAGAATCCCTAGTTGATGAGGCAGGCTCACTCTCATATATCAACACGGCCAAAACAACCACTAGCAGCTTGCATGAGGCTGCTGCTATTCTCAGGCTGCTCTCACTTGCCCCAGAGATGGGGGGACAAAACAGTGTCCTGGTTACAGACACCTTGGAAATTTGAGCCTCAGTCTAGTAATAAGGTTGTCTGCTATTCTATCTTTCATCCTGTTTAATTAATATGATAGCTTTTGCCATTACAAAGAAAAATGTATACAGGCTATGCCCAAACAATAAATTCATAGTGTGAGAAAATAATAAGTGAAAAGATTAATCACTCGTCTGCTCTTTTGTGTGTGTGGCAATGATTTAGAGACTTCTTCAGCATCTTGGTAGTCTTGCAAAAACATTTTTAAGTGAGGACGCAGGAACAAGTCTTGTAGGGAAAGAAGACCTTGAGTTGGCTTGATGGATAGAAAAAGCATCTTTTAATTTCTGGTGACAACCTCTTCTTGTTGCTCTTTGAGCAAACTGCTCTGTAATGTTTTAGGAAAACCGCTTGCTTAGTTGTAAATTATCTTTCATCTGTAGAAAAACATCACGTTATGTGGTCTCGGATTTATGTCAAGTGAAGGAAGGGAGAGTTTTGACCTCTTGGTAACATTGATGCATAATGTTAGGAAAAAATATGGTTTCAGTATTATTCTTCTAAAGTTTGAGGTGTTTTTCTTATGTCCACAGGTGCCTCTAAAATTTTGCTTAGGTTTGTACTAACCCAGATAGATGAAGGAAAGGGGTCTTCTGTTCTCATTGAACATTTTTGCTTTGTTTCATTTGGAAAGTATCTTTCTTTCCTGCAGCCTCTGAGATCTAACATAAACCCCCCTACTCTGCCACTTCAGCCTCCATAGCTACAAACTATTAATTAAAACTTAAAACCATATAAATACATTTTCCTTTTCATTCAAGGTGATTTCAGGATGCTGCCTCTACACACAAACAGCTTGAGATAAAATTTCTCAGCCCCACACAGAGGTTCAGAATGAGTTTTGCTTGCATGTGATATCTAGTGCAGCTATTCCAGGTGCAGAAAGAATCACAGGGTACCTGCTTCATGTTGAGGGGATAAAGAATTTGATCAGATCAAGTTCCGTCATAATAAGCTTGGCAAAGCCTTGACAAGGCTCCCTATCAGGTACTTAAATACTTGGAAAGTTGGACTGACTCTCACTGTAGGAATTATGTTTTAGAAGTTTAGCTACTAGCTAGAGTCTGATGTTTAAAAAGGAGGGTGGGGGCGAATTGCTTCCAAGTGGCTTGTTAGATATACTGAAAATAAAGGAGAGGATCTGCTTAGATAAAGTATCCTCTTTAATTTAAATTTCATTCAAACTTGTGTCCTAATCTTAGACCTTCAATAAAGCCTCTCTAGACTGTGAATTTTGGATATGGTCTCAACTCAGAGATACAATCTTTATGCCTATCTTCAGCAAGCAAAAATGTCTCTGGAGAATCAAGACTGTGATGTTTTTGCCAAGTAAGTGTTATGTGTGGAGTTCAGTGTTTTCCACGGCAAGCAAGATTTTAAGACTTAAAGAAGCATAAACTTCTACAGAAAGACACTTCACACTACTTTTGGATGCCTCTGATATTTTGTTTGTGCTGCCCAATGAAACTGGGAAACATGGCTATACCCATAGGCAAGGAGATGGTTAGTTGTGTTCCTGTGAGTCTTCACATGTGCAAAAACATTACTCAGCCTGTAGCTCTTGCATGGCAGAAATATTGAATCCTGTTAGCAGTGTGAGTAATAGTTATGCATGAAATTAAATCTGCTTCTCAGATCAATCAGGTTCACCTTTTTCTGTTTTATAATGCAATAGTTCCTACAGATAGAAGGCTAAATGCATGCAGTAGGATGGAGTGCAGTGCTCTTGGGGTCTACTATGGATTTCATGCAAGATCGAAGAAAAAGGATTTGTTCTTCTTTCCTCAAGATAATCAAGTATAAAGTATGTGTATCTGTCAATCTTCTTTATTTCCTACATTTTTGTGCTTTTTCTGGCTAGTCTGTAAGTGCTGGTGATTGGTATGTTCACACTGAGCAGAGTATAACTTTGGTCTCTGATACTAAGAGATGATCACAGTGTAAATACTTCCTCTCTTCTCATTCTCTTTTGGAGTCTGGTAATAAGAGTACACAAAACAGACTGAAGGGATCCTAAAGATATTGTTTGCTTCTATCACAGCTTGTGAAGCATTAGAATTCATTTGGCAGCCTGGAGAGACCTGGAGAGGTGCATTGCAAAGTACCACTCATAAAGTCATCTACTGTCTGTGCAGGCTTTTGCAGGCAACACACCGAGCTCACTCAGGCACAGACTGCTTTCTCTTGCCTCTGCTTGCAAATTTTTTTCATCTCAAAAACCGCTTGCTCCTCTTCCCTGGCAACAAAGCAGTTGTATGTAAGCTGTTTTTCACTTCCATTGCTTCTGACAACACACTCCCCATACTGAGTCAGTAATACGTATACATTACTGATTCAATTTTCATGATGTCCCACGTTCGCTGGCAAAACCTACTCAGAATAACTCATTATTATTGTAACAGGGAGGACTTTTTTTCATTTCCTAGTTGTAATTTAATGCTATTCACCTTCACTTCTACAGAATATTAATTGAAAACATCATTGTGCATGTACCAGAGTATTTTAGTAGAGCATTTTTCTTTTTTTTTTTTTTTTTCTGAAAGATATACAAATATTTCATCTAAACATTTTCTATTAAAATGAATGCAGTGAATAAGATCAGAAGTAATCATAGCCAAGGTACTCATCTACTTCTATGGATATTGGCTTGTGCACATGAAGAAGATCTTTATTTGTTTCTTCATCAGTTCCACATATTGGACTGGATATTATAAGTTTTGAGCATGTATTTCAGCACTGGTGTGAATTCTTCTTGGTCATGTTCAAAACATTGGTTACTGCCTCACACTGGGCTGCTTAGAAAACACCCCTCAATATCTGAAGATATTAATCTGTGAGGGAATTTCAGGGTAGTAAAAGGAGTGGAAATACTTTTAGTGAGTAAGACAGCACCTCACAGGGATAATGCAGTGCTTTTTCAATGAGACAACAGTCCACTCAGAGGAACTTCTCATTACAGTAACTAAACACTGACACTGAGGGTTAAGAGAGCAGCAGCAGCTCCTGGCGCTGCACCCAGACCGAAGCCTGGCATCCCATAGATTTATTGAGTCCATCTGAAGTTAGGCTTTACTTGAAGGAATTCTCCTTCACATCTCCTCCATCAGCTGCTGCCACACAGCCAGTTGCAGGATACAGCCAGGGCAGTAACCAAGGCTTTGAACATGACCAAGAAGAATTCACACCAGTGCTGAAATACATGCTCAAAACTTATAATATCCAGTCCAATATATGGAACTGATGAAGAAACAAATAAAGATCTTCTTCATGTGCACAAGCCAATATCCATAGAAGTAGATGAGTACCTTGGCTATGATTACTTCTGATCTTATTCACTGCATTCATTTTAATAGAAAATGTTTAGATGAAATATTTGTATATCTTTCAGAAAAAAAAAAAAAGAAAAATGCTCTACTAAAATACTCTGGTACATGCACAATGATGTTTTCAATTAATATTCTGTAGAAGTGAAGGTGAATAGCATTAAATTACAACCAGGAAATGAAAAAAAGTCCTCCCTGTTACAATAATAATGAGTTATTCTGAGTAGGTTTTGCCAGCGAACATGGGACATCATGAAAATTGAATCAGTAATAAAATCACACTGCAATCCTCCAGAACAGCTTTTCCCAGGGTACGCAGAGCTGTATGTGAACTTGCTGGCCATGACCAACAGCACTGTGACAGCTGCTGGTCTTGTCCCTGATAGCTCTTTGAGATAAGAAGAAAGAAATAGGAATTTTTGCACAGCTGACTGGAAGGAGGCTATGCCCTGTCTTTGTTTCGTGCAAGTCCAACATTAACATATGGTGTGGCTCCTTCAGGCTAACAATTCTGAAGAAGCTGGTGGCCTAGCAGCCATCCCAAGTCAGCCTCCCTTGCAATATTAAAACTTCTCTGCCCATAAAGAGAGAAGTCTGATTATGAACCAGTGTGAATTAGAAATTGAGTTCACTCGTGTCAATAGCTGCCAAAGTATGCGAGCACAAAATTAGGCCCTGGGTACGTGGAACAGCAGTAAGAGTAAATTTTATGTACTTGCATAAAAGACAGAAGAAAGCAAACAGCTATAGAAAAACATGTTGTCATGAAGTATATCTAACTGCCAATTTACACCTTAATTTTTTATTTCTCACAATGGTGATTATACAAGGTAATTCATGAAATGTGACCTAAAGAATGAAGAAAGGGTTGGGTTGTGGGGTTTTTGTTAAGGAACATAAGGCTTAGAGAGCAAGCAAGCAAGCAAGAGGCAGGAAAATGTGTGACCAGGGAACTATATCAGGAGTTACTAACAGCAGGTTACTGCAGGGCTTGAATAGTGATCGGGAACCTTTGGGAAATGCTGCCTCCAGCAGCAGATCTGACTGCCAGCAGCCACTTGCTGCATTTGGACAGCGGGGCGGGCAGGGTTTTCTATCAAAACCAGGGATTTTCTTTCTACTTAAACTTTCTGGATAGCTTAATCAATTTCCCTGGTGGATCATGTTGATTTCTTACTCATTTTAAATATTTCAGGGAAGAGGTTTGTTCAGTGCACTGAGGGGCTGCTCTGACACCAGCAGGTACCACCTGCTCTATTGCAATATGTAACAGAGGCATCTGCTCACTCCTTTAATATTCTCCAGCATATTTTGGTAATCACTCTGTTATTTAATTGCACCCTAAAGGCACTGAAACTTTTGAAAACCTCCTTGCAGGGCTAACATGGATACCCACATTAGCAGTCAGCATCCAGGGTGAATTGCATTTTGCTAAGCAGCCAGTTCCCAAAGAAGATTACACACTATAGAGGATTAACAGCTGCAGTGTGAAACCAGAGGGGTGGCAGTGAGTGACATTGCTGGAGAAGTGAGCATAGGAGCAGTGCTCCGCAGGATTTCAGCCAGCATGTTGTGACATCCCACCTGATTGATCTAACTTGTATCCGAGGTATTCTATAATGACAAACACTTACAGACTCATTACACCTTCTGATCACCTTTCTTAGGTTCACACTTTGTTTAGGCTCTGCCTCGTGGGAGTGGGAGGTTAATCAGCAAAATTTATACTTTCTAGGAATGAATCTATTAAAATTTGTAGAAGTTCATTTAAAAACAATGCCAGCAAAATATTGATCTTATCACAGCCTTTGGCACTTTTTAAAAGTGCAAGCTGGGTTTCCTTTGTTGTTATAAGAAGGAGATTTCTGTGTTAGTCTAAAGCTGGTTTTGGGGCTTGCATGGAAGGTCAGCCACTGTGAAGCATAAAATCAAGTGTAACAACTTCACGAAAAATTTTCATAGGAGCTTATAAAAATCCATGGATACTTAGTGCAACTAAAAATATCCCGAGTACATTCTTTTGGCTTAAGGTAGTTCCTATCTGAGGCTGCTAAATACAAATATATTTCAAGATGAAGAAGAAGAATGTCTTTGAATCTTCCAGGTTGCCTCTGCTTGCTTGAGCTCCTGGTGCCAATAATTCAGAGCTATCACTTTCTTTTCAGTATAAATATTTGGGCACAAGGCAGAGAGTATGGTGAAAACTAGATTGTTAGCCCTTTCCCCAAACAGCTATTTACTCATTCCCTGCTCAATACCAACAAAAGAACCTCAAAGTCAAATCACAAGTCTCATTTTTCTGTGAGATTTTCCCCATCTGTATCCATTAAGTTTTACTCCTGCTTGTATATGAAAGAGCACTGCCGAGCCCCTGATATGCTTGCTAAATGTGATTTTTTTATCGCTCAAAATCCCGTAACTCAGATAAAGTGGAAGAAGCTACTGTGAGCAAATCCTGAAGGCTAGAGGCTAGCCCTGACGCTGCACTTGTGGTTCATGGAAGTAAACATGTCTGGGCTGGCAGGAACTGTCTTGCTATGGCTTTACTCTGCATTTAGCTTCCATCAGAATGACATTTTTCTGGATATCACTGGAGTAATCAGACTGACTTCTCTTTCCTCTCTGGAGGATATGTGTTGTACCCAGGGCTGATTCCTGTGCAAGGCTTCCTCATCACCTTTTTGCAGACTGAGCAGAAGACCAGTCTTTTCCTCACCAACTAAACATCTTCTTCCATCAGTTTGCAGCAGTACCTGCCTTTGAAAAGTCTGAGTCAAGACATGCAAAATTAATTCTTGACTTTGGAAATACCAAATTTGAGATTATTTTAAAATATTTCCTTTGAGGGAATTAAAATCTTCCAAAGGTGAACTTCACTTAGAGATCTCAAGTGGACATCTGATATCATGATGAGATTTACAAACAGAGCTCGAGGTTGCTGCAGTTCTCCTAGAGTATGTATTAAGCTGTGAACAGAGGAAGCTCTCAGACTTCTCTTTTCCTGCCCATCTCTTGCAGACTGAGGTGGACCTTCAACTAGCATCTCTAGGCCTGAATGCAGGTACCTCTGGGAAGACTGGAAGAGGTGCTTGGCATTTCTTCACACCACTCTAAGCACAGCCTAAAGTCTTTAGGAAAACCCATTTGTTTTCTTGCATCTCTACTGTTTGGACATAATCTTTGTAAAGCTTCTTCAAACTACTTACGAGTGGGATTAGGTTGAAAAATCAAGAGGCAGAACCAGAAAACAAGCTCAACCTGGGGCCAAATTCCCAAAAACCATGCTATTTTTGAGCAGTGGCTTCCTGCATGGAAAATGTAACTTTTGATATGATATGAAATAGTGCTCAACAGCCTCCCTCTTGAAAAGACAGATGCTTCAGAGATGCCTGAAGCTGGAGTCTCATGCAGTGAGAGACTGCAAATCAGTTGTTTCTTTGGGAGTTTTGCACCATGTCTTTTGGCTCAAGTCTGTCCTTATCTGCTTCTTCCTGAGCTGACTTTAACTGTCTCAACTGCATTTTCACACACACCTCAGAGATGTCCCAGGAATGCCTTGGTGTGTGGCACACCATATTTTGCTTTACTGGGATGTTTCTCTAAGAGATCATCTAAGAATGTTACATATAGATAAATGATGGTGTGCTCATTAATCAGCCTGAGATGTAAGAATCTACTCATGGAGCTGTCCATCTTCCATCCCTAAATCCTCTGATACCAGCTCTGGGCTAGACCTGTGAAGAGAGCATTTTGTGTTTCTGGCAAGTCCTGCTAATGAATTTGGAGGACATAGTTGTAAAGATTGCACTAAAACCAAACCCACAAAAAGTTAGATTTCCCCTTTCTCTGATCTGTTGCAGTGCTAAGCAGAGCCCAGAGATCTCGGCAGTGCCGTGTGAGCTGGCAGGGGTTGCGAGGCTGATGCTTGTGCCTCGTACCGGTCTTACGTAACATCGCCAGCATCCCGGCACCGCCGTGGGCTCAGGCGTCCCACAACCGGAGGCGGAGATGGCAGAAGGGAACGGGAAAGGGAGGGAAATGCCTGGGAGCAAGAAGGGGAAAGCAGCAGAATAAACTTCTGTTGCATTCTCACTAATTTCAGCTAAGAGCACTGCGGGGTTTGGCTTTCACAGAAGGGAGCTCATCAAGCTCAGTCTCTGCTGCCCGGCCGCGGGGGCGAAGGCGGCGCGACTCGGCTGCGGCTTAGTCCCGGCTTCAGCTTGGTCCGTGTCGCAGTGTCGGTTCGGTCCCGGTCCCGCTCCCGGCGGACGGCGCGGGGCGGTGCCGGGCGAGGCGGAGCGGACGGGCGGCCCCCGCCGGGCGGAGCTGTCGCGGCGCCCCGGGGTGCGGAACCACCGCAGCCGGAGCCGCAGCCGGAGCACCCTCGGCCGTTCAGGAGGCGCCGGGAGCCGCGGGCGCCCCGTGCCCGCCTGGCGGTGCTGCCCGCCGCGCAGCCGGCACCATGAACCAGACGGCGACGGTGTCCCACCACGTCCAGTGCCAGTCCTCCCGCGCCGTCAAGGTAGGGCCGGCGGCCGGGCAGCGCCGGGCTCCGGTGGGGCGGGCGGCAGAGCCCGTGGGGCAAACTCCGGCACATTGGCCGGGGACAGTGGGGCTGCCGCCTCTGCGTCCCGTCGCCCGTTGCCGCGGCGAGGAGGAAGCGGGCCGCACACGGGCAAAGTTTGCCCAAGGTGAGGGCGAAGCGTAGGAGGGTGCTCGGGGTGGGGGTCCGATGCCGGCAACTTTGTCCCGCCAGTTTCGCCGAGCTCTGCCGGGCTCCGTGGGGTGGCTGCTGGCGGTTGCGCTCTCTCCACGGTCAGTCGCCGGGCTCTGCTGGAAGTTAGCCCCGGAGAAGGTGTCTACTGAGCACGGAGATGGCGTTGCCCCTCTAGTTGCTCTGTGGCAATAATGTAGGTAAGGCTGTGGTTGAACAGTACGGTGTAAAACAGGCTTGTTAGTCGTGATTTTGACATTGCCCAGTTGGAAGGATCCCGGAAGGAAGGCGGCTGTGTGCCTGCTGGTTTCGTTGTCCCCACGTGCGAGAGAGTTGTGTGGGTGCTGTGGCTGGGCAGGGAGGATGAGGATGGGGGAAGACCCCGGGGGAGTAGCGGTCTCTCTCCGGGCTACCTTCTTTCCTAGCCTCTGACACGGTCCTGCTTTGCATCGATCTAAGACTACTTCCCAGCCCAGTTACTGCGCTCAACGGCGATAAAATTAAATCCCCAAGCAGATTTGTATTCACTAGGAAGTATCTCTGCAGAAATAACTACGGGATTTNTCCAGAAATTTGACGCCAGCTATTTTGTTTCATAAAATGATGTGAAAGCCTAAGAAGTTCACTTCAGTGCTGTGCTGTAGGTGACTCAGGATCACCCGGTGAGAGACTGCGCAGGTTCCTGCAGGGCGAGGAAAGCTGCTGGGGCTTCCATCCAATCGCAGGCAAAGTTGGGGGGTTTGGGATTTGTTTGTCATCTCAGAAGGAGCAGCTAACTGCACATTGCATTAGCTTGTCAGTTGGGCTTTATGCAGTTAGAGCCGGGAAGAAAAGTCATGACTTAAAGCTGAGGCAGGAGGGGATTAAAGGTATAACTCTTCTGTTAGGACTGTTATTTTTACATAGGTTGCATTAACAGTGTATCATCAGTGATGCAGAATGGCTGTGGGCTCGGGGAGAAGGTGAGGATTGACCTGTGGCTGTAATGGTCGGGTGTGTAATGTGTAACTGTATCCATAAATGGCTGCTTAGTTCATGCTCACAGGGGCACGCTCATGGAAAGTGATGAATTCCTATTGCCATGGCCCATTTCAAGAGTCAGCATACGCAGTATTAAGTTGCTTAAAACGATTTCATCCTCTCTAGGTCTGTCTCTGGAAGCACCAGAGAAGAGAGTGCAGGGTGGTACTTGCTTGGGGTGTAGTATTCTCCTCTTACATTTGTTTCAGTGATGCTAATTTTGCACTGACAGCAACATTTATTAAATTTGACAGGACTTTGAAGCCAAGCAACAACAACAACCACCAATATCAATATGCCATTAAACCCCCCCCCAAAAAACAGAACCCCAAAAAACAATAAAAAGAAGACCCAGACAATTCAATAGCCTTCAGAAAGAGAGAACATGAATCAGGACCTTCTAGACATGGGTCTATTTTACAACCAGTGCAATAATACTGATGCTTTTAGAAATCTGTCTCATTTTTTCACTCTTAATTCAACATGTCAGGTGTAAAATGTGCTTTCTAAATAGTTTCAAGTGCTTCCATGCCAGGCAAATGGATACTCCATGAGAAAGTATTTATGACCACAGGCGAGCAGTAGCTGCCCTATGGTAATGAGGACCTTGTATTGGAAATGACTTTGAAAATATATCATTAGTGACCAAACAAATATAAATTGCTTATTAATTGTAACGTGCCAAGAAACAGTGTTAGTTCCAGAAATCATGACAAAAGAAAAAAAAAAAAAGGTGTACAGGAAAACTTCACACCTATTGGAGTGAAATCTATACCCACACACCCGCACAGCCCTTTTAATTTTTTTTCCCCTCCTCTTTTTGTTTATACTGTATGTTTCTCTTCAGGTCACAAACCCATGACATACCAGCTCCTGGGTGCTCCCATCAATTTAATGTTACTTCTCTTGTGTTTTTTTGGATCAGCTACTTGCTGCTCTGTAACGCAGCAGAAATATCTGAACCCATGTAACTACAAGTAGAATGGTCCATTTGTCCTCTAAACTGAGTTGTGCAGACTTTATCCATGACAGTTCCTGGTCTGAATTGCCCTGGGACTAAGGAGGGCTGGTGCCAAGGTGTAGAAACATCCTATCCACTTGTCATGTTCTCCTATGTTGAGGGAATGGTGCAACTTTTTGCGTCTGTGAACACTGAGAACTGATTGTACTGAACTGAAGTACTTTTGTTAATGGTGAACCAAGCTGACAGAGGAAATCCAACATAAAGCAAGAAGAAAAATGCCGAAAGATACCAAACCCCTTGGATAAAATGCAATAAAACCTTCTTTTACCTCTAAGCCTTTTTACAGCTTTTTTGAAATAATTGCAAATCCTACCACCTTGCTGACACCACTATGAATAATGATCCTTCACTCTCAGATCTGTAACAAAAAATTTTCAGGGACTACCTAGGAATGCTAAATACCTGCCTTATTCCTGTATGATTAGAGCCTCGACTTCAGGAGCTGCCTCAGGGCAACGAACCTGGTTTTATTCTTCACACTCTTGGCTCATCTTGTCAACACAGCAAGTCAATTAGCTCTTCCAGGAGGATCACCCTGTTGTGCATTT
This sequence comes from Psilopogon haemacephalus, assembly GCA_013396835.1. NCBI lineage: Eukaryota > Metazoa > Chordata > Aves > Piciformes > Megalaimidae > Psilopogon > Psilopogon haemacephalus. Next base: position 21,523 of record VWZI01010915.1, read on the forward strand.
TCATGTTGCACTGCTGGCAAAATGGTTTAAAAAAATCCAACACTACCCACTCCACCCCCCCACCCGCCTCGACAAAGGATCTAGTAAAACATTGTTTGCCTTTTTTGGAGGGAAAAACCCCAAACAAACCACATCAGAGAAACAGAAAACAATAATTTATCTTGGCTTGTCAGTCTGCCATTATAAATTCTTTCAAACCAGACATTTGTACTGAAATTACAGTGACCATGGACCAGAAATTGTTATATTCCTCTTAACACAAGTACAATTTGTCCTTAAAAAACCCCAAAAGATGAATTAAGATCATATTCCTGTGGGTTTTTTCAGTCTTTAATAATAAAACATTTTCTACCAGATCATAACTCTCTGCTGTTATTAACCAAATATTGATCTGACTGTGAGATGGATCATGGAAGGAGTTACTAATTGGCATTTCAGAAGCACATAATTACTGTGTAATATAATATGTATGTTATACCCTTTTACCCTACTCTTCCTTCTTCCTTGTCTTCCTTTCACTTTTATTTATTCATTAGCTTTTAGATTGTAAACAACTATGAAAGGCAAGTGCAGATGTGTCCTTAGTAAAAATTCTGCAGCAGCAGGAATGGTATTGGGAATTATTACATTTAAGGTTTGTTGTAGTAGTGTTTTATCACTCACTAATTGATAATGATTTACTCTTAGTTTTCTTACTTGCAGTTAGGTTGAGGACCATGTTGAAAGAGTTTGTTGTGTTCTCTGTGGAATTATGTGTCTTCGTGGTAGCTAAGATTTTTACACCAGAGCTATACCTTAGCAGGAAACATCTGCCTGCTCCTGCAAATCGCTCCTCTTAAAGAGAGAGTTACCAATTGTTGGATGTTCCTGTTCATAAAGGCTGCTCAGTAATACTTTTCAGGTTGAAAGTTCAGATAGTTGGATCTTCCTAAGTAAGCCAGGCTTTGTCAGCTGTTTAGGAAATAAATCATTTAAAATGAGAACAGCATTCCTGAAATCTATTACATCAAAAGCAAGTCACTAACGGATAATCTCAGCAAGCGTTCAATTATGAATTACCCAAGATGATACATAACAAAGGGCACAAGTAACACAGGGCTGTGTCATTGTCAGAAAGGCAGTCTATGGCCTCATAATAATGCAAGAAAGCCAAGAAAAAGTGGTACATTTAAAGCAAATAGGTCTGGGTGGTATTTTGCTTGAGGCATGAGTTGATTAGAACACTGCTGTGCTGTATGGAAACACATGAGGAGCTGGGGAAGTGCAGTACGGAGCTGGCAGTGGAGGCTGGAGGCAGGCTGGCCATGGAGAAGGCAGGTTGCTGTCACACCTCTGGATGTGGCTGTCTCGAAATGGACATGTAGAACACATGTCTTTTAGTACAATAAATGCTGAGCAGATATGCAATGCCCTTGTGTTCATCCTGCTCTTAAGACTGTTTGAAGGTGTGCAGTGAACCATTAAGGGACACAAAAATTGCACTAGTTTCAGAGAGCAGCTTGTAGTGTGAGGGAAATGTCTCGAGTCTTGATCACTGAAGGCATCTGGTGATCTTTTGCATCCCCATCATCTGCAGATGCTTTTCATCTGTACTGATTAATTGCCTTTGGTCACATTTGTGCTGAGTGGAGTTGCTGGTGTGATTTTGCAGACCAAAACCACACCTATGATGACACACTTGTCATCAAGGGGAGAGCAAGCTGGAGGTCCTAGTTGGAATGTTGAATCTAATCACACTGTAAATCTTCCTATTTCCACATATTACCTTTCTGTATTGTTTCAGTCTCCTTGCCAACATCTGTACTACCCAAGAATAACCAGTGTCTTTTCTTTTTAAAAGTAATTGCCTGAAAATGCGTGGTTACAGATTAAAAAGCTGCAGAAATGAGGGGGGAAATGCAGACACTTAAAAACTAATATACATGAATATACATGAACATTATGATAAATTATATTTAATAATAGGCTAGTACTTTCCTGGAATGTAACCATATAAAGAAAATCCCTTACCTGTAGTTCATTACTTTAGGAAATATGGCATTACGTTTGACTGTCACTGAAGCCACTTAAGATAGAGGTCTGTGAGTGTCAGATAACGATTTCCCACTTTCCTGAAAGGATAGCACATCATAAGGAATTTAATCTTTCTCATTCTTAAATCCCAAACTGTTTTACTAAATATGTGTGAGGATAATTTTGTGCTTGTTTTCTTCAGTCTTTTGCTCTTGATCTTAGCGTGGTCAGGCTTGCATGCTGTCCACCCACTGGGCGTTGTTTTGGAAATATTGAGGACCTTTCATATTTAAAGATTTTTATCTAATGTCCTCAAACTGAATTATAAATGCTAAATTATGCAACACCCAGGTTAGCAATCGTGCTGTGTTAATCATTTGGCAGGTTTTTGGATTAGTGACTGACTTTTCTCAGGTGTTGACTACAGCCAGTGTTAACTGTGGTATGTGCCAGAAACAAAGAATCATCTTAAGCACCTAAAAATTAACCTCTATGGTTCTTCTAAATGAGGGACCTAATAGTGGCAAAATGCCTTAGGGGCTTTTTCTTGCATAGAGAGAGAATTAGATAGGGAGGTTTGTCACACTGTGAATGGAGTTTGGAGTCATTCACAGCAATGCAGCCAACTCAAGGTACCTAAGGGAAGGCAACACCTAGAATCAGTCATCAGCTCAATTAAAGACTTCCCACAGTTCTGAGTTGTGAAGTTAATGCAACTGCTGCAGGTGAGGTAATGATTTATTTCAAGTGAAATGTAACCAGTAAAATAATTTGAATGAATTGTGCTTTAAATTGTTAATTTTTAAGTGCTGACAAAGGGAGTACCATCTGAAAAGAGCAGCAGGTACCGTGAGCATCTCATGGGTCTCATAGCCACATCAGGAGTACCAGGAAGAGCGAGGATGATGGTGCCTTCCAGGGGCCTCAAAGGAAGTGGTACAGAGTCCAAGGATTTGTAAAGTTTTAAAAGTTTTTTAAAAGCCTACCTCTTTCCTGAGGGTGTATCAGAAAAATAATCTGAAATTGTACTTTGGAAAGAGGGAAACTTGAACTAAAGGAGTTTGTGACTCCATGACGCAGAAACAGCTGTTCAGATTGAGTCGACCTTACTGAGGGAAAACAATGCGGAGGGTGAGTGTCCTATTGAAGTTTTACAGAAAGCTTAGAAGGAAAGAGAGATCGTATCTGAAGGACACCTTGAGGCAGTGATGGCAGCTTGGCAGGAAAAGGCAGTCACAGGAGTCACAGAAAGTTGGGATCTCAGTGCAACTGACTGTTAAAAGGCAGCTGGCAAGTCAGGAAGTATTAGAATGGAGAATTGTTTTGTAGCTCCAGCTAGAAAGACGTTACAAGGGATATCGGCTGTTAGATCAGATTGCATTGCTAGATCTGGCAAGTCACACTGAAGTCATTACAGCAAGTCACAGCTTTAAAGGAGAAACCAAGAGGCAGAAGTAATATACTTTCATTGACAACCGCCAGAGGTGAGGTTTGTTAATGTCATCTAAGCATGGCTCCCTAGAAGCAAGGCAGCACAGTGTCTACAAGCTTCATTCGGAGGAAGGAATCAATGCTTTGTCCACATTAAATATGCTTTCTAAACCTTGTTTTATTTACTGATATATATATATATATATA
>VWZI01010915.1:25202-56886 GCA_013396835.1 Psilopogon haemacephalus
TAAAAAAAAAAATTATCACAAGAATTATGCAAATTTTCTCATTTGAAAAAAAAAAGTATTTTGGAAGCATGCTAAGATAATTTTGTCCAAATTTAGCTACCTATGCAACAATAGTTCAGCATGGTGGGAATCAATGACAGTACATAGGTGTTAAATTCTTAGCATTTTCAAAATTGTAAGTGGTGTAAAATTTATTCTGCAGTGTTTTAATTGATATAGATTGTTAAAATGCATATTCCAGTGGCAATAACAATAACAGTAATAGTAGTAATAATAATAATAATAATAATAATCCTGCTACTTGTAAAACCTGAGCTACCTCTGTAAGCAATGTCATGGAGAGTAATCCAGTGTCATTTCTGTTCACAGATTGCTAAGAATGTTTGTCTTAACATAGTTGTGGAGCGATCAAAATTAAAGATATTTGGGTAATAAAAGCCTGCAAACTCTTGTGATTTACAGCAGCAAACATCAGAGGTGTTTAGTGGGCTGCTAAGGATGGAAAAATGGATGTTATTATATTAAAGCATGACATGTAGGTTGTTTTGTTTTCCTGTAGCTTGAGAAAGCTATGTCATGTTAGCATGTAATCTCAAATTTGCATTAAATTTTCTATCATCAAAAAGATGAACTTTGCCTTCAAAGGAGACACCTTGTGTTTTGGGGTGATAATCCTGTTCCTCCTGCTGATGCTGACTCCTGGGCAAGCGTCGTGTCTGAACCCTTTGGTGATCCTAACTGTCCTTTGTGCTAACTGGGTGTTGTTCAAGTGATACTGCTGTCTGGCAACTATCCTGCAGTGACTCACCAGAGAGCCTTAGTTCAACCAGCGGTGCAGTAGGCAGTTTTCTCACCCTGTGGATATGTAGGTGTGATGCAAACGTTTTCTCTGCTAACAAAAGAGACCTGTTAAAGGGTTTCCACTGGGGAAGGAGAAAGCATGGACAAATGCCTGTGCCAGCAATCATATTTGTGACTGTAAATGCTCCGTTTATGCTCCTGTGTAAGGTGGGGCATTTCCTGGGTAGTGGAAGGAACCGGAGCTTTGTTCTGAGAGCTTCAGTGTTGTGCGATCCAATACTCCAAAGTCGTTTAAGCTTAAGGGAAGCTGGTTTCAAGACCGTTAGATGTCAGCGCTGAGGGCTGAGCGCCTCTCTGGGGATCACATTTTCTCATCTCCTGCCATTAGGGAAATGATCAGTCAGTGATCTCTTAACTCAGTGTGTTAGGCACTGGATTTACTCTTCAGTACAGCAGCCAAGGCATGAAGAAACTTGATTTAAATAGTGTTGGTTTTTTAGCTTTATTTCTGTTTTCAAAGATGTGGCTCCTGCAATGTAAAGGTGAGTGTTTATCCCTTGGCTTAGTTTTCCTTGTATGTTATCGATCAGTAGCAGGTTTGTATTTTGAAATACACTTTTTTTCCCCCCTTTCTTTTGTAAAATCAATTGCTTATGCAGGATAATTCCTGACTTCCCAATTAAGCAGTTTGTCTAAAAGAACTCTTTCCCCCTTCATTTTACAGCATTAAACACTTACTCAGTTTGAAAGCCGCATTGGTCTGCCAGTTTGGGATTAATGCCACTAACATTTCTCTTCGTATTCGCTGCAGAGATGACCTGCAGACATGCGCATCATGTTAAAAAACAGCTTTTGTAATCCCATGTGCGCGATAATTGAGAGCGAAAACCTGCCTCTGTTTTCCTGTATCTTTTCTTACTGGTTAGAGGAGAAGATCCAGACTCAATGACCCTCCTTGATGTGGCCCATCCAGCCCCTCAGGGCTCAGGCAGCCTCCATAGGCTCAGGCAGCTGCAGACATTGCTTTCTGGGTGCGGTGGTGCTGGCTCTGCCGTGTCCCTGTCTCTGTGTGCACCATGGGAATATCAGCACATATGTTCCCCTCCACATTCATCTCTCTGGGCTGTTTGTGAGCACCTATAACCTGGTGCCTCCAATCTTGAACTGATGCCAGTCCCACTGAACAGCGGGGAGGACTGTGGGTTTACTTGAGCTTTTTGGTAAATCTGGAGAAGAGAGGAGGCTTTAAACTTTTTTTTTTTTTTTCTTCAAACTGTTTGCCCATTTTTAGTAGAATTAAGTATGGACATGTTCTGAGTTTACCATTGCAGCTCGTGAACAATGAAAGGAATCAACCCTCTAAAGTTTTAATTCTTCCCATCACTCACATTCCACCTGTACCAGAAATCCACTCTGTGTGGCACTGAGCACCATGACAGTCTGTTTATTCAATCTCTGTCCTAACCTTGCTCCTCTGTGAGATTGGAAGGAAATTGCTGTGCTTCTGCTTTGGCCCCTTGTGGGACATATTACTTTCTGCTGCTTGTAAGGATCCTTCTCTCTCTCTCCTTCTAATCCAAACCCATAAAAGCATCTTAGCAGAGCTGGAATGATTGACTAAAGGTTTTATTACTGTAATTTATACACATATCAATAATTACTTAGTTGACTTTTTTTGGTACAAGACATGATGTCTAATGGCTGGGGATAAAAACTGGAAAAATGGAATTTAGGGTAAGCTTATAAGCTCTGTCCAAGACCAAGTATATGCCACCCATGTCTCTCTTTCCCTGTGATAATTTTAAAGTCGTGAATTCCCCACGGTTGCCTTCAGTAAAATACAAATTTACATCTATGAGTACATTTTTTGGTATAGATTTAGTCTGGAGTGTGAAAAAAATCTGAGTTTTATAATTCAACAGCTGTAATGTGTTTTCTGGGAACATTAATGTCTCTGAAACTTGATTATGCAAATATTTGTAGAGAGCAAACAAAAGCTCAGCGAAAACAAATCCATAAAATAATTAAGGAAATATTGGTGGTTTTCTATTTTTATATTTCCCAATCTCTCTGGAAGCTACTTTCCCCTCACTGATTTAGAAATCTCGATTGACACAAGTTGCATCCCAAGTGAGGTCACATCTACTGGAGATGCCATTTTAAGTTATTTCAAAGATACCCTTGGCAATATTTGTAGTTTCTAATGACGTACCAGCATCAGCAGAAGTATGACACTAAATGCAGTTCCGATCTGAGGAGTGAAGGAAAAGAATTTTACATGGCCATTGAGATTAGGCCCCTTGATTACTGGTGAGCAGCTGTTGTTTTCAACATCTAGTACATAAATATGAAGTAATTGACTTGATGGTTATGCTGTATTTAATTAATTTTAACTAAACAGCTTCTTTCCTTCCCCCCCCGCCCCCCTTTCTGTAGGAATGTTGGGTTTTTTTTTCATTTGTTTCTTGTCATACACATTGGCTTGAAATTCTGTGGGGTCACTGTAGCAACCCTGAGGTAGACAAGGTAAACTTGGATTGAGCTCTGGGCACATTGAATCGAGCTGTTTGTGTATCCAGAGCACCAGCTGAAGCCCCAGGTAGGGCTCAGTTGTGGTGGTCTGATTTAGGGACTCAGCAGAGCACTGCTGACTTGTGAAAGTCAGCAGGTGGGGAACCATATCTGGTCATAAGAGTGATAACATGGGAGCCCTTTCTGGTTTATGTGATAGCTTTCAAAGTGAGAGTCTTCTCTACCTGACCTTGTGTTCTTTGTGCAGCTCCATAATCTTTGTACTGGATTGGAGCTGCACAAAATGAGTATATTTATAGTCTCAGGCGGTGTTCAGAATGAGTGTTTATGCATAAAATTGCTTGCTGAAGTAACTCTCTTGATGCCAGAAGAAAGCTGGTCCAATCGAGAATTTGGGTCACCCTATCTAAGAAGATTCTGTAATTAAAATATCTTTTATAGAGCATATTTGCATTTTTACATGGAACAGTTGAAAAAGCCTTTAAGTTTCAACCAATCTATCCCCTTTCCTCCTGAAATGTATTTTTATAGATCCAAATAATTTAGTGCCAAATTATGATAAAGCAAAAAAAAAAAAAGTACCTTATTGCAGGATTTTCAAAAACTTATTTCTCATGTTGAGAAAGACTTTACATATTTTTTTCTGCTTGTGTCACCCTTTGAGTACTCTGTGTACAAAGATCTACAAAATAAAGCTGGCAGATGCTACATGCCATGGAAATTAAAAAGAAATAATACATTGAGACTCAAGATTTTTGTGTTTTGTTCTTAAACTGCAATCAAAAAAGTACTGTATGCTCTGTATGCATGATGGATGCTGCATACGCTGCAGGAAAAAATGCATTGCAAGACTCTGGAAAACTGCCTGCAACTTTATTTTTCAAGGGACAGAATTTTAAAAACCAGCAATTGTCCTCAAGCCTTCTTTTTGCTCTGCTCATTGGTTTTTTTTTTTTTGGGGGGTGGAGAACAATTCATTGTGCTCATTATTTTCCAGTATTTCTCCTCTGTGACTACTGTAGAGAAAGCAGACAGTACGTATCTGAAACCTCACAGATCAGTCCAATGTTTTATAGATTTAGAGCAAAGGAATGAGATTGTTGACATTATTGTTTAGCACGAATTTTGGCTTTTATTTAATAGCTGCTTTTAATGATGACCTGTGTGATCATGCATGCTTGCACAATTAGTTTTTATATATTAACATTTTAAATTAAAATACTTGAATTCCTACCAGCAGGGAACATCCAGAGTAGCATGTGAAAATGTAAGAGCTCTCCAGAATAGTACTATGAATGTTTGACAGAGTCTCATAATGTCAAAGTTTAAATTATTGAATAGCTACATTTCTGCTGTAGAAAGTGCAATGTAGATTAATAGACATAAAAGGAAACTTCATGTTCCAGATTAAGTAGCTGAGTAAATAGATCATCTAAGTGGTTGATAAAGTAGCCAAATTACTGTAAACAAACAATAAAACATCCTAGTGGAAATGTCTCTGAGAAGTTGCATATTGGAAGAGTAAAAAGATAAATGCAAATTGTAAATATATGAAAGTGAAAGGCTGGGTGGCAGTTTTTTAATGCAATATGTAGGCTTTCTTGGCTTTCTGTCTAATAAAGTTGGTGTTCTGGAAGAGTAATGACTGTTCCCTCTGACATGGAGTAATGCTAGCAGATGACAGTTGATGTAAGATGGATACAATCTCTGCCATGAGAGGCTTATAATGGAAATATTTCTGGGCATTGTAATACGAAAATGTTCAGTAAAAGTAAAATGTTGAGGCTGTATACATCCTTAATTAATTCTAAGCCATTTTAATGCATAATAGAGTGAGAAATCAGAGTCCCTCGATAGCAGTTTTACCGGTGAGCCCGGCTCTGTAAAATAAGGATTCAATGCATGCCACACAAATGGCTTCACCCTCCTCGCCCTTCTTTTTGTCATTATCTTTGAAAGTTTCAGTTTCCAATAAAATATCCAGGTTGGAACTGATCACACTCCACCCCTAAGGCTGAAGAGGTGAAATATATGAGTTTATGCCAAAAGTATACGTGGAAGCATCAACATTCTTGTCTGCCAAACGGTGGCTACATGCTGTCAGTGCCAGAGGTTTTCAACATGTAGCTAAGGTACAGCTGTGTTGTAAATTAGTCTTACTTACTTCAGAGTGCACCTGAAGTACTGCAACCCCCTCTGAAATCCTCTGTACAGGGAAGGCACGGGCCAGTTTGAATGGATCCAGAGGAGGGACACAAAATTGATCAAGGTTTGGAACACGTCTTCTATGATGACAGGCTGAGAGACTTGGGGTCGAGAAAGCTCCAGGGAAATGTGACTGTGGGCTTTCAGTAGGAGGGCTATAAGAAAGACAGACTTTTTAGTAAGGCCTTTTCTGAGAGGACAGGGGTTAATTGTTTTAAACTAAAATGAGGTAGATGTAAACTAGATATAAGGAAGTATTTTTTTTATGATGAGAGTTGTGGTGAAACAGGTTGCCCAGAGAGGTGCTAAATACTCCATCCCTGGAAACATTCAAGGTCAGACTGGATGGAGCTCTGATCAACTAGAGCTTGTTGAAGATGTGCTGGATTAGATGAGTTTTAAGGTCCCTTCCAACACAAACTATTCTAGGATTCAATGAAAAAGGTGAAAATTAAATGTCCTAGTAAAGGCAGCAGAGTTGTCAATAATATGCCCTCCCAGCTAACAGGCAGCCTGGAGAAGACAGAAGAATTTGTGTCTTGTGGGATCGTACCTTTATGCTAAGTTTTAATCTTTCTATTGTCTTTTTCATCCTACTTCCAGTGGAGAACTCTCATGTAGATCAAAAGGTAATGGTAATAAGCTGAACTGATGGAGCTTTCAGAAGAAAAGGAGAGGATAAGAGATAAAATGTTGTAAGAGTTTTCAGTGAGCGGGATTGCTGATTCTCATTGTTTTCTGAAAATGATGCTGAAAAAAAATGTCTAAGAAAAGGAAGATAGTAAAAAGTAATACTAAAATTACACTGATAACTTCTAAATTCAGTATTATTTTATGTAAGAAATGTACTCATTATGATTTATGGAGAACATCAATGGCTAGAGAAGCTAGATAATAAACTTCTTTTTCTTTTTCAATATCAGACCCAATCCCACAAGCATAATTTAATCAAATGTTTCTTTCAGAGCTTTTCTTACTCCTGAGTCAGGTCTGTGACATTTAACATTTTCTGTAGGTGACAATTTACATTTTCAAAGAACACATGAAGACATGGTAAAATTGTTGCCACATGCCAACATGATGAACACTTAAGCACTATTAATTCCCTTTTATGATGGGCATGGAGGCAAATGAGACTTAAATGGCCTGCACAAGGCTGCTGAGGAATTAGTGATAAAGATGATGAGACCTCATGGATTCTTTACCTCCTTTCAATACCCAGCTGAAATACAATGATATTCAAGAGGAAAACTACTGAGATAACAGTTTATAAAAGCCTTAAGAAAAAAGAGAATCAGAAGATGGAAATTCAGAAAAAATGAAGGAGTGCCCCATTTTGACTCATTCTTTCCACCAAATGACAATTCCCTGGTCAGCAGAGACTCATCAGGTGTCTCATTCAGGTGGACAGTATTTTAATTCTTGGCATAATTGCTCATTCATCCTACTTATCTGTTGCAGGAATTACCCAAAAACTAATGACTTTGTCTTCTTACACTGTGTAGATAGAGACTTATAGTCTCTTTGCTCACAGTACAAGCTGCCTGAATGATGTGACTCAGAGCAGTGCTGCACATCTTTATATGATGCCTCCAAAACTCCAGTCTTGTTCTTTTTTTTTAAGACAAAGTGGCAAAAGTCCCATTGATTTTTCAAAGAACAGAACCACTGGATAGGTAAGCTCTGAATACTCCTATTAAAATACAATCAGGTTATTTAAGTAAGGTGCTTTTAAGATAAATTATACCTGAACATGGAAGGACCCTTGGCAGGCAAAGTACATAAAACTCCTCCAAAATCTGAACTTGAATGACCTCAAAAATATCACCTAGAACTTAGTACTTGCTGCCAAATTTTCAGGTATCACATAAGCCACAGGTCAGCCTTAGTGTATCAGACATCATCTGGAATAATGCTGCTGGTGGATGTCTCCCTCTTTCTGTTTCCCACAATATCCCCAGATGTGTCTGTTTACCAGTGGCACAGCACCTACAGGGGAGAAGTTGTTCCTGGCCAGGTTTCCTCCATTTTGCATTCCTTAGCAAGAGCTGAGAACTCTTCTGGAGCAGTGATGGAAGTGCTGTATTTGTGTGTGGCAGCACTGGAAGCAGTGCCCTTTGGGATCACACACGTTTTCTTTACTGCTGTGTTGAGAATTCCTTTATAAATGTTCCACTTTCAAATTGCCACTTCCTTCTAATTTCCCGTGTTAATTCATTTTTGATCTTCATCAATAGTGGTTTTGGCAGCCCAGATTATTTCACTTTATTTCCCCAGATACTTTTTATGGCTCACATTTTAAAAAAGCCAATATCGTACTGAATAATATTTAGCATTTAAGCCTAGTTTCCTTGAAGATGAACAAACCCAAAACCAACCAACCAACCAACCAAACTACTGTGGCAGTTGAAAGTAGTTTGGGTTATTTTTGCCTTTCAGCCAGGATTTATATGATTTGTATTTATAAATTCTAAAAAGACAGAATTGCCTGAAATTTGGAGGAAATACATTGTGTAAATAATGAATACTAGAATGAATAGTTTTTAATTATCTCTTCATTGCCTAAGTGCTGAACCGATGTAGTTATGATCTTCATTGCTGTGTGAAGAACAGGGTAGGGATTAAAAAAATAAGCAAGACATCTAATGAATACCTTCCCTATCCAACCACATATGATTGATTTGCTTGTCTTTCGGAGAGAAATGCCACAGAGCTGGAAAATCTGACTGATTCTGGCTCTGCCGAGGGAGTTTGACTTATGTTTCTTAATAACACTGTGTTATATTTAGTGGCGACTTAGGAAGATTTTGCCCTTCTTTCCCTGAAGGCAAGATATGATCCAAGTTGCCTGATCAGATGAAAGCTGGTGTTGTTGAGTGCAATCAGCATGTATCAAATAACCTTATTAGGCAACCTGATAGTACAACTTTCTGGAGGCTGACTCAAGGCCTTATTGGATCCATCATTTTTCTGCAGAACAGGGGACATGCTGGAGGAGGATGCAGCATGTATAATGCATGCCCGGGTAGCACGCTGATGAAATGGGGATGGAATCAAATAGTAAAACTGGAGTAATTGTTGAAATCTGCCCCAGGTGCTGAGTGTAATTGATAAATAACTACTAATAACTGCAGTAATAACAGTTTTGTAATGCATATGCTCAGAAGAAGTTTAGGTTTCAAGGGGAACTTCAAGTACATCTGGGTTTTCTCAGACTTCGACAGCAAGGCTGCACTGCAGCTGCTCTGCGTTGCCTTCTTGCGGCACAACAGCAGCACAGAGCTGTGCTGGGAAGGGATCGTGCTGCACAGCCACTTTTTGTGCTCTGATGAACTCATTTAATTAGGGCTGGGTAGGAACACACAGAAAGTTACACCGGCTCTGCTGATGTATGGTGGCTGTCAGCTGCTGGAACAGGATCACATCTGACATGGGTTTGCACCCCTAGTTACTTGACTTCAAGACTGTTTTTGAGAACATGTGACTACACTGTGTGATGGGCTAGGCACATTCCCCAGACTAGCTCAGACAGCTTGGAAGTAAGTTGAAGCTTTGTTTACAGCCAAGCAAAATTTACAAGCATATATACATAATATATTTACAAGTATTTACAATTATATGCAAACTAGAAATAATACAGAAATCCAAACTCCCTCCTGGACAAAGGAACTGCCCAGAAGGGCTCAAAACTGCCCCCTTTTTCTCCCTCTCTATCTCCCTTCCCAGCCAGGCAAACAAAACCAAAAGCCAGCAAAGCTTACTTGCTATTTGTTAATGGAGAGATGTTAGAGCAGAGTTAAGAGGAAGTGAATAGATCCATCGACACAGCCCCAAGTGACTGAAATGGTCTACATTTGGGCTTTTTGTCTCTCTCAGCAAACCAATGCATGATATAGACTTCATAATTATTTTCTTTGCACAACCAATGATCTAATTTCTCTCATTAAAAGATTCCAATTATCCTCAAACCAGCACACATTGTTAATGCCTACTCTGAGAGCCAGTTGAGATATTCTTTCAACTATGGCAGAAAGACTTCTTTAATATTTAAGCACATTAAATTCACACAAAATAATGGGTGACTATATGATTTAGTGTGATGATAGGCAACTCACACTGATATTCTCCTCCTTAATCCCATTTGAGTAGGTGGCTCTTGGACAATTAAGACTAGTAGCCTGCCAATGATTATGTCAATTTTAATGCCAGCTTCTAAATTTTATTTAATTACTGTGAGATTCACTTTAGGTTTTCAATCCAATAACATTTTATTAATCAGTGACCTAAGAGACATAGAGCACTGCAATAGTCATCTTGATGAGGATTTTGTTGGTTAGAAGAGGATCAGGCATTGCTGCTGTAACAAAGTGTGCCTATGAAAATGGAGGACCAGCAAAGGCAGGTGAAGAGAGAAGATCTTGCTGCTACAGATGTATCCTGGTGGGGCAAACAGGCTTGCCAGCTGGAGGGACAGAGAGCTAGCAAGGTCTCTAAGGAGAAGGAGTCATTCCCATGAGCGAATTAAAGACTGTCTTAAAAGCAGCTGATGAAATGTACCTGTCTTCTCTGCACTTCTAGGGCTGGAATGGACTCAAGACAGATCTTTTGAGAGAGTTAGAAAGGGTATTTACACCAGCAGCTCAAACTCCAATGCTAAAAACAGTGTTTGTGTGGGCAGGGACTGATAAAGGTGGCTCCTTCCCATGGATTCCTGGTTACCAAGGACATTTCCTTACATGACTGGAAAAAGCTGCTTTGAGGTCTGGGATAGCAATGGGGCAAAGCTGAAGGTACAGCTCTGGAAAGGAACCACTGGACCCAAGTATCATGTGTTGTTAACTGGAAATTTGCAGAAGCCTCTCTAAAAGACCTTGAGCAACTTGATCTAGTGAGAGGTGTCCCTGCCTATGGCAGGGGCTTGGAACTGGATGATCTTTGAAGTCTCTTCCAACCTATACCATTCTATGATTCAATAAAAGGAATGTTTACATTAAATCCTCCTCACATTAAATGTGAGAATGAAGAAGCTGCTAGTTTCAATGAGTGCTTTTGTTCCACAGAAATTCCTTCAGGAACAAAATGAAGGAGTTTTCCTCATTTTTGTATTAATATTTCAGTTAAATATTTATAAAATAGAAGCCTCTGTGTTGCGCTTTGAAGCCAGACTGTTTCTGAGATACATGTTAGTGTCCAAATCTGTCACTATAAAGTCCTACATTTTTTAATTAGGTTTGTCAGCTCATAAGCAAAGTTTCTACATCAGATGTTGCTTTGAGACACAGAAGCTGTTTCCTTGATGTTTTGGGTTATGTAAATTTTCTGCAATGCAAATTCCAGACATAGACTTACAGAAGGCTAAATTGGTTTGAAAGACAGAGGTCATATCAAAGCAGGTTGGAGTTCATACAGTAGAAATTGCTTTAAGGCTTCTCTCTTATGTGGCAAAAGATTTCCTTTCTTCTTCCTTTTAACATTTTTACCCAGACGTTGCAATAAAAAAAAATCCCTATAAATTAACAATATAAAAATATATTTAATTGATAGCCCTCTCTGCGTTTTCCAGAAGGAGCTGTAGCATTTTATAGCACATTTTATAGGCCATATTTTCTGCGGAAGGGAAGCTTTTCAGATTCAGAGTTTGTTGGTTTTTTTCAGATTCTGCATAGCTAACATGCTTGAAACAGTCAGGATCTGCATGTGCCATGGCTTCCTTCTCATGAGAGGGCACATGCTGAAAACAAACAAGCAAATAAATAAACAAATAAAATGATGCAAGCTTTTACACTGCATGTGAGCAAGTGCTGCATTCTGCCATGCTTATTGTTCCAAGGAGCAAGGCTTGAAAGCAAAAAATGCTAATTTCATTCTTCTGGTGGTGCTGAAGGTCCAAAAAATAAGCAGAATTTCTCAACTTGCCTAAAGGTATTTAAAGGGTGGAAGTTTAAGACAGATTTTAATGAAAAATACTTTCAGAACACTTGTATAATTTACATTTAATCTTATCTTTAGGACTTTTTTCTCTAAAACAGAAATGGAACCTTAAGTGTAAGTACTCATGCTTTGCACAACTATGTGCTGTCATATTTCACAAGCTTTGTGTTGAATTGAAGTCAAATTTCTCATGCTAATGGTGATATAAAGGTTCAGATTGTGGAATAAAGTTGATGATCTTGGTAACCAAGTGAAGGCTTTAGAAAATCTTATGACTTCAGAATAGTTCCAGCTCACATTTAAGAACAATTTAACCAATTCTAGGCAGGCAGGCAGGCAGGCAGGCAGGCAGGCAGGCAGGAAGGAAGGAAGGAAGGAAGGAAGGAAGGAAGGAAGGAAGAAAGAAAGAAAGAAAGAAAGAAAGAAAGAAAGAAAGAAAGAAAGAAAGAAAGAGAGAGGAAGAAAAGGAAGGAAGGAAGGAAGGAAGGAAGGAAAGAAAAGGAAAGAAGGAAAGAGAAAGAAAGAAGTAATTTGACAAAGAATTTGTGGTTAATCTACAGCCTTATATGTAGGAATTAAATGCAACAGAATTTGCCTTGAGTCTAAAACATATTACAAGATTCAGCTGAAAGGCTTGATACTGCCTTCTCTTCTAGTCTCTAAGCTGACATAAGCTCAGGGAAGACTGATGAGTGCTTACTTCATTAGTGATCACCCATGTGCTTCTCACTGCTAAGTTTCAGAATAATATGACTGCAAAAACTTATGCCTGTCTGTTGTCCTGGAAGAAGGATAAAACACAAGGTAAATATAAGTATGCAGAGGAAATCACCAGGGAGAAAACCAGCATTTGTTCTGAGCATGGATTATTCTAATAAGACTTTAAATTAGAGTAAACTGTAAACTTTAAATTTTTGAAGATGGAGAGGTTAAAATGCTGTAAAAATTGAATGTTTTGCTCTATAGGGAGTAAGAAATCTCAAAGCTCTTTTTGTAAGTTAAACGTACCAGCATTCCCACCCACCTTCTTAAAGCAGTGGGGAATGCTGAGACACTTTAAGGGCAAACAAATAAATATTCATTCTCTTTCCATCTCCCTAATTTGTTACAGTTTGTGGAATTAAACAGGTGAGCAGCAAAAGGCTTACAGGCATTTCTAGAAGAGAAACTGAAGGATTGCAGGCAAAAATGCCTTTGGAGTTTTGAAAATGTTGAGTATTTTTAAGAAAAGACAGTCCTATTAAAGTTTATTTTACTCAAAATGGTGATAAAAGACCTAATCTGCAGTGTGTGAAGTAGCTAGTTTTGACAGTAGAGATTCAAAACAAATTCCAAGTACCATAAAATTGGAATGCTTTACCAAGTGTTGAAGATTGACATTTTCCTTCTTCTGTTTGGGACTGTCAGAAGTTTCTGATTCTGACTTCTAAAACTCTCATTACTGCCTTACAGCCATGTTCACAAATACAGACACCTCGTGGGACACCTCTGTGGGGAGGATTTTTCTCGGAGATAAAAATGATGTTTTCTTTAGATTCAGTCCCATGGCAGCCCTGAAGATATTTTTGGTTAGCTTCTCATCAGAAACTGGAGACTTCAAAAGCTAGAAACAGCACTTAGAATTTCTCTTCTAAAAATGAGGTAATTTCCAGCTTTCAGTGAGGAAGTAACATCACCATTGGGTGAAGTTGGTGTAATTTCTTTTCCCTTCAGCTGGCTACTCAAGGTGGCTCAAGTAGGTTTATGACAAGAGCACAGTTGCTGGTGCTCCAGTTTCATCAGCTTCAGGAAACCCAGCACATTGCACTGCAGCTCCGTAGAGCTATGTGTTGTCTTTGTCATTTGCATGGCAATTGAAAACCCTTGGCCTAATTCTTCATTTACAGCAAGTTAATTACTTAATTTGGGAAGTAATTAAAGTCTAATAAAAAATGAATAAGTGAGCACCTTGGATGGTGTTTACTTTTCTGTGGTAAGGAAAAGCCCACCATCAATGAAGAAACTGAAGGGTCTGGAGAACAGTTCTGTGAGGAGTAACTGAGGGAGCTGGGATTATTTAGTTTGGTGAAAGGGAGGCTCAGGGGAGACCTTCTCACTCTCTACAACTCTCTGAAAGGAGGTTGCAGCAAGGTGGGTGTTGTTCTCTTCTCTCTAGTATCAAGTGATAGAATGAGAGGAAATGGCCTCAAATTGGACTAGTGGAGGCTTAGATTGGATATTAGAAGAAACTTCTTCAAGTGTTGGCAGAACTTCTGCAAGGGTTATGAAACACTGAGACAGGCTTCTCAGGGGTATAGTTGAATCTCCATCTCTGTCGGTGTTTAAAAGACGTAGAGATATGGTGCTAAGGGATGTGGTTTAGCACCAGACATAGAAGGGATAGATAATGGTTGGACTTGATGATCTTAAAGGTCTTTTCCAACCCAGAAGCTGCTATGATTCTGTACTTCTCTGTAGGTTAGTTTTGGAAAAGGGTTTTAACACCCTGCACTGACAGTAATGTGTCAGTATATTCAGTGAAATGGAGATGGTTGGATTATTCTATCAGGACTAGCAAAGACTTTCAACAGCAACAGAATTTGTGAAGAAGCAGCTGTAACAGTTGGTTATGAATGTGAGATATGAATTTGAAAATTAATATAGTTTATTAGTTTTGTTATTCAGAAACTCACTACCAACCAGTAGTTTTAATAGTAATCAGTTCTTTGCGTGGTCTTGAAAACATTAGACAGAGGGAGATAAACAGAGAGTCTGGAACACTTAAGGAACATAACGAGCAAAAATGTAACAAATATTAAACTTGAAATTGGAAAGAGATTATTTTTTCTTCACACCTTTTGCCTACCTGGGGGCTCGAGAGGCCCCTTTCTGCTGCTAAGGCAGAAGGTACTCAGATTCACTTAAGAATTTACAGAATCTTGCTAGAGATTTGCTAAGAGGCTTTTGAGTGTTTACTCACAAAATGGTCTCTCCAGATTTCTGGGGCTGCATTACAATATCAAACAGTGCCCAAAGCACGTGGAGGGGTTGCTGTTGGTGGTTTCAAAGCCGTTACAGGCTTTGGAGTTCCCCCAGACTGTTTTCTCGGGAATCTGAGGGTATAGCACACTCTCTGACCTGGTTCTTCTTGACTCCTGATAGCTGGAGACTTGCAGAGGGGTAGGCAGGACAGCAACACAGAGAACATGCAGAAGCAACAATGGCAGTAGCAGCAGGCAAGAATACAATGGCAGAGCAGAGCCTTGTGTTACCTGCTCATCTCCTTTTCTCAATGTATGCCTGAGATTAGTGGGCCTTTGGACACAGGATAGCCAATCAGAGTGGCAGTTAGCCAGGCCTGACCATATTAGGTGAAACCAGGGCTTTTGTTTTCCCTTCCTGTGGTTGCTTCTTCCAGCAGAGGGTGGGGGAGCAGGGGAACATGTCTGGGCAAGCCAGGACATGTTCAGGCCTATTCAGACCCACCATGACATCAGCTAATAGAGCCATGGCTGTAATGGACACGTTTTTGGGCACTCCTGTGTTACCAGCGACTAGCTGTCCAGGAAGACAAAATTGAAGGCACATTTCTTAAGGTGATTAAGAGTGACATATGCATAATCTTTAATAAGCCATTAATTAGAAAGATGCCTTCATTTACAGCCTCAACACATACTGCAAAACTTTGCTTTGGAATGTCTGCTTATGCACAAGTAGCACAGGCAGGCTGAGCCAGAGGCAGACAGAAGCCTCAGGCACACAAATCCCTCCAGCATTTGAGTATATGCAAATAATGTATTAGCTTTCCATGAGGAATTTGTGGTGGAATTAGCATCCAGGTCACTAAACTGTTTTTTTTCCAGTCCCAGGCTTGCAGAGAAGAGAAGTAGCTTGTGCCATTGCCACCCCCATGCTGCTCTGTGGAAGGCTGTCATTAGTGATTACAACTTTCATGTCTTTAATTACTGAGATACTTTAATTCAATCTGATACAAAATGAACTTAAGGCTCTGTGGATTCTTCTTTGTGCTTTTTTAAAAAGAGAGTTTTGTAACAGAGCCTGAAATTTAGTTCACTGTGAACTTTCTAGAAGTTGCTACTGTCAGTGAGTTTGGGACCAGTTTTGAGCAAGACCGTTTATACCTTTTTTGGAAATCTCATAAAAATTGGAAGTTTTGGAGGAGTTCCCTTATAGTCATTATTTCATGTCACAAGGGAAAACCCAGGATATTATTTTTTTCATGTTACTCCCTTTTTTTTAGCCTGAGTCAATACAGTTTCTGTTAACCAGAGCCCGCCAAAACAGGCAGTCTACAAGCTAAACAGCAAAGAAAATTGACATATGGAGAGGAAAGCAATTTTTAAAGATTAAAAATAGAACAATGGTGAGGCCAAAAATACTACTGAGCTACACACACTATTTTTAATCCTTCTCTGTCTCCTCCAGTCTAAAGCCTTCACTGAGTCTGTCTGTCTCTTGGATCAGACAGGTTTAAGCAGTGTTATGTTTATTGCATGTAAATACATATGGAAAATGGCAGCATTATAGTGACAGTTGTCTAAGTTAAATTGGACTTGCTGGTTCGCATGCCTCATTGTAGAGACACACATACATGACATGCACTTCTCATATGGGTGTCTAGCAATAGGACAAGGAGAAATGGTTTTAAGCTGAGGGAGAGTAGGTTTAGACTTCTTAGGTAGTAGCTCTTAAGTATGTGGGTGGTGGGACTCTGGAATAGACTGCTCAGGAAGGTTGTGGATTCCTCCTCCTTGTGGGTATTTAAGGCCAGGCTGGATGAGACCCTGAGCAGCCAAGTCTCACTCAAAGAAGTTCTTCCATACCAGGGTGGTGGGACTTTGGAGTAGGCTGCCCAGGGAAGCTGTAGATGCCTTCTCTCTGGAGGTGTTCAAAGCCAGGCTGGATGAGGCCAGGTGAGTCTAGTTGAGAGATATCCTTGCCCATGGCAGGGATGTTGGAGTAGATGATCCCTAATGTCTCTTCCAACCTAAGCCATTCTATGGTTCTTTGTAGGACCTGATTCAGATCTGACTTACAGGCTCCACTCCCCAGGATTTTTTCACATGTCCTTCTGGGGCACCAGCTGGACACTAATCATGAAGCCTTAAAGCATATAAAATGACCCTACAGATGTATTTTTATTACATTTAAGCATCAAGATTATGTCCTATGTATAGACTCAGAAGGAGGTGTTTGCAAGAAAACAGACATCATCTATGTATAGAAGTAGCTTAACTATTGTCAAGTAGTAGGTGCTACTACAAGGTAAAGTTTTAAAGAACAGTGTGTCCTTCAAAAGTAGCTTTGTAGATGTCTGCAGGGAGCTGTCTGGTGAGGGAGACAGCACTAATTTATGTGTGGATTTGTAATGCATATAAGCAAAAAGATTCTCTTAAATGCAGTTGAGTGGCATTATCGTGTAGACCAACTAATGCAAAATAACAATCTGATTATCTTCCTTTTGTCTTGTGGCATTTGGTATTGATCTAATGCAAAAGTAGGAGCCAGATAAAGAACAGCAGTGAGTTAAGTGACTGGTATAACTCATCCTTAGTTAAGCATTTCAAGAAACAAAGAAGTGCTATCTGGAGTCAAACGTGCAACTGTCTGTAAATTGCTTAAAGGAATGTCCTTGGTGCAACACTCAGGAAAATGTACTTGCTTTTACTTAAAAATGAATGCGTCACTTTGAAATGTAAAGAATGTCTCACAGTTTAAAAGTGATTTTAGGACAACATAATTGAAGGTATCCAAGTATTCTTTCTTCTGCTCTAGTCAACGATACTGTTATACTCTGCAGCCCTATTGCACCTACCAGGCAAAATGGAGAAAATGTGTTGGATGGGCTTGCTGAAAAATGTCAAGAAATGGATGTGTAAGTTACTAAGGGTATTTTTCTGCCTTCTCCTCTGAGAATCTTGTTTCCAGACTTCCTAAGGTGCTTGAGATGAGTGAGAAATCAAAATTGTGTTTGGAGTGAGAGACTGCCTACAGCTAGCTAATGGAGTATGTTAGGAAAAAAGGATGTTCTTGAACTTTTGCCATCCCTATAGAGCTTGTGAGAAGAACCATTCAGTTGCCACCTAGAGATCTGAGGACCAGGCAGATGTTTTTCTCAGGAAATGACCTTTGAAGAGTAAACACCTACAGCTTCATTTTGCAGGGTCTGAAATACTGTGTTGCCAATGACGTGCCATGGTGTGTGCTTCCTGACATGAGGACCCTTCACTGCAGGATGGAGTAGCAAGGCCAAGTCCCTGCTGAGCCCTGTGTAACTCCTCAAAGTGGTTTATCTCTTTGGGGTCTCAGTTTGCTCGCTAAGCCCTTTTCTGAGTGCTCCCAGAGCAGACCAAGTTCAAGCCCAAAGACAAGGAATGTAGGCAAATAACATGGGGACTCCATTAGTAATTTTGTATCTCCAGACTACTGTTTCATGGTGACTAACCAGGATGATCAGCATAGAAGATTCTGGTCTCTTCATTTATATACATCAGTACCACACAGGAATTAGTGGAACATTTTCTGAAATTAGAACATAACACAACTAGCTGGCACTGCATATTTTTCTCCCTGTCAGCAGCAACAGCAGAGAAAGTAGGAAGGCATGAAAAATGTGGTCTGTGCTCCTTTTGAGGGGAGATGAAGTGGGAGAAGAGGTGCCAAGCCTCAGGTGTAGATAAGGTGTTTCTACAAGAGTCAGGTGACAGTCTGGCACTGCAATGTATTAAATCATTCCTGCCTATAGGTTAGCTCCTGTTTTCAGCTGCTTCTGCAGAAAGCAAAAAGTGCAAGTTACCATTTGCAAATAAGTAACAAGTTTTTCTGCAGCAAAGGACACATCCATTGCTTTCATTCTGCAATGGAGGAACAATTATGTGCAATGTATTTTACTTTTACTTTGCTCTGACACTATGCTAGAATCTGCTACAAAAGGGAAACGTAAATCTCTACTCTCTAGCATATAGTAAATGGGTTTGTTGAATATATAAATTGTAAGTCTAGGTGAAACTGCAAGTTCATTAGCTCAGTTGAAGGCTGATTTCAAGAAACATTTCATAGACTTTAACCACTAATCTTATCACTGGGTTACACTCACCAATGAACTTTAGGAAAGCTGAATAGTGGGGGGGATGTGTCTTGGGTTGACAAGAGCAGTGCTGCACTAAAAAAAGAGAAGATGCAGTTTATAAACAACTGCTGCTTTCAAGGCAGAGAAGATAACCTCAGTACTGTCAAATAAAATTGCCTGAAACCTTCTGAGGAAAGATACTAGGTTTTCCCAGCGGGTTGGCCAATCTCCCCTTCTTACAGTGCCTTTTCCATACAGACATTTCTGGGTTTTTTTTTTTTTGGCTGGGACAGATCAACATTAATTGTGCCGGGAGGCTGCTTTGCTGTAGAATTACCCAGCTTTAAGATTTTCTGCAATCGTCATTGTTTTATCTGTCCTCGCCTTTTCAAAGCAAAACACTCATATTATTCTGACTTTTCCTTATGTAGTGTCATACATTTTATGGTTGAAGGCTCATCCAGTCTCATCTCCTGTATATAGCATGCTCTGAAATGTACTTAATTACTTTTGTGGTATGTCTGGTAAGTTAGGTCAGGCTCCAGCAGAGAGGTTTTTGGGAGTGTAAATGCTCCGTTTGGTCTGTACTAACAGTGATGCAGAGACCCCCAAGTCCTGGCCCCTCTAAACTCACATCAGTTTTGGGCTGCTTTAGCCCACAAGCTTCACCCATCCAACACCTGCCCACTCCTGTTGTGTTGGGTAGGAGTGGATGTGTGTAGTGAAAATCAGAGGCAAAGGATTGTTCCAGAGAAGGCTGACAATTGGGAGGTGAAAATAGAATCTGTGCTTTATGTCATCTAAAATAAAACTATTGGACAACCCTAGACCAAGATGTTTAATTTTATTTCAGTTATACAGTAATCTATGCCCTCCAAGACATATTAATACCCCAAGAAAGCTTTAATTTTGATGCCACCATCCAGACTTCTCTCCCAAGGGCTGGGTTCTTAAAGAAAAAGAATGAGGGAGAAAGAAAGGGAGCTTTAACATACTTTAAAAAAACCCTGCTATCTTATAAAGCTCTGAGGAATTATAAACCATGTCAGTAACTACTGAACACTTTATTCACAAATATTTTTAACAGAAAATGTCAGAAAAACATCACAGAATGTGCTAAGTGTGGCTTTCTCCTAGCACATGATCCTGAGTGTACATACAAGTGTTAAAAAATGAGTATTTTAAAAGAAAAATTGGCAGTAGAACATCTAGCATTTTCAAGAGATGTATAGTCTTTTTGATGTGGATAGCAAAGAGGGATAATCAAGAAGTGTCATATTCACTCAATACCATATCTTACATAATGCTTTAATGAATAATTTTCATCAGATATGACTAATTTAACACACCTTTTCCTGCTATGGGATATGCTTGCAGCTGTAATTTCAGGTCCTTAATGTTTATTCTGTCACCCTCTGGTTTGGCTTTCTTAAATCTAGCCTGATTGTTTCAAAAATTCTCCAATATTTTTTATTCCCATATTCTTACCATCCCTGGTCTTGCACAGTTTATTAAAAGCTCACATAATATTACACATTAAGTCATAAAGCATGTGTGGTTTTGCTAAAGATAGTGTCAGTAACAGTGTCCAGCACTTCTAACATGGACTCTTTGACTAGCAGAAATGTGAATAGACTAGAGAGGTAAAAGCGTTGTGTTAGAAAAAGCATTCAAAAGTCATTTGAGCAAAACACTTAGCAGAGAGCACAGCCCATTGTACAGGTGAGCATCCCATAAAAGCATTCTCTATATGTAAGCTGAGACAGTAAAGAAACACTCAAGACAAATTTGAATTATTTATTTCCACATGTTATCCTTTAAAAGCACTTTAAGATCACTCCAAAACACTCCTGTCAGCACATAGTAATCTCAGAAACAGAAGGAGATGAAAGACATGCTACTTGGGAGAGGCTTGGGAGAATGGAAGTGCAGATAACTGTTGCTTTAATGGCCCAGCACTGTCTTTCTCTTGTTCTTTAGACGGTGTGATAGGACTGCCACGTTTATTTTAATTTTGCAAACGGTTTTGCCTGTAAAATCTCCAGCCCTAGTGATCACCACATGACACTGCCCAGCTTTGATCCACACAGAGAACGTGCCTGCTTTCAGAATGAGGCTCAGCTGTGCAGTTAGCCCCAAACCTTTCTTCCTGGTTGGGTGAGTCTGTGCCCCAAATCAGTGTGAAAGGGCAGGGCTCATCCCTCGTTTTCTTGAGAGAAAGAGGACAGGCAGCACCATAGACCGTAAAATGACACAAGCTATTTCACTGCCTAGCACAGAGCTGTCATGCAGGCAGCCTCTCATTATTGCCCTGTGCCATTTGGCGTTCTTACTGGAAAATGTGAAAACAAATCTGCACTTTCACTCCCCTCTTGGTGTCTGCAGGGGCCATGCAATGCTCCCTCTGGGTCTGGTAATCAGGCTTGAAAGGTAATCAACCATAATGTTAGAGGCGTTCCTGAAGGGTCATTCCTGGAGTTTCTTGTCTGGGTGGTCAGGATTTCTGTCAGCATTTACAGTCCCTTACCTTGTTTGGTGCTACCAGTTCGTGATGGTGTGCTGAGGTCTCTGTGTCTGAGCTGTCTTCATGGCTTCTTCATTCCTTTTCATCTGCTTTGTACTAATATTTATTTTCTTCCTTAAAAAAGATAAAAGGAGTAGATCAGACAATCTACTCCCACCATATTTTTAGATTTCTTCTGTCTATCGTTCTAACTAAAGAGGAAATTAAGAGGATTAAATTCTAGGAGAGTTAAGTGGGGTGTAAATGTTTATAGCTAACAAGTGTGAAATTCTGCAATTCTAGTTTACAGTGCTGCGTTAACCCTAAGATTATGTGGGTTTAAATTAGCTTTTTCCTAGTGCAGAGCGACTGCTGTCAAAACAATTATTTGTGTGAAGTTCCAAAAATCATAGATGCGATTTACATGCCATTGAAAATCAGTAGGATACGTTTAAAGCACCATTGTGCTTCTTGAAATCAAACCAAGGATGTGGGCTTCCAAGGATGCCAAAGTACTAATTCAGCTGCTTTGAACTCTAACATCGTTTTGAGGTGAATATCTTGCTTGCTTGATGGGAAAGGAAACACATCGATCTGTTTTTAACAATCCCCACCACAGATCTGCAGGCACAACTGAGGCTGCTGGGTACATTTATGTCTGTCTGGAGTTCAAATGGAGTCTGTGGCTGCTTTGACTTTTCTGTCAGAGTAGTTTTCTGTTAGGTGATACAGCCAATGTCACAAGAGAGGAGACTATAAAACTTGGGAGAGTTTTGCATGGTGATTGAAGCCTTCTTTGATGCTTAAGTGGCAAAGCCATTCCAAGAATATAACTGAGCAGTTGGTAACTTATTTTGACCTGCTTTTAACTGTCTGAATGTCTTGTTTGTCACTTGGTGCCATTGAAAATCAGAGAAAATATTTGTAACAGATTTTCAAGACGGGAAATGTTTTTTTATTAGTGTGCTGCTTGCTCATAAAAAAAAAGAACCAACAACAACAAAAAAAAAACCAACCCAGACTTTAAAATTCTGGAAATATTTTATTTAAGAAATTTTGGTGTAAAAACTCACAATTATAATCCTCCCCAAATTCAGTTTGGTGATTTGTATATTTTAAAAAGTAAACAGAAGTTAAAAGGAAACATTTATTATATATTATAACAGAATATAGAAGCATAGAATGGTTTAGGTTGGAAGGGTCCTCAAAGATCATCTAGTTCCAACCCCCCACCACAGGCAGGGACACCTCCCACTAGAACAGGTCACTCAAGGCCTCATCTAACCTAGCCCTGAGCACCTCCAGGGAGGGAGCATCCACAAACTCCTTGGGCATCTTTCTAAAATATATGAATATGTTATAATACTGAAAAATAAACACTTGCCTATTTAGCATATTTTGGTGTGGTTTGTTAGGGGTTTTTATATGTTGGGTTTTAAAAATTTTATTTCAAAAACTTTTCACTTTGGTTTACCATGAGAAAAAAAAGTCACAGAATCATAGAATTATTTCGTTGAAAAAGTCTCTTAAGATCAATTAGTCCAACTATAAACTTAACACTGCCAAGTCCACTGCTAAACCATGCTCCTAAGCAGCATACTAGATGTGCTGTTTAAATACCTCCAGGGGTGGTAATTCAACTGCTTCCCTGGGCTGCCTCCTCCAATGCTTGATAACCGTTTTTTCTTTTCCTAATATCCAATCTAAACCTCTCCTGTGGACACTTGAGGCATTCCCTCTCATTCTATCACTTGTTACCCGGGAAAAGAGACCAACACCTTCCTCACTACAACTCCCTCAGCTCTCCCAGACCTGATGCAGTACATAGATAATACCTGAAAGCACTTGAGCTTGTCAGCTTACAATATGCAGTAAGATAAAGCCTTACCACAAAAACAAGAATAGAGTACAGATTTCCTAGAAATTCTGTTGAGCTAAGAAAAGCATCTCTCTTCCTCCCATCAAAGAACCCCATTACTAAATCACCAGCATAGAGGTGACTTTTTGAGGATTTAATTTCCCCAGATTTCTCAGTAACCTCTGCTCACAAGATAAATGAAATGGAAATATCTGGAAGGAAAACCTGCAATATTTGTTGCACTTTACTGAACAAAATCTGCATTTCCCTTCTGAATAGAAGCAGCCAAAATGATTGTGTGCAGGATGGTCTACAGATTATAAAAGAAAAATTGTGAAGAAGGGTCTGAAACTCTTCTAGATGGATGAATTTTCATTTGAAAGGAAAGCTATATAAGCAGGCAGTAAACTAAAACAGAATGGAATTTGCCATAGTTAGAACTTTGTTTTCCAGATATATCACTCATCATGTTTACAAAATTTAACATTAAACTCAGGACAAAATTTTTAATATTTAAAAGCGAGGCTAAGTAGCCCAACAGATGTGCATTTGCCTAACAAGTTAATGAACTACCTTACCTGCTCTGATGGAACTTCCATTATTTAGATAACTGGATAAACACAACCCTTCCATCTTATTCTTCTCTCTCTAGAATATTGATCTGAAACTCATTTGAGTAATTCAGATTGATTCAATGCAAGATTAACCACAAAAAGGAGTGGACACTAAAGTATGTTTTATGAGAGATGCCAGATAGTCTTGTCTTATCTGTGTGTCTTGCCAGCGTAGATAGGTGCCTCTTTTTCATCTAAATTCATCTGTATGGCAGTGTATTTGGAAGCTGAATAAGCTAAAATTAAGTTATATTGAAAGAAAACCACCAACCTGCCCTCAAAACTTGCTGGCAAAATTAAGACAAGTGTGTCCTTAAATAGATGTCCATAAACCAAATTTGTGTCTGCTCGTGAATCACAGAACCATAGAATCATTTAGGCTGGAAAAGACCTTTAAGGTCAGAAAATTTATCCCTAAACCTAACACTAAGCCCACCGGTTTTCAAGATAAAATTCTCAGTAATTCACCTTTTCTAGTAAAATTCTTTTACAGTAGGCCTTTCTGCATTTTTATTTGATTTAAAGCCAATATAATCCAAAAAGGCAGAGCTGTGGATTCACTTTCTCCTTCTTCTAATGTATAGCATTTCATCCTTGTTGCAGAAATTGCAAATGCTCCTTTTAAAATGCATGAGGAAAGTTTGTTATAACTTGCTGTAATTATTCAGTTTCTTCGCTATATATGAATGAAGCAAAGAAGAGTGCAGCAAGATTAGCCTGGTTGATGAGAGCAAAGCCTCTGCTGGGTGGAAGAAGAATGCAGATGAGAAGGCTCATGGTGGTTACGCACCCATCTGGGAGCTGCAAATTATTCTTCTGTGAGTACTCTAACAGACCTGCACTCCCCTGCTACCTTAGATGTCTGAATCTGAGAAGTGCAACTTAACTGCCTATGAACTGTACACTACAGAGAGGTGGAATTTTCTGGAAAGTGTGCTTCACTCCCTGAGAAATGCCAGGAGGAATTCTGACTTCCCAGTCTCTTACCAGGCTACCTGCTCCTCAAGCAGACTATCAGAGCATGCAGATGTTTCTTGGAGAAACACCTTCATGTCTTCTTTGAGTTTCTGACTACAGGGCTTCTGTTCTTCTTGCCTTACAGTGTGGACATGGTGTTAATTTCCCCCCAAAATGAATAGAGAATGGGTATTTTCTTTTGGAATTTGGATTGCCACGTGTCAGGGATATTGCATCAGGTGTCCTTACTGGCACTGCAGGAAACACAAGACATCTCACTGGCCCTGGAACAGCTCTTTGTCTGTCAACTTCAGGGTAGGCACCAACAATGAAATTAATATGCTTAATATTTTTTGAGGAGGAGCAAAAGCCTTTGCTTCACTCTCAACAGGCCAGAGGTTGCTCAGGCAGGCAGTTTTTTCCCTATTATGAAAATCTGTAAATCTTTAATGGCAGCTATGCTCCTTTGCTTTTGCTACCCAGTTATTTTTCATGTATTTGGGTGTGCCCTTTGACTCTTTGGAATGATTTACATGTGCTAGTTTAGTAAATGACACTTGCTGTGTTAGCAGGAGCATTTAGTTTCTTCCTATGCAGGACAGAATTTACTGGTTTATAGATATGTCTGCAGTTCAATCCTCTGGAAAAAAAAATGGAGCAGGGAAAACCCATTTAATAGTCTTACCACTTGCTCACCCACCTTTGAACACACATCAAAGCAGCAGTTCAAGGGGAAAGAATAACTATTTTGTTTTTGTAGAATAAATTTGTAAGGGCAACTTAATAGTCTGGTAACTGTGGCAACAAAAGAATATGTTTGCTAGTTGCTTTCATGTAGATTGAAAAAAAAAAAAAAGAAGTAATTTTTCCAATAAAAATGTGGTTTGTTTTTTTTTTTCTGTTGACAAAATTATGAAAATAGTGCAAACAGATTTAGAGCTGTTAAAAACGTTTTAATGCATTTCACTGCATTATAACTAGTATTGTCATGCAATGTTTTCTTAAGAAATAATAGTTCTGGAATTTTATTGAAAAACTTAGTGCAGATATAAATTTTAAATCTTTGTAGTGCGCTACTGAATATTTATTTTCAATGACTTACTCTTTAATCTCATAAATAATTTCTACCTGGAAATTTATAGGCATGTCCTGATTCACTTGCACTAGAATGCTCTAAAAGGTGAAAAAATAACATTGCCCTTTTCTCCTACAGTGTGAATAAATATTACAGATTAAGGTCAAAACAATTAGCCCAAGAGAGCCAAAAGAAGCGTGCTAAATTTGGTTGCTTTACTCAGGCTAATTTTCAGTGCAGAGCACAGGCTTTGATTTGTGCAGTTAAAAATAATCTGATAGCCACAAATTAATAGTTCAAATCCACGTGAGGCCAAATGATAAAAAGAGCACCTGTGGCGTGGCTATAACTTCTTTCATTGTTAAGTTTTTAGCTAAACCTTTCATCCATGATTACTGGCCGAAAAAGTAGACTTTACTAATTACAGTGATCTGGCTGGTAATAAGTAGACAAACTAGTGCAAAATAAATCTAGGTTCTGTCTTCACTGTCTCTGAAAAAGAAACTTCCTTGGAAATCTGCTGGTATTTGCTGTTACCTGGGTTTGACCTGCTTGTGAGTGACCTGCTCACTCACTCACAAGCAGGTCACTTGTGAGTGTGTACTCATGATCTTCTACAGTACAGAAAAAGCTGTAGATAGGATGCAATTTGTTTTCACTTCATGTTCTCTGCTGTATCTTATCTGGCACCAGTGAAGGCACTTCCTTCATAGCACTAAGGACAGGTTGGATGAGGCCTTGAGCAACCAAGTCTAGTTGAGAGGTGCCCATGCCCATGACAGGGAGCTTGAAGTAGATGATCTCTAAGACAGACTAAAGAGTTGGGGCTGTTCAGTCTGGAGAAAATGAGGCTCCGAGGTGGTCTTATTGTGGCCTTCCAGTATCTGAAGGGGGCCTACAAAAAAGCTGGGAAGGGACTTTTTAGGATATCAGGGAATGACAGGACTAGGGGGAATGGAGCAAAGCTGGAGTTGGGGAGATTCAGATTGGATGTGAGGAGGAAGTTCTTCAGCATGAGAGTGGTGAGAGCCTGGAATGGGTTGCCCAGGGAGGTGGTTGGGGCCACATCCCTGGAGGTGTTTTCAGCCAGGCTGGATGAGGCTGTGGCCAGGCTGATCTAGGGTAGGGTGTCCCTGCCCATGGCAGGGGGTTTGGAACTAGATGATCCTTGTCGTCCCTTCCAACCCTGACTGATTCTATGATTCTAAGATCCCTTCAAACCTAAGCCATGATTCTATGATTGTTTGTAGCACTCAGATTCAGATTTTACTTTCAGGCTCCACTCTTCCAGAGTTATTCTACATTTATTTTTTCACTTGTGTACAGGCAAAGTAATTTACAAAATGCAGTCTCAGCAATCCAGTGTTTCTTGTGAGGTTTTGTTCTCTAACGACTCAGGTGAAATTTTTTGGGTGTGAAATGCTCTTCAGGTAAAGCATCATTGCCATTCTTCTGCATCTGGCATTCCTTCAGGTTGGTTGCCTGCCTCCTTGGAGGTGTACAAGGCCAGGTTAGATGAGGCCTTGAGCAACGTGGTCTAGTGGGGGGGGTGTCTCTACCCACGGAAGGGAGTTGGAACTGGATTATTTTCTATGTCCCTTCCAACCCAGATCATTCTATAAAGATATGTGGTGCTATCATAGTAGAGAGCAGGCAGGAGGTTGTAATTATGCCAGGGCTTGCTTGCTTGATATTCCTTGTCTTTTGATACTGTACTATAAAAGCAATAAAATAATAGAATAGAATAGAATAGAATAGAATAGAATAGAATAGAATAGAATAGAATAGAATAGAATAGAATAGAATAGAATAGAATAGAATAGAATAAGGCATGTTGGAAGAGACCTCCAAGATCGTCCAGTCCAACCTATCATCCAGCCCTATCCAATGGCACTAAGTGCTCCATCCAGTCTTTCCTTGAACACCTCCAGGGATAGTGACTCCACCACCTCCCTGGGCAGCCCATTCCAAAGTAACCAATTTAAATGCAACTATGCAAATAACTTCTAGCATATGTGTGGTTAGAATTCTGCAAATGCAGCTTGTGGAGGCTGGGTGTTTAAAAATGCTTTGAGAGGGGCACAGTTTTGGGAAGCTAAGCCAAATTTCTGTCTCTAATATTGACATACTGAAGGGAAAAATCCAGTTATCTTATAGAGGCCTATGATAACGAAGATAATAAAGGCAACTATAAACTTTCTGCTTTCAGCTTTAAAAAAAGCTAACTTGTAAAGCCAAGTAAGATTACCTAGCTGCTGGAGACAGGGTGCCTGGTTCTTGCTTGTGGGTTATATAAAAAGATAGCCGAATTTAATGTTAGATATACTGAAAACACTAACTTTCTTTTAGCTTTGAAGGTGAAAACTTGCATTGCAGTATTCTTCCTCAACAGAATGTGTGTTTTAACCTATAATATAATGATAATGTTCCCCTAAACTATGGGATAATTCAGAACGAAATACAGCAAATCTTAAAAGAGGAAGAAATTGTTTAATTAGTTAGACTGTCTAAATGATGTGGCTGCTTATGAGCTTATGTCCACTTTGAAACCGAGAGGTATTCTTAGAACCTAGATTTAAAAAAAAAAAAAATCTGCTCTGGAATACTTTCTGAAAAGTTTTTTTTTTTTTTTCTTGGTTCAGAGCTCTAAAGACAAATCAAGATGGTCAGCTAAAGGCTTGGACTTTTACTGACTTGGTTAAATATGCTCTGTCTACAAGTTTCAATGCATATGCACCTTCAGAATATTATTTGTGTTTATAATCTGAAGGAAAGGAAAATATCCCCACTTCTCAGGAAATCAGGGAAGGAGACTCCTATTTGGTGGCACAAGTTGTTTTTGCTCTTTAGGCTCTTGGTACAGCTTGCGACCTGACTCTGCAAATTCAGATACCTGTAAATGTAGCTTTTACTCTTTCTGGCTCAAGCAAAAAAAAACCAACTTAGCTTTTTACTGAGTGATCCCTGCCAAGAGCCAAGAAAGGACAAAGCTCTCCTACAGCACTGTGGTACTAGGCAGTAATTTCAGTATAGTTCTGTAGCAAGATCTATGCTGATGTACCATGTGTGTATTCATCTCACTCAGAATTGAATTCATTGTAAAGAATGAGCTGAGTGAAGAAAGTATGCTAAACATGGTTGAATAGATTTTGCTTAAAAAAAAAAATCAACACACAAACCACAACAACAAAAACCCACAACAAAAAACTCAACAAGAAGTTTCTATAGTATTCCTTACTTCAAGTTGGATCTAACAAATGTCAGAGAAAAGTTGGAGAAGAGGTTAAAAAAATTAGGGAAGTTTATAGAATAGATTTTTTTTTTTCCCCAGAGAAGACCATTTCTTTGTTTTGTTTTAATTTGTTGATAGAAAATAAGTTTAATTTCTATATGGACTGATCTGAAAATTACTGGGAAATCTATCCAAAGTCAGAGTGCAAATAATATCATACCCAGCACTGATAACTTTATAGCTGCAGAGGAAACCAGAGCAATGAGCTAAGAAGCCTCAGGAACCATAATCTCGTGATGGAGCTAGGGCAGCTGGTTATGGGGACATGGCAACTGGCAGGAGCATTTTTTGATGGAGCTCCCCATAGATTGTTTTTGGGATCAATCATGTTTAATACTTTTATTAATGACCTTGGCACAGATATGAGCCTGATGATATGATTTGCTGAAAAAGCAGTGCTAAGAGGGATTGTCAATAAGGCTTGAGATGCCTTACAGGAAAAATTGTATGACCCCGATTATAGTAATAGAAATGAAATGAAATTCAATAGTACGAATTGGAAGGTCCTTCCCCTGGGAGCTAATAGTCAAAATGCAAGGTATTGGCTGGGGCTTAATTTGGCTGTTGGATGCGGGATTGTAACTATACCTGTATAGCAGGTACGGTCAAGTCTTTTTATTCTTAGTTATCTTTTAAGCTTATCCAGAGAAGGGCCACAAGGATGATCAGAGGGCTGGAGTACCTCTGCTATAAGGACAGACTGAAAGAGTAGGGGCTGTTCAGCCTGGAGAAGAGGAAGCTCCCAGGTGACCTTATTGTGGCCTTCCAGTATCTGAAGGGATCCTACAGAAAAAGCTGGGGAGAGACTTTTTAGGCTATCAGGTAGTGACAGGACTAGGGGTAATGGAGCAAAGCTGGAGGTGGGGAGATTCAGACTGGATGTGAGCAGGATGTTCTTCATGAAAGTGGTGAGACCCTGGAATGGGTTGCCAAGGGAGGTGGTTGGGGCCACATCCCTGGAGGTGTTTTCAGCCAGGCTGGATGAGGCTGTGGCCAGGCTGATCTAGGGTAGGGTGTCCCTGCCCATGGCAGGGGGTTTGGAACTAGATAATCCTTGTGGTCCCTTCCAACCCGGATTCTATGAGTCTATTATGATTATGAAAGAGTTAATACACACTGTGCTTTTAATAGTTTTCTTTTGGGACAGCTGCTAGTTGTGGGTCTTATTTGATTCAGAAGTCGTTAAGCACTTGTGTAAGTACAAACACGATGGAGTGAAGGACATCCAATAACCACCCCCTTGCATTTACCCGCGAGGTAGGGAGGGAAGGAAAGGGAGGGAAAGAAAGGGAGGAAAAGCAATGAAAGAAAATTCAGCATTCGTGTACTTAATCTTGACAGATCATTTAGATTAGCTGAATACATTAGCTGTTCTAGTGGGAGGTGTCTCTGCCTATGACAGGGGGTTGGAACTAGATGATTTTGAGGTGCCTGCCAACCTAAACCGTTTTATGATTCTGTTTCCCCCGGGGGGTTGGAACTAGATGATTTTGAGATCCCTTCCAACCGAAACCATTCTATGATTCTGTGTTTCCCCACCCCGCGCCCAGGACCAGAGAGCTCCTGTGTAAGAGCTCCAGGAAAGCTTTGAAGCTTCAAGCTTCATTTCAGTGCTTCCATCCCCGAATAATGGCCACGCATAAGCGCAGGGCCAGCGCGGAAGACCCAGCGTGGCTCCTGGGTGCGTGCCGTAAGCCGCCAGCCTGGGCTCAGTGGCGCCTCCGGTCTCACCTGGCAGTTCTCACTAGCACCTGCAGCTGCTCCCCATGCCTGACTTCGGTGCCGCGGGACTGCTTTTCACGCCTTTTCCCTCACAGCTGGGCAGCTTTTGCCCTTTCTGAAAGGCCCTCTCCCTGGGGCGGGGCTGGTGCAGAGCTCCGCAGCGCATCCCGGCTGCGGGCACAGACGGTGCTACCCAGCGTCCGCGGTTTGGGAAGGCTTTGGCGCGCAGGGATGCGTGTACCTTGTAACGCGTCTGGCAAGCCATAGAGAACGGCAAGAGCCTCGGGAAACGCCCTCCTCCCCTCAGCTTCCAGGGTGGGAAGTGGGCCAAGTGTGGGTACACCGCCCGCCAGGAGTCAGCTCTCCTGATCTTGCTGGCTGAGAAGAGGCAAATGACATCCCCACTCAGTGGAAAAACTAACGGAAGAGGTATGTAACTAAAGCTGGCACTAATACCTGTAGTATCACCACTACAGCATCAGAAGAGCCCCCCTCCACGTCCTTTTCCTCCACCACCAGTAATACTCTGTTGGCTGTGTGGTGAGCTGCTTTGGTGGCCCAGTCCCACTGTTAGAGAATTTTTCTTCGGCTAAGATGAGGACTAATGGTTTTAAACTGGGAAAAAAAAAAAAAAAAAAGGTACACAAATACATTTTTAGTTGAGAATATGCTAAGATGTTAGAATAGGTTGCCCAGAGAAGCTGTGGATGAGCCCTCCCTGGAAGTGTTTGAAACCAGGTTGGATGGGGCTTTGAGCAGCCTGGTCAAGTGAAAGGTGTCCCTGCATATGACAGGGTCTTGGACTGGGTGACCTTCAAAAGGTTCCTTGCAACCTAAACCATCCTGTGATAATGAATGTGTCAGGAAAAATTTGGTGTGGTTATGCTTTAGACTTGCTTAATATATTCATTAATGGCCTTGACATAAATATTATGAGTGCACTTAGAAAATTTGCTGAAAATGCAAAACCAAGAAGCTCTAAAGGAATAAACCTGCTGGCCCAGGAGGCCTTGTTCAGTTTGGGATGACCTGAAATTAATTTTTCATCTTTCTTTTTTTCTTTTTCCTTTTTTGTTGTCATTGAACAGAAACTCTCTCTCACATGGATCTAGTAATAATAGCTTT